>LQNS02278094.1:28708777-28725945 GCA_001587735.2 Parhyale hawaiensis
GCTTCAGTGGCACACTGCCTATATCGCGCCGAACTATTCCTGTGTTTAACCACAGGCTCGTGCGCCGACTAGGGCGCGTTTTAAATTGTCAATGATTTTTGTCTCGGCTGTTCTGCCGGTAGGTCTCAGTGTGGTCAGTGCGCTACTGACAGGAAAATGGCGCAAGTAGAGCATCTCCAACCCCCGGGCACGGCTGAACGCTGTCGCTCAGTTACGCCGCACAGGGGAAGGAAACGAAATATGTACGTACAAGAAAGTAGAAGTCTAGCGGGAATAGGTCAGCCACCTCGATCGACAGCCCACCTCCCGAAACAGAAGGGGAAGTATTGTTTAACCTCGTCAGCAGAAACTGCGGCCAGATGCTACATCCCTGCGGAGAAGGCACTCGGGACCCTTGGGTGCGTGATGCCCAAACATATTGTGGCAGGGAAGAAAGATCAGTTGGAGTAAAAGATGGGAAGGAAGCAAAGTGGGCACGAAAGACAGCCGTCCCGAAGTACGGCTTTAGAAGTTTGTTTCCTATTCAGAAATATGCGTTGTTCAAGTCAAAAACTAGGACCGTGTTATTTTGGTTGCTATTTTTAGCGAATACTACAGCTTCATTATTATTATATTCAGAAGTCTGAGTCTCCGTTCCCACTACAAAGGCCATACCACAGAGGAAGAAAGAAGGGTCATGTAGCTGCTGAGGATAGACACGTGGATCCCATGCACGAAGGTCTTTCCTCACAGGATTAATGCGCATGGGAACAGTAAGTAGGGAAAGAAAAGGAAGAACAGACGAGAGTAATACCCGAAGGGAAATAAAATCGAAAGGAAGCGAAGTGGGCACGATAGACAAACGTCCCATTTGCATGGCTAACTGCTAAGGTAACGTACATGGTCCCCCTGGCGACGCTGCTCCCCCAATATAGAATAGGCGAACCTAACCCTATGATCCATCCTATGCCCCCTGAGGGAACAAAATGTGCGGACATCATGTGTGCTTGAATAGGCGAAGTAAAATGTACAGTAATCGATTCCTGTGATTACTGGTGATCACTCCAGACAAGATGGTCACTAATGTTCCAGTTCTCCTCACTCTCTCTTCCTCCTCTGAAGTTATATACTATCCATTATTTTATTCAAGCTCTGAATTGAACTGTAAGCGAGCTGGCGCCACCCTTTCTAAGAGACAGGAGCCACCAATGGTCACTATCAGTACAATACCTATTAAGTAGTTGATGTCTTCGTTTCCACTACAAAGGCGATCAGACTCTCCACAGAAGAGGATGGTGTTCCAAAGAAAGGAAGTGACCTGCGGTGTGTCGAGGAATATGTATAGCAGAAGGCACATAAGTATCCTTCAAGAACTTCGTTGTTATCAACATGAAAAAGATTCAACTAGAACTTCGTCTTACGACGCGACAGGATGAATAAAAGGCGGATGGAGAGCTCACAGTTGCATGTTCTGACAAGACTTGGAGAGTGCAAGTTAAAATCTGCATCACCCCCCATGGTGGTGATGGGTAGGGGCATCAGGGAGCAGCGGGCTGCTCTCTACCAAACAGTCTACCACTATCGTGCAAGATCCACTGTAACAATAAAAAATTTTCAAGCTTAAAAGTAGGAGAAGAATTCTGAGTATCGCAAAGTAGTTAGCTGTCTTTTGTGAAGACAAGGAGAGATAAATACATAAAGATGAAAGTTGAATAAAGATTAAAAAACGAAGCCAGTCTTTGACGTAGGAAAATGCTTCAGAATAGTTCCGTAAACTGAGCGTGATGTATCCGGAGATGTGAACTCGAAACTGTTTTAGCGATAGCCAGCACTAGATGATGGGCGGGCCTTGAGAATTCATTGAACTGTAATACATGTATAGGTACCCAAGAATGCGAAGTCCTTTTGAAAAAAATGCAAAACAGAAATAAAACACGAAGATTATACCCAATAACGCATTTCCAGTTCATTTGTTTTGCTTAGTTTTTTGTACGACACTAAAACAAATTCAAAATAAAGGAAACGCGCGTTTGTCAAAAAAAATTATAAAACAATATATACCATTAGTGGTAAGTCAGGGCAATCCTATTTTCCAATTTAGAAACAAAATAATAAACTTTCATCCTTTCAAATACATTGGAACAGTCAGTTATCACATTACGATCAACCTCGTACAAGTTAACTGCGGATCCAAAAGAACCTAAAATAAAACGGTAATTTCGTCTATACCAACATTAAACAACCATCTACCAAAGATGATTTAGATTACGGTATAGTTAATCACACGTAACCGAAGAGAAAAAACATGAGGCAAATGGCATCAATAAAAAACGGTTAGTGCCGCAGATGGAAAAGCAGCATTTTTAGGTTATCTTCAGCAACTATTGTAATCTTAGATCCAACGTAGGCACGTCTGGCAGACACGTGCATTAATGAGGTGGAAATAGTGGGAGAAAGTGTTGAGTAACTTAGATAGCAAAGAAAATAAAGTAGTGGATCCTGACCGTTCTATCTTCGGTGAAATATACCAATTTAAACATGAGAGTTCTTAAAGAACCAAAAAATAACATGATGACTACAGTATCAACGGTAGGTACTGTACAACATTAAAATTACTCGTTAGAATTTTGTACACAAGAGAATCAGTAAATTATGGCACGCAGCTGGCGCAGAAGCTTGTATTGAAGCAACAGACACACTATTACAGCAGAACATACCGCTTTAGCTTTTTGGTAACAGAGACCGGAAAGTAATGACTCGAAGTCCCTCTTCTGCTTATGGTCTACATGTTAAGACAGTTGAATGCCCTCAGCAATAACTAATGACGTAGTTTCTTGACTGAAAAAAGTTATTTTATAACATTGATCACAGAATCAAATCATCCGACTGAAAAAATGAGATACGGCTGTGCCTGATCAACACAACGACAAACAGCTCTATGCTCAAAGCAACAAATGTGTAATTTTATTCCTTTCCATTTATTCTAACAAACATTGCATGTTGAAAGAAACTGGAACTTCATATCTAACCATCTACGACGACTAAAGAAACGGACTGAAACGCAAGCGAAAGTATTGGTCGATATTAAATGTCGGTTTTCTCATGCGGAGGCGGGTGTTTCTCAGAGGGTGGCGGAGAGATGGGACTTGTTGGCCAGCCCGCTGTGTGGCGGGGCAACGTCTGACCGTCTGCGCTGGAGGGCCAGCCGCCGACAGGGTCAAATCCCAGGCCCTGAGATAACGCCGTGTTATTAGACGAGGGCCAAAGTGAGGATAAGTTCCTATGCATAGAACTGTCCCAAGTATTGTTGGACCAGATGGAGTTCACGTCGCACCAAGGCCCAGAGCTCGGCGGCAAAGAAATTTTGTTGTTATTATTATAGAGCGAAGCGTCGGGACGGAATACTTCACCGGACCAGACGGGCTTGGCAGCGCTCGACTGCAATATCTGACTTGACGACCAGTTGTCAACGCCGCTATTGTAATTCTGCGGAATACCGTTGTTCATAACAGACGGAGCAATAACTTTAGGATCCCAAGAATGAACGGACAGAGGAGATGTGGTGCCGAAGCACAACTGTTGAAGAGGTGAGTGTTGCGGTATTTCCTGGTGAGACAGCAACGACCCAGCGCCGTGCTGAGAGAATGGAGCTATACCAGAACCCAATTTCTGACCAATGACGCCCAAATTTCGCTGCGGTGCAACGCGATTAACTTCCGGCAGGATTTTACCAACAGGCGTAACCTTTGCTTTCTGCTTGTCTTGCGGAGTGACTTTGGATGAGTAGGAATCCTTAGCAGCCAGCGGTGGTAGCTGAGCAACAGGAGACCGCGTGGTTGGAGGGGCATTGGAGGCTGAGGAGGGCGAAACCTTTTCACTCCTGATGGGCGCCACTGGCACTGTTGCTGTTGTCGTAACTGTCGAGTCGCTCTTGGCACGGACAGCCTTGCGCTTTGTGGCGCGTCGGTCAGATGGAACAGTAGGAGGTTTCAAGGTCTTGGGGCTGTAAGGAAGCTCCAAGCAATGGTCATTCGTAAGATCGCTAAGAGGGACACTCACGCCTTTGCCTTTCTTCAAGCCCTTGCCTCGAATTTGAATTTCAAAGTCTCCTTCGTGGGAATCCTTAGGGCAAGAGAAAATAGCGGAGCTGCCTGTCCGCTGACGAATATCAGAGTTGTTGCAAAGGCTATTATGGTCCACATTGGGTGAGGGAGAAACCGATGAATTGCTGCTGCTGCTGCTGCTGCTACCGACCGATGCTTTCGACATGCTTGCTCGAGCTTCAGATGACTTAGATGTGTTATTCGTGTTGTTGTTATTATTGGAGTTTTTACCAGAAGCACCAGATTTTTTGCTTCGGCTGACGCACGCGAGGCTGGAGGAGCTCTCCGATTTGCTGGAAACGTCCTGCAAAGAAACACACAGCTATATATCACAATTTGGGACTGCCGACATGGTAGTAAAATGCACATCTTTTTGAGAAAAAAGATTCACCTACGTCTGCTAGACACCCCAAGAAGCGTGATGCTGCATTAGCAACAGACAATGCTAAACATTAGTTATGTAGATGACGTTATGTTAAAAAAATTGGGGCGACATCAACCTAAAATTCTCCGACTTATTCAGCTATCACAGGCAGAATATTTTTCTTTCCCTGCTCGGCTAATCAACAAAGGCCTGTGTCCACACCGTTATTTGGATTTTATCCTGATTGTCATAACAGTTACTCTAAGTGTTGAAAAAGTACGACTATATGGAACGACGAAGAGAGGGAACCATTTGTACAGTTTATTGGCTTTCTCACCTTATCACTATTTGAAAGGTCTTCAGAACGTGAACTCTCAGTAGAACAGGACGACGTCTCCTCTTCATCCTCTTGGCGCAGTTTATGACTAGACTTGAAAGAATTGGCCACGTAATCTGACTCCGAAAAAGTTGACTCTCGCCTAAAACGCCTATTTGGTCGCTCTTTGATTTGATAATCAACAGAATTGAGCTGATGCTTGTCGTATCTGCTTTTGTGTTTCGAGTCGTTGCGATTGTCTTTAGTCTCTGAAGTTCTCTCCTGTATGGCGGGACTGTCGTCGTTGGTACGTTTGCTGCCGTGCGCGTGACCAGACGTCTTGTATTTTTCGACGCTGCTCGCCCGCCGGCTCGAGTGTCGCTTGCGAAGTCTCGAGGGCTGCGGTGTCTCGCCTCGAGTCACGAGAGCGAGCAAAGCCCCGCAGAGGCGGTCTCGGCAGTATCCCAGGACTCCGAACAGACTGAAGCTTGAATCGTTCCTGTCCTTAGTGCCTGAGTTTATCAGTTTCTTTCTGGAATCATTGCTTTTGGAATCGGAATTATTTGAATAGTTGTTGAAACTCAAGTTATCGAGTTTATAGTCTGCTAACTTTACAGACTTACTCTTGCCATTAACATAAGAAATATTTTTGATTGAATCACTAGAATTCTTCTTAGAATATTGGTCTTGACTAACGAGAGGACTGCTTAGAGCAGAATTATTGTTCGCATTATATGCAGCTTTTCCGTTACAATGTCCGCGATGCAAGGACAAATCTTGAGATGAGCCACTGCTATTAACTAAAGTAGATAGAATTTTATGATTATCTTTGGTACCGATAGCACGCAGATCAAACACTTTCTCTCGGTCGAGGGGCGTTTGCAGACTAGCGGAGTTGTTCGCACAGCTCTTGAGGAGAGTGTGGGCATCAAGCATGGCCATGAGGATGGTGGCGGCCAGCATCACCAGCAGCATCGTGAAGAACACGTAAAAGAGAAGGGCTTCCCAGTGAGGCCGCGGCACTATGTTGCTACAGGGCTGCAGCAGAGTGCTGGGCACTGTCGCTTGCAGAGTGTACTCGAGCGCACTGCGACCGCCACTCTCGTCTGTCAGAAGTTCTAAGCTCTGCTGAACCTTGCTCAGTGTGAAGTCGGGGCTGAAGGCGATGTCTATCTTGCGAGTGGCGTTCGGCTCTAACGTGAAGACTTCACATTGGATCACCTGGAAGTAACAAAGAAATGTTTCGTAAGTAGTACTCTTCACTAACCAACCTCACTGTAACAGAATATCATCGATGAGATGGGAAACAGGTTTCCAACGAGAAACTGGATTTGCGAGGTGCGATACGGCAACTACGTGATAATGGGAGCAAGTTCAACTTGTCTACGTAGCTATATCACTGTTCTACCACTGGCTAAAACTATCATTCAATAAAGAAATTTCGTGGGGCTTATATAGTGAAACAAACGTAAGAAGTTTCTGAGCTACTTGATAGAAATATCCATTGTTGTTATTATGGTCAAAGTTTAACATCCGCATTCATTCCGCGGTTGCGCCATCATCAGTACCCATACGGCCACCCGAGCAGCACTGTCCAGCTACAAAAGATGGCTATTCTCAAAAAGACTCCACAGCACCGAACATGTTACATGCACACAACACACTAAATTACCTTGAAGCCGTAGTTGTAGCAGGGCGCTCCAGCCACAAGAAAACCATTGATGGTGACGGATAAATCGCCGGTGTTGCGGGCCGTGAAGGTTCGTTTGACGGTAAGTTTGGGGTCCCTTAGAGCTCTGGTGCCGCCATTAGTACGCTTCGATTCTGCAATTCCGTACACGGTGAGGTGTTGAAAATTTCCTGGCTACGAGTCAAAGAAAATATACACTAAGATCAGTAACAGCTATGCAGCATACAACTCACGCCAGTACAAGAAAATGCACGTTGTCACACCAACAGAGGTAGATAGTCTGAGATATTCACGACAAGCTACGAAAAATGCTACAAAGAAGTAGTTTTGCAAGCATTACGCAGTACATTTCGATACAGAGGACTTCACTCATCAACTTAGCCTTACCGTCGCAATCCTGTAGATGCTTGGCGGCAAGACTGAAAGTGAGCGGTGATGCGGAGGAGTCAGGTTTCCTGTTGGCGAACTTGATGGTACCTTGACCGCCCCTGCCGAAGAGGCGCACGGTGTCCACCACAGTGAGGTTGTTCCGCACGAGCACAACACTCTCATGCATCCCTACGCTAAGCGGTCGGAACACCACGCGAACAGAAGCCTGTAAATACACTGAGCTTGAGCACAGAGAGCAATCGCAAACTGAATATTGTGATATTTTAAGCCACGCCGCCAGCACGGCAGCTAGTTCGCTGCTCCTTCTGGGCAATGAAGCGTTACAGGAGAACGACGGCTCCTCGGTGATTTTAACGCAAAAGGTATCGTGAACGGGTACCATAGTACTGTACAGGATGATAAAAACAGAAGGAATGAATTGTCAACACATAACAAGAATCATACAACAGAGCAGAAACGTCTATTTATCCACTAGACGACCAAGATCATACGACAAAATAGGCTTCAGTTCATGAAGCCCCAAACAAGGAATTGCTGCTATAATCCACAACCCAGGCGTTACACTAGAGCCCTGATGCTAGGAACTACAATGATAAAAAGAGCAAATGTTCACTGTGTGAAAAAAAACATTCCACGAGACAGATATTTCGTCCGGTAAGAAATCTCACCAGATCTAGAAAATTCTGCATATTTACCTGTTGGCCAGGGCTGAGCCGCAACATGACCGACTCCCTGGCGACACGAGTGGCAAGATCGGCCTCAACAGCCTTCCTGTGGTGTGAGAGCTCCAACACGGTGGCAGCGTCAGGGTCCAGGCAGCCCCAGTCACAGTCCTCCACTCCAGCGCCCTGCTCCAGGTCAGCAAACCTGAACACCTCACTGCCGCTCTCGCATTCCTCGGTGCACTCCAGCCTGCACAGCACACAAGTTACGTCGACTGGACTTACAGCACTTAAGTTAATGATATGCTGTGTAGAAGAATCTGTTCCTACGCAAAATAAGTGTCTTACATATTGTTCGTAGATGGTCATTATTCTTTGTAGAACTTGCTGATTACAAGAATCGGCAAGGTTGCATAAATCAAGCCAACTTTCATGTGCAGATAACAGAGGGTGTAATCGACTTTGTAAAAGAAGGAGAACATTTAAGGAGAATAATAAATATGCACTGGCAGATAGAAATATTGACGGTGCAACAGAAGTGCTTACTCTTGAGACAGGGCGTGGGCCAGCACGTGGGACGAAGGATAGTGGGGCAGTAGCAGCAGCTGGACGTACAAGACGCTGTCTGTAGGGTTATGGACAGGCAACACCGCCACCGAGCTGTTGTGGAGCTGAGTGAGGGAGAAGTGCAGCGCGTCCGGCACCGCAACGCGCGGCCACACCAAAGACACCTGACGTAAACAAACAGTGGAACGTTTAACATTATCATCTTCAGGGTTTTCCCTCAGTATTCGATAGGAGCACGATACAACAACGACCTATTCGTTCGCCAACAGTGGCGTCAGTATTCGAGAGAGAGAGAGAAGAATAGAGTTGGAAGTAGTAGTAGTAGTATAGATAGTCTAAGCCTCCCTAAATAAGTAGTAAGCTTTTCTAAGAGAGAAAAAGGAAGGGACATACAGTACCGTCCATAACAAAGGGAGAAATTTTCAAAATTTTATAGCTTTGCTTCTATTCATCACACATACCTCATCTTTCGATAATTAATAGTCCTCAAGATGTTTATTAATGGGTGAAAATTTGAATCAGGTGTAAAATATAATAAGAATTTTACGAGTGAAAAACTTTCATTTTAAAATTTGGAACGTCCAAAACTAAGGGACAAATGCATTGAAGTTAATATTCAACAAAAATTTAGACAGAAATACTCCGTAAAATGCAATGCACAACCATATTTAGTAAACAGAACCTTGCTTTCAATTACAGCTGCACATTGTCGACTAAGTGAACGAATAAGGTCTTGACAATATCTTGACACTAATTTTAGACCATTCCTCTGGAAGTTTCATCCACAAATCCTCTGTGTTGGTGGGATTTCTTGCCATAACTTCAATCCTAGTGTCTTCCAAACATTTTCTATAGGATTAACGTCAGCACTTTGCGGTGGCCAATCCATAACTTCAAAGTCTTACTGGTCCAGGTAACTCATCATAGTCTTTGTCTTGTGGCAGGGTGTATTATCCTGGGTGTAGATAGCCTTATCCACACCTGAAATTTGACTAGCAGGCATAACAACATCTTTCAGAATATTTTTATACACCTTAGCGTTCACACGAGTTTGTAAGCAAACGAGAGGCGTTGTCCCCGGACTTGAAAATATACTAAACACCATCACAATCCCGCCCTCAAATTTCAGTCTTTTTTTTGTACACTTTGCGCTTAATCTTTCACCTGCGCGACTCTCAACAAAGTTCTTATAATCATTTCCAAACAAATTGAATTTGCTCTCGTCCCTGAAAAACACTCGGGCTAATTTTCATATGGCCAGATTACATCCTTGTTTGTGTGCTCCAATATCTTTTAAATGGTTTCTTCTGTGGACTTTATGCAAATAAGCCTACTTCTTGTAGTCGTCTAGAGACAGTCTGCCGCGACACATTTACACATGTTGTTTCTTTCATTACCTCGCCTATTTCTGCTGAAGACTTTGAAACAATCCTTTTAAGCCATGCGCTGAAGGAGCCTGTCCTCTCTAGTCTAAGTTTTGCGTAGTCTGTCGGTTTTCAGGACTAACGATGCAGCCAGTTTCATTATAAGACATCATAATTCTGCCCACAAACTTTATCTGATCTGAAATCTCTCGAATAGTGTAATTTTTCAGGCATTTAATAACACCTTGTCTTAAGGAGTTGTCAACTTTTTGACGAGGTGCCATCAAGTCCACTGCTGCAATGTTAATAAATATCCAGTGAAAAGCCTTTTCTTCACTGGAAATGAAGCAGCTTGGATTAAGAGTGCAGTTTTATGTTTTTCTTTCTATCATAAATTTCTTATTATCTTCTACACCTGGTTCAAAATTTCACACGTTAATAAACATCTTTAAGACTATTAATTGTCAAAAGATGAGGTATGGGTGATGAATAAAAGCAAAGTCATAAAATTATGAAAATTTGTCCCTTAGTTATGGACGGTACTGTATAGTATGTCGACAGTCACGGGGAACCCACGCACGAAGGTGCTTCCACATAAGATCAACGCGCATGGGAACAGTAAGTTGGGAAAGAAGAGGAAGTACAGACGAAGCTAATATCAGAAAGACTATGAAATCGGAAGGAAGCAAAGGGGGCACGTAAGGCAGAAGTCCTAAAGGCCTAGCTCATGGCTAACGTAACCTACAGGTGCCCCCTGGGCGCTGCTCCCCATAACAGTATAAAGAGTTGGAGGGGGGGGGGCAAAGTGTCTTTTGATGATGTTAGAGAGTTAGTTTATTTTTACAGATAAATTGGGGCTTTCGGCCATTCAAAGATACTACAGTCAGTCAATGTTGGAGACAAAGGTGTATAAGGGGCCTTGGAAGGCCGTTAGGGCCGAAACATAGCCTACCTAAAGCAGTTCAGCGAGAGGCTGGCTAGCAGGCAGGCAGTTTTTACGAAGCACGGAATGCATTGGAGCGCGCACACCGAACAGCGGCAGTTGAGCAGGCCGCTGCCGCTGTATGGTTTGCGCGCTCCAACGCATTCTGTGTTTCGCAAAAACTGCCAGCTTCTTGCTGAACTGATTTAGGTATGTTTCGGCCTTTAGGTTATCAGCAAACCGGTCTCTGATGTTGTCAACATGAGCGCCGAAGTAATGTTGGTGTTGGATATCGAATTGCGGGAAAGCTTTAAGTATGTGCTTCATAGTAAGGGCAAAATTAAAATGTTGGCAATTAGGTTGAGGATTATTGTTCATCAGATACGCCTCGGTTAAGTGGGAGAGACCCGCGCGTAATCTTGTCAGACAGACTTCCCACCGTCCGTTGGTACTTTGGGAATTGTGAGGAGTAAATATCGATGGGTGAATCAAGTGAAATTCCTAAGTTTATCGTTAGATTCCTTGGTAATCCATTCTGACCGCCACGCCTCTCTAAAAAGTTTCTTGTAATACCACTTGTAGTCACTACGGGAAAGTTTAACGTAAGCTAGACTGCCCGCGACCCGTTGGGTTACCATCACCAGCCGGCCCCTTTACCAGGCCAATTATATATCGGTACTCTAGTCTCATGAAATCTTCTACGCTCGAGTTTTTTCCTATCTAATAGTGAAAATTGTGCATTGAATTACAATAGAGTAATAGCCCTAAATAGCTTCAGTTCATCAGAGAGCTACAAGCATCCTCGTACGGAACCGTGCAGCATCACACCAATTCAGGAGTCACAAGCCACCAAATGAGCACGAAACAATGGATCCAATCAGCGTTTCCTGCGGCCGCAGTGCGTTTCTTTTTCAGCCCTCTTCTAAATACGATGATCATTGAGGCAAGAAGTACCTACGCTTTAAAAGAAATACTTCGCGGCACATGAAGCGCGGCTATCTGTAGGTCTGGGAAAGTAACTCAATAACAGCTGGACAAAGTTTTTTACTACCAATATTTCATAAGAGATGAAGCACAACAGTAATTTATTTGTTCAAATCGAAATAACGATAAAAGGTATCATCATTACCTGAACAGTAAACGGAAAAGCATGCAGGTGAGAAGTATGGAGAACCAAGGAAGAATTGAAGACTGGCGTGGAGATGTTTCGGTAGCGCTCCCGGAGCACGTTAAGGAGTCCAGCATCTGTGGCCGCCACATGCCCTGACAGGGCTAGCGAGTTGCTCCACTGCTGGCCCACTGCAATACATCACATCGTGTGTATTGTTATGGCTACAAGGGAATCATAACGGAAGGCCGGGGCAACGACAAAGCCTACAGTATCAGTTCCAAGTGATATATAACAAGCAGGGGGTTAGCAAAGCAATGGCAGCTAGCTCAGGCAACACCCGAGAGAACTACTTGGTGACATTTCAGACAGAGCTTATTTCTATGAAACATGATTTTCAATTAAGAGCTCGATGGACTCATCAGTCCAAGGTACTCTATTTTTCTGCTTTACTGTAATGAAATAAATACTACCAGTAGATCAAAAAACACTCACAATAAGGATGCTCGTATGGTAACAAGGATATTGCTTTCACAAGTTATATGTGACACGCTTCGAGGGGGGGGGGATAAGGAATTTGTATGAAACAGAATTTCACCGCTGCACTCAGTCAGGAGAAACCGGGTACATTAAGGAGCACGAACTCAGAGGATAGATACTGCGACAGACAAATGTGACCCGTACATTGTGGCAGTATCTTCAGATACATTTCTCGCTTTAATCATAATCACCAAGACAGCGAGCTACGGCTTTATTGGCAACATCTAATAACAACGCTCGTAGCCAGGCCAAAGGCTGAGGTAACTTTTTCATAGCTGGTGTACGAGTCAGTAAATATGGCCAGCTCGAAAGGCTCTCTCTGTCGAGTTAGGAACGATTGGCATTTTATGAAGGGGAGTGTAACTGTGTTAAGAACTGAATACCTCCACTTGATGCAGAGATAAAAAAACTCAACGCAGTTCTAGGGACACCTAAAGACAACCGAGTTTCAGGTAATAAAGAGGCAATTCAATATGAAATAAGACAGAGTAGAGAACTTACATTTATCGGTGAGCGGAAAGCCAGCATAGCAGTGGTCAGTACAATAACGTCGGGGATCAAAGCTGAGATGGCCAATGGAAGTGAGGGTGTTGGGATGTAGCGTGTACTGCTGCCCCTCACTGGCGCCCTCGTACTGGAAGTGGTGTAGAGAGGGCAGCTGCGGTAGCACGTTGTCCACCAGCATGCTGTGGCCGAATGTGGACAGCACTTGCAGAGGTACTGATGACACCTTCCCCTGCACAACCGTGGAACGTATGCATGGTGACAACAGTTATATAAGGAGAATGTGCAGCACTAGCAGAGGAGGTAGACTGGCAGCGCTGCGGGCAGCAAAGCCGCCTCGCACAAGAGGCATTAGCTGAAGCTATGTGTATTTCAGAGTTAGTTCATTCATAACGTCACTAGGCTATACAATTAATTTGGTATCTAGCTCTTGACTCTATTATTATATTATGTCATACGTCGTTCATGCAGGACATGTCAAACAATAAAACTTCTTCGCGAAATTGAAGTCTTATTTAGCCCTTACAGGGTTGAATTAGTTTTTAAAATGACGATAAATTTCAAGGACTGGAGCTAGAGTTCTGCTTCGGATTTGGGCAGAACTAAGCTGGCCNCCTATGTCATACGTCGTCCATGCAGGACATGTCAAACAATAAAACTTCTTCGCGAAATTGAAGTCTTATTTAGCCCTTACAGGGTTGAATTAGTTTTTAAAATGACGATAAATTTCAAGGACTGGAGCTAGAGTTCTGCTTCGGATTTGAGCAGAACTAAGCTGGCCACAATGGCACAGCCAAGATGCAGATTTTGAAGCATATCGTCGTCTCTCCTCTCCCAATCCAGTGACGTATATGGGCGGCTGCAGCTTCTCTTCGATACCCAGTAAAAATCTCCTTGCAGACGTTGCTCCTTGGGCATTGTTCGTAACGGCTCTCGCATTATGCTTACGGACTCGACTAAGTGGACATTTCATGGGAAACGTTCAGAGAACTACAATTCCCATTAAAGACTCTCGAGACATTTAAAAGACAAATCAAGTAGCAAGATTTTTTTAGACCGTATCCTTGACCGTATCATAAATAAACTTGCTCGGCATAGGCTTCATCATGATTGCTTCCATTCTATAGTAAATTGACTTTGCCGATATTTTGTAATCAGGGGCTCCAAACAGACTCAGGTTTAAGACAGGTTATAATAGCGTCAAAGCCTTTACAGGTGTTTCATCAACAATGTGGAATAAATACTCTAGTGTTAATACCTATCGTAATCGCTGGAAATTAATTGTCTAAAGATCTAAATCTCACGCAAAATTAATAGAACCACATAAAAACTGTTTAAGGGAAAATACCGGCTCAAACTCAATTTACGTGTCTTACTGATGGAGCTAAAATTACTGTGGTACCAATGAGCCCAAATACTTCGAATTATCCGAAAGTACGCCTGAGAGCTCTGACGTAGCTATTTATACAGTCAGTATCGTTTCCAAACTAAAGAGCTTCACATGCAAGTTTATGTATATCTTCTTCCAAAAATCAGAGAGGTCTCAAAGGCTTCTGCCGGCGCTGTACAGCACAACGGCAAGATTAACCTTACTTTGATTCTGAATTTCTACGTCACAATCGCCTAAAATTTTTCTTATGGGTACTGCATAGTCTAGGCTTCCGTTTTCATTATAACGGTGATCTAACAGAGAACGATACATAGGGCATAAAGTATGTAGACAAAAACGTGGAACCCATGAAAGAGATAATTCCTCTTCAAGGTCACATTCAATACAACCCTACACAGGATCAATGCGAATGGGAATAGCCAGTCAGGAAGGAAGAGGAAGAACAGAACGAAGCATCCCAGTAGGAGCATGGAAACTAAGGATGCAAAGTGAACACGAAAGACAGACGACCCGAAAGCCAAGTTAAGGCTAAAGTAACTTTAGAGGGTACCCTCCAAAACAAACCTCACCTCACCAGAAACAATCATGAGGTATTAGCCTAAATGTATTCCTCACAGACAAAGAGTCGAGTGCGGTTAGTCAAGAGCTTTTTCAATTCTGAAGATGATCGCATGAATCAATATAGAAAGCAAAGAGAAGAACTTACGGGAAAAGCGTCATCAAATGTGACGGGTGTGGGTATCATGGTGAGCTGACCAATGGCAGTGCGGAGCCTGAAGGAGAGCGATAGACTTTCGAAGTGCGTACGCACCACAGCAGCTCCCCAGAACACCCCCTCACTGCTTGCTGTTACCACACTGGCCCTGAACACTGCTGCCGCCCCGGGGGCTAGCCACACCTGAAGGGGAGCAATAAAGTGAGAATTAAATTGAGTAACAGGCAACAGACATAGATATGAATGTACTGGGTATCATAGTAAAGATTTACTCGTAACCGTCTACACGTCACCTCCTCTCGAAACTAAAATCTCCGTACATTTAGCGAGGCTAGGTAGGAATGTTGCACGTATGTAATATAAGGGGTAGTCCTACTAGCAAGAAAAACATCAACAAGAACACTCTCATTGCCGTAGAAGCGATGGAAGAGCAAAGTTCATATTTTTGAGCATGGCGACTAGCGCTTACGACTACAGAGTTCAAAGTTTGCTACGTGGCGGAAAGAGCTACAGGTAACCATACGCACCGACTCAGAATTGGAATGCTGCTCAGCCGAGTGCCAGTGTGACTCAGTATCCACAAGGGCCAGGAGCTGTACGGTGCACCAAGTTACGTTGGCACTCCAGGATATAACGTGCAGCGCCACGGGGTTCTCGTTATGAACGTAGAAATGCAAATCGCGCTTCTCAGACATGCCCACAGTGCCCAGGTCCACAGAACTGAGACGGGCTGACGTGCTCGTGTCGTCTTGTGGGTCCTCACGAGAGCTGTCCGTCTCTGTAGCTCCCCGCGGCTGCTGCACTCGAGGCAGCAGACCGTCCAGAGGAAATCCGCTGCCTACATTGTCTGTGACAGCAGCTGTGAACCCCTGCACGAAACCACCACACCGACCATTAGAATAAAATTGAACCAAATTCAGTAGGGAATAAATAAAACAATAAAAAAAGGAGGTGCTAATCTTGTGCAAGTTATTATCTAGCAAAAAGCTTTCCGTTTTCACTATAATAGCTCATGCGCGGGTATGATCTGGTACTGCATTAACGTCCATTAGTACAGCAAATCTGAAAAGAAGAGGAATGACAGAAGAAACCAGCATTACTGGGAGTATGAGAGCAGAAGGACGGACAGTAGGACGTAGGAAAGATGTCGCAAGACATACGGTATCTTGCTGAGGCTAGAGACCGGAGCCGCGTAGAGCATAGCGCTTTTAATGATGGCCGACAAAGTTTCAGGCAGATTCCAGACCCCTAGGTATTTTCGGAAGTAAGAAGATAGAGAGGATGGATTTGTCACAAGACTGATGAGTTGCATAGGAGAGCACAGGCACCAATGTAAAAACGCTCCAGTGCAATAGGGTATCTACTGTTACCGTAGAGTAAAGCTCTCCTGTACGATATCCAAATAAAATTGTATTTATCTACCTTTAGAACAGCGACAAACATTAAGGGTAGCTGCCCTAAATGCTACCGAAGAACTAAAGCTAGATTTTTCAAATATTTTTTAGACTAACGTGAAACATAGACCACACAATACACGTATGGTGTGATCTATGCATGAGATAATGTTTTGCTTAAGAGTACTTGCAGAGTAACCCTTGTTATGGAGGCTTGGGGCTGAGTACCGTCGGGAAAGTAAGATTATTATTATATTGAGTAGTTTAAGTCTCCGTCTCCACAGCAACAACGATCTAACAGAGGAAGAAGCAAGGGACACATAGTGTGACGATCGACACGTGGAACCCATGCACGAGGGTGTTCCCACACAGGATCAACACGCATGGGAACAGCAAATCGGGAAAACAAGTAAGAACAGATTGAAGAAAGATCAGTACGAGTAAAAGATGGGAAGGAAGCAAAGTGGGCACGAAAGACAGCCGTCCCGAAGGCCCAGCTAATGGCTAACATAAGCTATACAAACCCTCTGGTGGCGCTACTCCCCATAACATACGAGGGGCGACGGGAAAGTACGATAATTATTTCGTTCAACATATAGCGCATGGTTACTTCAGAAGTTTAGACGAGCACATTGTTTGGTAAATACTCTATCAGTGTTGCCAAGTCGGAGTTGGTGGATTTGGGGGTGAGCGAGAGTCGGAATTTAGTGTCCGACTCCCGAGAACTACTTTACAATACATGTACATATGTTTACTAAATATGTTCAGAATTTTTTTGGTACTAAGTTGTACAAACGAAAAATGCCATGGCAATATCGAGAGATATACTTCTTTCTCTGTCAGCTTAATCTATGTGTTACTATTACGGTACTAGTAGTATTTTATAGATTTATGAACTATTTCAGATCGGAAATGACACAAATAATGCAAGAGACCATTGTAGATATAAGAAAACACTCTCACAAGCTTAATGATGGTGTATATTTTTGGCATCAGGTACTTAGCCTGAATACACAGTCTTAAGAATGGTAATTATTTAAGAACTAGAAAATTCGCCTTGAGCTAACGAAACGTTAGTTGAGGCGAAAGTGCTTTGTTTAGACGCCGGATGGAAGTTCAACTTCCACTAGCCTCTTGCCCCCTGTGGGCGGGTGGCTCTC
>LQNS02278094.1:28727461-28769858 GCA_001587735.2 Parhyale hawaiensis
ACCTGGGCTAATTTCCGCCTATCTATTTCGTTAAGAGCGTGACACCAAACATATAAATATATATATTTATATATATATTTATTTATAAACACACGAAGGCTATTCTTAGTATTAGATGTTTTCGATTTTACTCACGTATAGTACTGAATAAGCTTAATGGCGAACAAAGGTGTATTTTTAGAACTTTGGAGAAGAAGACAAAGTGTTTCGTTGAAGTTAGTGCTGATTTGAAATATCTATATTGAGTAGTTTAAGTCTCCGTCTCCACAGCAGCGGCGATCTAACAGAGGAAGAAGCAAGGGATACATAGTGTGACGATCGACACGTGGAACCCATGCACGAGGGTGTTCCCACACAGGATCAACGCGAATGGGAACAGCAAGTCGGGAAAGAAGAGTAAGAACAGATTGAAGAAAGATCAGTAGGAGTAAAAGATGGGAAGGAAGGAGGGAAGGAAGGAAGGAAGGAAGCAAAGTGGGCACGAAAGACAGCCGTCCAGAAGGCCTAGCTAATGGTTAAGATAACCTACACAAACCCCCTGGGGACGCTACTCCCCATAACATAGGATGGGCGACGGGAAAGTAAGATAGTTATTTCGTTCAACATATAGCGCATGGTTACTTCAGAAGTTTAGATGAGCACATTGTTTGATAAATACTCTATCAGTGTTGCCAAGTCGGAGTTGGTGGATTTGGGGGTGAGAGAGAGTCGGAATTTAGTGCCCGACTCCCGAGAACTACATTACAATAGCTACTTGTACATATGTTTACTAAATATGTTCATAATTTTTTTGGTACTAAGTTGTACAAACGAAAAATGCCATGGCAATGTCGAGAGATATACTTCTTACTCTGTTAACTTAATCTATGAGTTACTATTACGGTACTAGTAGTATTTTATAGCTTTATGAACTATTTCAGATCGGAAATGTCACAAATAATGCTAGAGTCCATTGTAAATACTAAGAAAACACTCTCGCAAGCTTAATGATGGTGTATATTTTTGGCATCAGGTACTTAGCCTGAATACACTGTCTTAAGAAGGGTACCTAATTATTTAAGAACTAGAAATATCTGAAAAATTCAAGGTCCCAATTGGTGCTAATGGTGCAAAATGTAATAATGAATGTGAAAAATATACTATCTTAAGCATAATATACGGGCATATTTCATAAAAAAAATGGACAAAATTGTTATAGTCAATGTTAGTTAATCATATTAAGGAGCCGAAGTCGTCTCCGAGGCGTACTAGGAGTGGGAATAACTTGAGTACCAAGAGTCGAAGTCGGACTTTGGCCATCCGACTCCGTGACCTTCCACTCTATACATTGCTAATAGTCTAAAATAATAAGCATTTAAAATAGATAAAGGAGAATTTAAATATTATATTACACGTTACCTTAGTGAGGCGGCCATTGTAAGCAGTGAGGGGGATGTTGACTGAAGTGATGTTGGTATGAATGGTTACGTGTGAACTGAGCTTGATATTGGAACCAACACTGAGCAACTGCACGGACGCTACCACACCCTGTGCACCAGGCTGTAGCACCACTTCTCCCCACCATACAACCTGCAGCCGATACAATGCAATATAAAAGAAACACTCATCAAATAGTGCATTATCAAAACGTCATAAGTTTCGCCAACAAATCAGTATGGCTATACATTAACCGATACATACTTGGGGTTGTACGGCGACAGTAGCATTCGGGTACAAATTAGGCGATATACTAGTACGTTTACAACAATGAGCTGTCCCTCTTTAAGGTTAGGTAAGGGCAGGACTGGTTCTGTTAACATTCCAAAGGGCTCTTGTAGGTATAAGCTTGACTTTGGATATTAGCCGAACCAATTTTGGCATCACCTAGCCTTAATGGTGGCTAGCTCATTGGCAGCTAGCTCCTTGGTAGAGGGTGGATAGTCGGGGCGGATATTGGCAGCACCAAAACGGTTTAGGACCGTTCATCTGCCGAGAAACGAGGTTTTAGCAGCCGTAGAGTTCTAAAATTTAGCTGTTTTAGGGTACGGACAGCAGTTTTAGCCCGGAAGTACCCTAAGTCAACACGTCCGTGTACTCCGATTCTCATCGTGTCGCCCGACACTGTATTTTAAATCTTTATGTGTCTCCTTCTCCCTACTATTATCACTTTATAGGTAGCCATAGCAGATGACTATATAGACATGGCATGTGTCCATGTCGTCAACTGTGTTTCAATATGAATTTACAAGAACGTGCTCATTCTAGTAACATTATCAATATTATAAATAAATCGAAACAGGAGGTACTAAGCATCTAACTTGTTTGCCTGAAACTCTCCAATGATGCTCACGGTATCAAGTAATAAACAATGTATAATATGGCAGTTAGTGATGCATAACAAACCTGGAAATGCTGGCAATGGGACTGCGGCAGAGTGACATTGTAGACCACAACAGCACAGGAGAAAGTGTTAGTAAGGGACAAGTTGCGAGGCTCCCCCGGCAACAAGGGACTGCCGTATTGGGGCGATGCCTCCGATTCTTTCTCCTCCTGTGGACTGTCAGCGTCCTCATCTGCTTCGTCTGCAGAAGAGGGCTGGTAGAGCAGAGCCCCAGTCTCCAAAGGAGCAGTGTCGTATAGAGGCATGCTGGCTGACGAGGGCGACAGCGCAGCGGACCAAGATAATGACGATGACAAAGGGGAAGAAGGCATGGACGGAAGAGCGAAGAAGGGATTGAGAGGCGACTTAGATGCGCTGGCATTCTGCTCACCGGTGGGGAGTAAACTTGATGGATCTATAAACAAAAGACGCAAAATGCTTTATTTTACGAGGTGTCGAATTAGGACAAATATTGAATACAAAATGGGGAAAGATAGCAACATCACCTTTTGTTCTCATACGGAAATCTAATAGTTAAAGAGCACGACAACATACAATGCCACCATCCAAGAACACGCCACCCACCCGAATGTGGAGGTCACGTAAAACATCACGGTAGAGACAAGTTTATGATTAAAGTTGAAATATGGGACACATACCAGTGCGATTCTTAAATATACTGACCCAAGTGTGGAGGTCCCGTAAAGAAGCTCGTCACAGACGGGTTGTAACGAAGCTGGCCGTGAAGTAAGTTAACACTGAAGGGAACGCTGAGCTTATACGCCGCCACCTTGCTCTTGATTAAGAGCTTACCGGCTACCGCACCCCCACGGCGTACTTTGGATGCTGTAATGAAAGTAGAATGATGAGCGCAATATCTGGGTACTGAAAGAGTCTCTGTTCAAAGAACATTGAAAAGTTTGCTTCAACAGCTCTTTCCACAAATAACTTCTTCAAAATAGGATGTAGCTAATATCCTGTCGAGGGTACGGAACATAAGGCACACCCATAAACAAGGGCTTCCAAATAAGGAAGGAATACAAATGATGGCAAAAATTGTTACTAGAGTGTAATAATAAAATAACTGGCACAAACATATCGAAGTAACTTCAAGCAACCATGAATGATTTTCAAATCTACCATTATAGGAGACCTAATTATCCCTCACGATATCAAGTTGAAACTTATTGCTATTATATTGCATAGCTTAGGCCTCTGTTTTCACAATGAAGAAAGGAATTTATAAGAAGTTAGCACAAGAATTTATAAGAAGTTAGCACAAGAATTTATAAGAAGTTAGCACAACTAACGAGTTGGAGGCCTATAGTCAAGACAGCGTAAGCAGTCCGATGGGCGTGGCTAAGAATGCAAAGCAACTTGGCCAAATTTCACTTAAGCGCGTGGTATAACTTGTCTCAATCGATAAAATTATATTCGAAAACTCAAAATGCATTAGTTAATAGATTAGATTTGGCACTGCTGTGTTCAATTCAGTTCCGCCCCTAAAGGACTGCTTACGCTGGTTTGACTATAGCAAGGAAGGAACAGATGCACGGAGGATTTCCGCACACGGAAACAGCAGCTCGAGTAAAAAGGTGGTAACACACAACGTTGGACAAACTCGTTTTATTTCATCATTATATTTGCACATTTTCTGTGCGTCCCAGTGCAATAGATTATTTTGTCACACAACACTGGTCGATAACTTCTGCAGGTCACGCAGTACGTACACAAACAATATTATGAGATGGAGATTACAGAGAGAAGTACTGCTGGTGCAGGCTAATATGAACACACTAAGAGCAATATTATGAGACTTGATAAGAACGTAGCTAGTAATTTATTTGGTGGGCAGCGAGAGCTCTAAGCTGCACCGCAACTTACGATCGAAGGTGATGGTGGCGACTTGCGTGGGCTTCACAGAGCCAGGCGGCACTTTGAGGGGCTTGAAGTCAATAGTGATGGCATCGTTGACTGGTGTGGTGATTACGTTCTGCACAGTACCATTACAAGACTGCAATCAGCAGCAGCACTAGCACCAATTTACTGCAGCTATATAAATAAATTTCTATGTACTAATGATAACATTCAGCATTCCAGTTCGTGAATAGAGTCATAAGGGAGGCAATGACACAGTTCTCTCTTATCAACACTTTACTTTGCAAGTAAACAAATATGGTTACTTCTACATAGAATGCTATCTACACGAGGGTGTAGCTTAGCTGCCCGGTAACGAGTCAAGCAGCATTAACTGACACGAGAAGCTGAAAATTCCAAATACTTACGTTATAATTTCGAAAAGAAAGCATTGACAAGGTTACCCTATTACTACGCCATCACTCAAACGCACATGTACAGCAATAAGGCAAACCTGCAAGCTGTGCCGAGCGCTGTACCAATAATTTCCTCTAAGCACTTCTTACAGTTAGACAGTAAACAGCGACACGAAAGCCAAATGCAAGTGATGAAACGCAGTGCCTCTATGCTTTACGCTGCAACGTATGAACAATGTCATTACGCTGCAACATATGAACAATGTCACAAGCAAGTCAATACAATAGCTAAAAAAGAGAACATCGACCCAACACCAAGAGCGTAGCGCACCTGGATGTGTATGTGTTTGTGCGCAGAGTTAATCAGCATGAGGGGCAGAGACGCAGGCGGGTGGTGAGGGGTGAGCAGAGGGAAGTGTAGTCCGTCGTGTGGGCAGTAGAGGCCGGGCTCGCTGCTCACCTCCACTTCTACAGGCACCACTAAATAATCGCCCTCCACGCCCGTTGTAACCATCCTGCAAACGCTAGGTATGTTTATATGAGGCGAGGCACTTCATTTAAGGCACTGCTAATATCAGGTTCTAATTATAGGGGCTCCTCGGTGTAAGACACCTCAAGTTTGTACAAATGTTCTTCTCAAAATAACTTTTAGCACGTTTTTATTAGCAACTATTTCGCTTCAATACTACATTATCGTTCACGTATTGTTTGTAGAATGTGGAAAACTCCGGCGTTAATTTAGCTACAGTACGAAGTAAATAAATAGATAAAAACACGAAGCGTTTTATTACATTATATGTAAAATCGTTAAGGCATAAATCCAAGTGACGACACAAATCGATCAATTTGACTCTCTGACCGGCTAAAATATAAACATTGTTCGATGACGTGCGATCACCCAGAATAAACACACACGAGTCAGGTACATGTTTACCCCAAATACGTCACTGCCCATCACTGGGAAACAAATGGATTATAATATAATGCATGAGCTGACCTAATATAGGCGGTGTGGTTATTCTCGCGCCTGGCAACAAAAGTGGCTCTTGCCAGGGCCCGGGTCTGGTACGGTGGGATGCTCCAGGCGCTCGCGTCGCCCTCAGTGGCTCCACCCAGCAGCTCCAGGTGCAGGTCGCCCCCACTGCTGTACAGCTCCCGCACCTGCCACACACAGCAGTGTTAGCGCTTCTGCCACATCAGCTCATGTCCAGCAATAGATTAAATTATCAGTTACATTTAGCCTCTCCAGACACAGCGAGTTGTTGAACGAGAGAAAGAATAAGGCTTTGATAAACTGTCGATAGAAATGTGGAAGCCATGAATGAGGGTATTTCAACACTGGATGAACGCACATTGGCACAACTCTTTTGGAGAAAAGAGGAAGACCATAACAACATCAGGATGAGCTTGAAAATGGAAGGAAGAAGCGTAGGTAAAAAAAAGCTACTTCAAAGGCCTAGCTAAGGCTGTGATCACCTAAAGGGTCCGCTTGTTGCACGACTCCAAATCCTGTGCCCTAGGCCTTATCTATTCCCCTAAGGATATGTGCAAACGTTGCGCAGTCAAATAAACCAAGTCCGACTGCAGTACGTCGGCCCAGCTAGAGTTCAACTCTGACTCGGCCTCTTCCGCAAAAGCATGCTAACATGTTGCTGTCAGACTCTGAAAGCGGGAGTTCAGGTATGTTGGCTAGGTGAGTAAGTTCTTGTGGCGTCTGACTTGCTGAATCAGCATTCGGTGTCCGGATGTTATTGACCCTAACCAGAAAAGAAGATAGTCATGGGGTCGCAGGTTGCCGCATAAAAGCTTTCCATTTATGGCGCCATAGTTCCTGAGTCCCGACAACCTGTGGTCGACTACAGCCGGTTGGCAAATATCTACAGCACAAAACATATGTGTTGCCTTCCCAGTTGGGGATGTGCGGTCCCCTTTTGGACACCTATTTTCAGTCGAATTTCAGTCATACTCCGTCTCCAGCAGCAAGTTAGTGTCCGACTCCGACTCTCCGTCCCAACATATCGGACATCTACCCACACAAGCAATAACTGAAACTCTGAAGCCCTGGCCAGCAAGGAGATCTATGGTGGTAGTTATATATATTGGTTATATTGCAGGTTCGATGCTCACCGCCCCAGCAGCGATAACGTAGCTACATGTAGTAGATAAGGTAATAATAACAAAGAATATCAAAGCTTTCCAACGCACCTACATAAACATGCAGTAACAGATATACAAAAATACAAAAATTTCTGCTTTGAATCAATTACTTTTCCAAATTTGCATAGAATAAAATACTTTTCTATACTTCAGCACTGACGAGAGACTTTGGGTGACTAGACGAGCGAGAAACAACGCAAGTATTGTGCAGTCGCGTCACATCAAAAGGCTACCTCAACAATGTACGAAGAGAAAAATTAGGCGGGAACGTGGTGCCATTACGGAGTAGCTAGCTATCAGAAAAGGGCTCTCTTACAATGAGTAATTACGTGTTCACTTATGTGCTGAGCGCAGGACACACGCATCTATATCATCCATATATAATTCAATGTACAAACTGGTCCCCATCTGGGCGTGAAGTCTCCACACTGCCCATGTTCTGTTTGCTTCTTTTACGAACATCAAGGGTACAAAACTTATTGGGAAGATCTGCAAGTTATGCTTATATAAGATAGTTTAAGCCTCCCTAAATCAGTACTAGCTGTTCTAAGAGACATATAGATTGCCAAAATAAACGTGGAACTCGGACACGAGGGTGTTCCCACACAGGCTCAATCACTGCGCGCACGGGAACAATAAATCGGGAAAGAAGAGGGAACTACAAAATAAAGTACCATCAGCAGGAGTATGAAAATGGAAGGCAGCAAAGTAGGCACAAAAGACAGATATCCCGAGGCCGAGCTACACAATCCCCCTGGGGGCGCTGCTCCCCATAACATAGAATGGGCGAACGTAAGTAACTTGGCCCTATGGCCTGTAGCCCATCCTATGTATGCCTCCTGAGGGGCGATATGCAAATACAACATGTATTGATAACGGGCTGAAGTGAAGCTAACACACTGCACTGTTGGCGACATTGTGGGTTCTGCAAATGCATCAGCCCCAACGCGTAATATTTGTTTGGGGTCCAACGCCTCGGGGACCTGGGCATGGAAGCTGTAAATGCTCCGTATGGGCTCAATGTTTTAACGAGGATTCAACTCTTTTTTACAAAAAAACACGATGACGGCCAGTGTCGTAGGTAGAAATGTCATGTCAAAGTTCAATATAGTGATTCTTGCAAATTTTTATATTCATTATATTCAGAAGTTTAAGTCTCCGTTTAAACAACAAAGGCGACATCACATAGGGAAAAAAGAAGGGACATATATATAGTATAACGATAGACACGTGGAATCCATGTACGAGGGTGTTCCTACACAGGATCAACGCGCATGGCAACAGCAAGTGGAAAAGGAAGAACAGATGGGAAAAAGATCAGTAGAAGTATGAAATCCGAAGGAAGCAAAGTGGGCACGAAAGACAGACATCCCGAAGGCCTAGCTAATGGCTAACGTAACCTACAGGGTCCTCCTGGAGGCGCTGCTCCCCATAACATAGGATGGACGAACCTAACCTAACCATATGGCCATCCTATGCCTCTTGAGGGGGATTCTCGCAACAGTTTGCACCGTCCAGTAGGCGAAATCCTACAACACTAAGCTTGAGGCAGAGACAACAGGAACACAACAACCGAGTTCTACTACCCCGTCTTATATTACGCACGAGAGAGCGGAATATTACTAGCACAAATTACAAAAGAGCACTAACCTGTAGCGTGTGGGGGTGAGGATTATGTAAGTGTATAAGAGGAGTGTATGAAGAGTTGAGGGGCATACGGACCCCCACCATGGGCCTCAGCCGGTACTGGTTGCTGGTGCCCACAGCTCGTACCTGCGGAACAGAAGCATTGACTGTTGCAGTGTTATCCAACGACAGCATACAAAAGCACTTTTCTCTATGAAAATGCAGGCTTCTCCACGTTGAATTAAGTAAAAGAGAGAACCCATATCTGTACAGGCTAAGCAGCCTAGTACAGATATGGGAAAGGCTTTTGTTCCTCATTATATAATAGAACGTGGAATGCTTATAACAAACAACACAGCTTGGAACGCATAGAGTGAATCTTGATAACATCAGTGCATAATATTTCAATAAACTGGAAGGGCCACAATCATTTGTATAATGACAAAAAGTAACGATTATATACGTTGCTTCTCATATACGGCGTGGCAAGCTTCACCCATCGTACTTGATTTACAAGTAAAGTTATAAAGAAGGTTACCTACATCATGCTAAGCAAGGGTATATTTGACATCGAACACATTTAGTTCAGTAAATATATTTATAAAGTTATTCAAATACTTATCAGTGTCAATATAACACTAGTACAATAGCGTGCCTTCAATAAAGCCTCGCATGTGAAAAAGTAACAGAATAGTGCGGGTAGACGCAAACTTACCGAATATTTATAAGTACCGATCGAGGTGTGGATAAATATAGTGTTTTCAATAAGGCCTTCCTCGCGGCCAAGGAAGACGACATCAAAAGTCGTGTTAGTGTACGCCGCCACCACCTGCAGCAAGAAACGTTGTGTTATACACCAACTGATCACGTAGCTACATCACATTAGAAATTTACAGATATTACAGCAGTATAAGATTCAACGGGAAGGCAGTTTACAGACGAAGGAAAATATGCTTCTCAAAACACCAGTTCCAGCTCAAGATTTAGAACAAACGATTGGAGATTTAGCAATAGAAAGTAATACCGAGTAGCTCAACAATGAAGGAGCTTATGAATGTAAGCAATATCAGATATGCAAGTTATGCAGGGAATAAAACGAAATTTATTAAAAGCAATAGATAGAATGATATTCCAGAAGGTTTACAAGACGATGACCTTCACAAAACAGAGGACCGTACAACAGTCTTGTTATCTAACAACATTTTACAGCAGATGCAACAGAAGCTCAATAGAAAGCTTTCACAATGAGACGGGACACAAAAGCAGTAGCTCCAATGCAGATTAGAGCGACGTACCTTATCCTGAAAAAAGGTGCAGTGGAAGTGGAGCGTGTTGCCCGACAGGCTATGGAGCTGCACTGCGGTGCTGCTGTCGGCGGTATAACCGGAGCCCGCCAGCGGCCCAACATTGCGCACCACCACCTTACGCATCACCGGCATGCCCACCGGACTGCGTACAAAATGAGAATGTTTAGTTAGCTACGATACAAGGTTGTAACACTATTGTTGCTTACATTATTATTATTATTAATGATTTCAATTTCGACCATCTTCGACCCTCCCACCTGATGAGCTGAGGACAGCGAAACGTACGTCGTGGGTAACCAAATTTCTTCTTTGTGCTTCTCATCGTATTCTTCAATATCNGAAGCAATGGCAAGTAAATTATAAGATGCAGCTGGCGGAGGAACTGCAAATGTTTAATTGGTATGCTGCATATCGAAGAGCTTTTTAACAACTCAAGAGGCCGACTATCGCTTTTAATAACTATATGCTCTCGTCAAAATTTCATAATCGTCATTATTATTATACTAGTGGCCCGGGCCGTCATTATAAATGACGGTAGTAAATTAGCACCTCAGGGAAACCCCTCTGTCTCCTGTGCTTAGTACTGTTCAGAGGCTTCTTTAATGAAAATTCAGCATTCTGCCTGGAGCGCCTAAGTGCGACCCCCGTATCCAAGATACCGTCTTCGGCACCTGAACATGTCCAGANTTATATTGTGGGTTTTCCCGCCGTATTAGATACAAAGACTATATAACAGCGATCGAACTTTGTATCATATAGTTTAGAAGTTGAGTCGAACTCAAATGAGTTCTATTAGAACCATCTTGGCAAGGTGCACCATGTCTGGCGGGAAATAAGGCGCGAGCATCTCCAACTCCACACAGCTCGGTCGAACGAAATCGCTCAGCCGTGCGGCGTAGAGAAGGAGACGAAAAACGAGAGAAGAAGACAGAAGACAGCGAACACTCGTGCAGGGAGTCCCTTCCGTGGCCCTCCACACGGGAGCAGATAGGAGTCCCATGGGATGGGTCGCTTACCACCATTCGGCGGCCCACCTCACGGAACAGAAGGGGAAATATAGAGAACCTACCTAACTCTACAAAAGTAACGTCTTCAGCAAGAACTGCGGCCAGATGCTACATCCCCTGCGGAGAAGGCACTCGGGACCCTTGGGTGCGTGATGCCCAAACATATTGTGGCAAGGGAAAGGGTCTGCCAGAATATGCCCCTGAGAGCATTGTTGCTTACAAGAGAGAGTCGACTGAAGAGTACAACTCTGTCTATAGAGGTCGGCACAGTGCTCAAACTGCACAACTGTAGAGTGGGAAGCTTAAAGCATAACTGAACAAATTCCTAAATATGTTCCCACAAGGTAGCTACCTACAACCAACCCACTGTAGACCACTGATGGTTATATAGTGTTGAGATGACACAAACATCTCAATAGGGAAGATGTAATACGTGCAGAGCTGACCAACCCTTTATAAGGTTCAGCAGATGGCCGCACTGAGTGCAGGATCCAACTAGAGTCGTCTCTGTACACTGAATTTCAAGCTGCAGTTGCAGAGCCTTTAATGATATATAGTAGGCCAGTGGTGAATCTAGTCCATAATGAACTCAATATGAATATGAATTACACATTCCGAGAAGGATTTCTGACTTTCTATTCTTTCTTTTCACAGTTGTAATTGATATAGCTGGGTCCAGCAAAGATAACATGTTATCCCTATGACACTCTTCAGCCCTAATGCCGGGACCACACAGCACATTCGCTTGCACAACTTGCTATGAGGTGGTGCCGCTGGCACGTCGTTCATGCTACCCACTTTATTTACGACATGCGAGGCTGCACGTCCTCGCACCAAGCTGTTCTTGTGAGTGCACAGTGTGGCCCGGATACTCTATAGAGTGTGCTGCAAACAATATTTGCACAGTATAAGGGTGTTTACGCACTACAAGCGGAGCGGCATTAATGTTTTTGGATATTCCTATGCAGAAACTCTTCACACTACAAGCGGAGCGAAGCAGTACGCTCAAGAAATTGGCAGGTTTTTTTGCGCCAAGCAGCAATCAAACTAGATAGCTAAGTTCACCATGAACGTTTTCTTTTCTGTGGAAAATAAAAGCTGACATTTGCGCGGTAGCTAAATTGTTATTTATAATGATGCAAGACGAAACGTACTCAATAGAGATTTAATAGCACTTGTTAAAAATATTTCTATCATAAAGTTAGGTCATATGTTTGTGATACCGTATACGCATGAGATGTGTTAAATGCCGAGAGTTGGTTATGATACATGTTATTATTATATTTTTAGGGCCTATTGTCCCGCTATTTCCGAATCAGAGACGATCAATAGCGATCTAAGATGAAGGGTTTACTCGGCTTTACAGCCGGAACCACAAACTTAAGGGGTAGCTAATGATGAGGTCTTACACTAAAGTAAATATGTTTGCAGAAGTAGCACCAAATGACTTGAGTTGTTATTTAGCTATACCTTAATTCAAAGGTACCGTAGGTCATTGTTTCAAATGAAAGGTATAATTTGGAGAGAAAGAAGAAATCGGTGCAATGGGCCATGGAATGCCGCAGCCCCTCCGATGAGAACATCCGAGGGGGAGTTTACTGGTCCAAAGTGTTGTACTCGCTCAACCGCGAATAGTGGGCACTGTATTAGTATGTGACGGATGGTCAGCTCTGTGTCACAATTGATGCACATAGCGTGGTCTTGCCGATTGAGGATGGGGCCGTGTGTGAGGCGTGTGTGTCCCACGCGGGGCCTCGCCTGCACAATCTCCCACTGTCTGTTGCGACAGGGGGCATCAGGAAATGGTGCGATTGTAGGTTTGATCATGCGGAGTTAGTGGTTAGGTTTTGTCTGGGGCAAGATATGCCACTCCTGCGTGACTGCCAGCTTACAGTACCATTTAAAGTCGCTGCGAGGGAGATGTATGGGGTTTATGCCCTGTGTGAGGGCATTCCTGGCGGATCTGTCCGCTGCTTCGTTCCTGGCAACACCTGCGTCACTCGGGACCCAGCAAAGAGAAAAGGTTTTTCTGCTTTAGCTAATTCAATATTGAATAAGAGAGACTAGAGGATGAGCGGGGTTGTAGCTGGTAATAGCTTGGATGGCACTTTGTGAGTCGGTCACTAGTACCAACTCACGGTTGGGAAAAGTTGCCGCATATTGCACTGCTTCATATACTGCGTATAGCTTCGCTATATATGAAGATGCTGCATTTTGGATTCGGCGAGATAAACGGTGAGGACATAAGATAAATCTATCCCTGTATATGTCCCAGATCCATCTGTGTAGATACACGCGAGGAATTGGTGATCCCGTGCGTGATCTAAATATATTTATTTGAATTGTTGGGGGGAGAAGTCCCGTTTCCTTATAGGTTGTAAGGCATTGCACACATCCGTCGTGGCAGGACGCCAGGGAAGGATTGCTCAAGTACATTCGCTCAGAATGGTTGCGATGGTTGAGGGTAGTTGGCTAGTGAGTCAGGACTTGGTCTAAGAGTCCGCCGGTTGGTTGGGTGTCATCATTGCTTTCTTCAATGCTCTCAGTCTCGCCTCCTTCCTCGAATAGGAGAAGGTGGTTACAATTATTGCGTCTATCACGCAATGGGTGGTGAAGTTACACTAGCGAGCGTTGGAGATAGTTGATACATTTCAATATTCTCGTATATTTAAGGGGTAACTAGCCCTATTCGGCCTGCAGGCTTCCCACCAGTGAGGCACGGAAAAGTCCCGTGGCGATACGTATGGCTGCGTTTTGTACGGGTTCGAGGCGGTTGATCGTTGTTGGGGCAGCAGAGGTGAAGGCCTCTCCTCCCTGTCCAGTTTTGGTTTTACCAACATTATATATAATCGTAATATGGCGACTCTGGCTGCTCCCCAGGCTCTGGACGTCAGGCATTTGAGGAGGTCCAAGGTTTTCATGCATCGTCGTTTCAATTCAATTATGTGGGGTAGCCAAATGAGAGATTTGTCAAAGATAAGGCCCAAATATTTGTATGTTGCCACACATTGTATGGGATGGTCCCCTAACATTAAGTTTGGGGCCTCCTTCTTGCACGATCATCGTCTACAAACATATAGTGATCGTGTTTTGTCGGGGTAGAATACCAATCCCGATTTGTTGTTCCACCGCGAGAGGGCAGAGAGAGAGTGCATCAGAATTCTCTCCACCGAACCCTGGAGGGACTGGAGTAGAGAATAGCGAAGTCATCTACATATAGGGAAACGAGAACATCATTATGTAGTTCGTCGGCTATGTGATTAATTGCGATCGCAAAGAAGGCACATGATAAGACACTACCCTGGGGGAATGCCGTTCGTTACCGTAATCGATCGGGAGTGGCTTCTGCCAACTCGAACTTAGATTTCACAGTTACTCAGGAAATTACAAAGAAAGGTGGCCAGTTGTCCTCTCAGCCCGTAGCTTGGCAGGAAACTTAACATACCGTATCTCCAAGCGGTATCATATGCTTTGGATATGTCAAAGACGATTATAATGGTGTGTAGCGTGGAAGCCATGGCAGACCTGATAGCTGTCTCCAATTGTGCCAGATTGTCCGTGGTACTCCTGTTGCGACGGAAACCTGACTGTACTTTAGACAGCCAGTTCCCGTTCTCGAGGAACTAACCACATGAGACGAATATTAAGTATCTTTTCAAGGAGTTTACACAAGCAGCTTGTCAGGAAAATTGGCCGATAGCTGGTTGCATCTAATGGGTCATTACCTGGTTTTAATATAGGGATGATGATGGATTTTGTCCATTCCTGCGGGAATGTGCCCTCCAGGAATATTTGGCTATAAAGGCGAAGTAACAGGTCAATTAGTATATCGCCGGCGGAGCGGAGCATGGAATATGTAATTTCGTCATATCCCGGGCATCTTTCAGCGCTTTCTTTCAGAGTGGATATTAGTTCAGTTTATGTGATCGGATCGTTGTAGGAGAGGTGGCTCTTTGTATTGAGATTCAAAGGTAGTTTTTCTTGTTCGGTTTTGAATCTCATGAAAGTGCGGGTTCTATGAGTGTCACTAGAGTCAGCGGCAAAAGATTCTGCCAAGACGTCGACAACCGTAGTGGGGTCAGTCAATACGGTATTTGACAATTAACTTGAAGAGTAGGTACTGGTGTAGGTGTGAATTTCCCTGATACTCTGGCCACTCTCTTCCATATGGTGGAGAGGGGAGTGCGGGCGTTGATGGAATCATGGAAGACGTGTAGTTTTGCCACGATTTCTTTTTGCTCAGGGAAAAAACGCGCTTGCAACGTGCACGAGCACGGTTATAACATATTTCGTTAGTATTGGAGTGGTCTCGCAGCAAATCTCGTTCAGCCCTCCGGCGTTCTCGAAGTGCCGCCTTCAATCAGAGTTCCACCAGGGGATCGGTGGTCTTCGGGGTTTACCTGTGGTCATGGGCATTGATGTCCTTGTAGCATCGAGAATGATGGTCTTAATGTTAGTTAGTAGGTACCAATATTTTTAATGCTTAAAACTTTCACCTACTTTGTTCAAGGAGTAGCTATATAAGGCATCTTGGGTAGAATAAGATATAGGAGGTGTTGACTCACTGTTCTTTAAAATCCAGGTGGGGCGGGTCAAATAAAATATAGTTTTTATGAGGGAGGGGCGGCTGGTGGGAGTCGGGCCCGTCGTCCAACATATCCACCACTGCCCTCTCATATTGCCCCGCCTCTGGGCTGCCCCCGCCACCTCCACTGCTGCTGCTGATGCTGCTACTGCTGCCCCCATTGCTTTTGAACATCTGCAAGCAAACCAAACAGATCAGTTTATGTTTAGCTATGATACGCTGGCTAGTTAACTATAGTCCTAAGTATAATAAAATAACAGGAGCTATATTATGGTTTAGATTCTAAAAATAATGGACTTTCCATGTGATAGGCTATCCCATACTACCTATTGTATAAGGATGAATGAAAAGTACCAACCTACTCTAGGCAATGGGACCAAGTTACCATACCTGAATGCACAGCTAAGCTCATGGGTAAAAATATTCCCAACTCATTCATGGGGGAGCAATCCTCACTGCTAGCTAATGAGATAAGAGCAGCAATCCTCCATCAACATGTACGAATTGTCCAATGGTCAAGGATGTGTGGGCACTGAGGCCAGTTGTAATCAGAATTGTCTGGGATTATGCGATGTAGGCTACCACGGTGTTACCTGCTCAGTGTTACTCTATTATAGTGGTGATTGAGACAAGATTTCTCAGAGCACAGGCCCAAACATGAAAACACGGACGTTTATTCATAATTATTGCTGGTAATGACGAGACAGCCCCTAAAAAGTTTCATAGAAAGTCCCTACAGATAATTCTTTCATGTGAAATTGATGAATTACACAAATCGAAGGCTTTTCCCATAAACTCAATAGACCAATTGTGTGAGATTTTAGAACATAAACCAGCAAATGCAATTGAAATATTTAATAACTCAGTTCATAGGCCACACCATACACTAACTGGACAGAGGCCACTAAGGCAGATTTTGGTCCCGTAAATCGCAATTGGGCCTGACTGCACAGTACCACAGATGCATTATTATATGTTCTCCCATTAGCCTACTTTTTCATACTTTGTTCAGACTATTTGACTTTATTCTTTTACATTCAGAAATGACTGGCAAACCTGAACATACCGGTACAGTATTTCTAAAATTTCTACGTGCAAAAAAATCACAAAAACATAAAGGCTTGAAGTGTAATTACGTAGAGCAATTGTTCATAATTTCCTTTTCTATTTGCAGTAAACTTATTTTGCAATAGCTAGGGGAAAAAAAAACAGTCTCACTTTGTAAACAGAAGCTTCTTAAATATGTGGTTTGCTTGATTTGTAATGAAGCTCCAACTAAACAGCTGATGAAATCATTGATGAAATTAATTAAGTAGCTATTTGGCCGAAGCGAGAAAATCTGAACAGACTGCAGAGCTGAAAGGTGAGTTGAAGCAGCATGCAACCATAAAGTGATGGAGCCTGGCCAGCAGTAGAGTGATGGAGCCTGGCCAGCAGTAGAGTGATGGAGCCTGGCCAACAGTAGAGTGATGAAGCACTGGCTGCCATGACGTGATCTAGCATTGGAAGCAGTGAAGTGATACATATATATAGCATTGGCAGGGGTGGAGTGATATAGCCTTGGCGGCCGGGAAGCGATCTGAATGATGAAGTACTGGCCGCCATGTACTGATGTAGTATTGACAGCAGTGAAGTGATTCAGAATTGACAGTTATTAAGTGATATATCATTGGCCACCCTGAAGTGATGTAGGTACTGTAGGCCACTGTGAAGTAATTTAAATCTGGCAACCATGATGTGTTTCAACTTAAGCAACCAAAAAGTGATGCAACATAGGAAACCATGAAGTGATATAGTGTAGGCAACCATAAAGTGGTGTAATATACATAGACAGCGAGCTACGTGAATTGATATCGACAATCACGATGTGCAGCTTTAGATGGTTCCAGTAATGAAGGGTTGTATCAGCCATAGGTAGTTAATTATGTAGTTTTTAGTTCATTGGTAGGTAGGGTTAGGGACCCAGAGGAGACGCATCTGTGGTGAGGGGGACTGTGCGGCGGCTGGACGTTGTGAGAAATGTCTAATCATACATCATTTGTTGGTGGGTGTTTAGGAGACATATAAAGCTTTTTTGCAGGTATTGTACATTTCTTGCAGCGTCCGGTTGCCGCGTGTCAGCCTTACTACTGCAAGTGCATATCCAATACGCCAGTGCATCTCCTTGGAGCCACTTACCCTACCATTGCAGCATTAGCCTACTGGGGTTTCAATTCATTTTTCAACAATACTGGCTTTTCATAACCTCACTTTTGCCACAGCTATTGGGAAGATATCTACCGAAAGTTCTACATATTTACATTCATTTCTGGAGTTATTGCTTCAAATCTGTCATTGCAAACAACTCAATTGAATGTGATATAAAAGTAGCTACATTCCTTGTAGTACCTAGCTATCTATGGGCTAACTTATTTATAAAATTTTAATATCCCAAGATATCATGATGAATTTTCAATTTTTCTTGGTATCTCAAGGTAGGTATGATAGGTAGGCTATGTAACTATTGCCTACTGAAGATATACGATTGTGGATTTAGATTCCCTGCTCTGCAACACATTCCTCATGATAAAACAACCAAAAAAATCTTTGTTTGAGGTCTCTGTGATTATTAGAACTCATTAATACTCACGTAAATTGGCCTCCAGGACCAATTGCGAGAGCCAAATTTCAGTGTCAAGTCTATGTATAGTGTGGTCTATACTCAGTTAAGTAACGGAATATTTGATTTTATAGGTAACAAATATAAACTAGCAATAAAATAACACTTGTAATGCATATTTACGAAAAATACTTCTTCACATGTTACAAAACGTAATAATAGACATAGTCTACTTATTTGATGCATATATGGCGATACTTGGCAACTACACGGTGTTACTCTGCTCACGAGCCACCGTTTTTGCATTGCCAGTTTGCGGAACACCGGGTAACACTGGCATGTCTCATTGACAGAATGGATAGTGTTGCAATGAGTTTTTCTCAGTGGCGAGCGAAGACAGAAAGAACACCTCTGTCGGTGGCACCAGACCCGCGACAGCGCCTAACTCTGGGGGCGTCTAAATGTTAGTTTAGATCGTTTCGACGCGTAACCCTCATTGTAGACAGCTTTCGGTGTTCTATCTTTGCTTTTTTTACTTTTTTAGGCCTCGCCCACCTCGTACCTCAGGAGCCCCGCAGCAGCACTCATTTTGGCATGACACGTGCATTAAAATATCACCCTAGGCCATGAAACTGAAGAGGCTTTGGGTTTGTTTGATCCTCCAGAGGTGTTCTGTCATTGCTCGCCACTGAGAAAAACTCATTGCAACACTCTATCCATTCTCAGTGGCTCGCTCTGACAGAACACTACTGTCGGTAGGACCGACATATCCACAGCGCAGCAGGGAGGAGTTTCATGGCCCCCCTGAACTGCTGGTGCAAAAGATCCTGACCTGAACTAATTTATTCTCTTCCCTCCTTGTTGACTTTTCCTCCAGACAATCCAGCTCTTTCAACAATGGCAAGATAATGACTGTAAGTCACCTCTAATCTCGTGGGTACCTGGCAAGTGGCAACCATCTTCAGTGAGTTGCCGTACCCCTGATCTTCCATCAAAATATAGATTATAAATAACGAACTGCCTTTACTGGATTGTCCCAGAAGAAGTCTATGGAGCAAAACCCTGTTTGGACAATACTGTTCTAACCTAGATTCTTTCTGTTCTTGACCTTTACCTGAATGTTCTGGAGATATTAGCCAGCGAGTAGCATTGCTTGTAAGTCAGGCATTCCTGAACCCTTTAGGACTACTGCTTTTTGCCTGGCTCCTTCTAGACATGGAAAGGCCTTCGAGTTCTTTCTGGATCCCGCTTCGAGTCAGTCTGAAACTGACCATCTGAAGCGGTGGTCGAATTCCGAGAGTGCTGGCTTTTCGGCCAGAGTCCTGAGCCATCGCTCCACCTTTAGTATATTTAAATGGTGTCTTTCTGGGACGACTACCTATTGTAGACCAGAATTACTCAGGGCTCGTCTTCCCCAGCGTTGTCTCTGCCGGTAAGCTGAGATTTCTCCTGAGGATCTTGGATCCTTGGTTCCTGATGGGAGAATCCGTAAGAGGCTTACAGCCTCATCATCCACACAAAACCAGCATCCTGAAATGATACTTCCTAATTCCAGGAACCTCACACTTTCATTACAGAAACTTCCAAAAGTACCATTTCCAGTGAGCCGACTGAGGAGGTAGTCACCTCCTACGCTCGGGAACACAAACCTCTGGTGTCCAGTAGACGCTAATCAGGGGGAAGGACTTTTCCCTTGTGTCTAGTTAAGGACGCTCTCTCGCAACAAAGGAGTTTTCCACCGTGATAGAAGGGTAAAACCTTGACAGGACCCTAAGGGAGGGTCCTGTACTGACCTTAATTACTCTATGGTTAAGCAAGCTTCCCCCTTCCGACAAGGTTAAGAGGAACCTTCGATGAGGACCTTGTGAGTGGGTTGGCTTAACCTGTTTTTTTTCCGACGGAACACGACTTGAAGCTTTCTTCTAGAGACCAAGCCTGCGTCGCTCGCAGGAAGCAGACCCTGAATCTACAACCATCTGTGGGTGAAGCCTGGATCTTTTACTAATAAGATTGACCAGAAAATGCACCCTGGACAATAATGAGAGCACCTCCTAAGCGCTGTTCTTAGACCTTCATAAGGAGGGGTCCTCTGGGTTAAGAAACGAATCAGTTCTAATAAGGCTTCCTGTGGGAGTCTAGAAGAACGGTTTAATTCACCTCTCTTCAAGGAAACTCAGTACTGGAGGAATTTTCCTAAACCTCAGAGCCCAGCCCAGGAGCTGTTGAGGCTACGCTGAGCACAATTCCTGAACCAAGTAAAAGACTTTGGTTTCGTCTGTCATGGGCGTACTGTCTTCCTAAATCTCAGGGTAAAGTCTTTCCAAACAGACTAGGCTAATTCGAAAGACTAAGTTAAAAAGAGGGCCCGTCAGCCCCTGAACCCTGGCAACCAACCTAGGGTTGGCCGCAGTTTCTGCCCCCAGCAGTACCTGTTCTAAGGTAAACTATATTGGACCTCAATATACAGCACTAAGCTAGAGTCCAAACAATCCTTAGGAAACTGCGCCCACGCAAACTGTGGAGGATGAAGTCCATGCTTGGACTTCCAAACCGCTTAATTCTCCCCTGACTGTAATCAGTCTGAGCTATATCACCTGTCGGTTGATAATTGTTTGTACGGTATGTCTCTGCCTACCGGGATATTGCATCCCACAGCTGAGTTCAGTAAGACCACAAGAAAATGGTCACAAAATTTTCAGGTTGCCTTTTCCTAGAACTAAGTCCATAAATCGTAACTGTAGGGCTTCTGCAAGGTTTCTACGTAGGTGTTTTCCCGGGATTAGGACCCACATGGTTCTTAGGGGGATACACTTAGTCCCAAAGGGAAGACTCCCTTATGGGNAGACTGCAGTAACAGTCACAATCCCTGATACCAGATGAGAGATGTTTCCTTAGAGGATTCTAAGAGGTCTCAGCCTCCTATGTGGGGGCAGGAATATCAAGTTTTGACCCTCTGTACAATCTGTTGAAGTCGCATTGACCAACAGATTTTCGACTTAGTCACAAAAACAAGCGATCACGCTTGTAGTTCTTGAGGGGAGCAAGAGTGCACCTCCCGTTTTCTTTTTTTTTTTTTACCTCTGGCCTTCCGGCGTCTGAGCGCCATCTTGGAATCGGCCTGGATCGAGAATTTGGTTGAATTAAGCCTTTTAATTATTGGAGAGCATCCCAATAGTTGGAAAAAAACGCTCTTTGGTGACAGTATATCTGCTTGGCGGACGAGTTAAGGAACTAAGTTTTACCAACCAGGTGAGAATATACATGCTTGGCGGCCTTTCGAGGGCGTCCAACCTAAAAAGCAAGTATAAATATATATGCTTGGCGGACTTGTTAGGCACTAAGTCCTACCAATCGAGAATTGAGGCAACAATATATATGTTGGAATTCTTGGGGCACAAGTGCCTACCACCTAAATGTATCGCTGTGCTGGTCCACTGCTGGATGGAATTGTTAGGGCAACAAAGACCTACCATCCAGTCTTTAATGTTACGTTAATAGGTGGCACAGAGAGGACGTAAGGGCCACCACAGCAAAGGAAGCAAAATTCCTAGGGCAATATACTTTGCGGAATTGTTTGGGCCACTGGGGCCTACCACGAAGTACCTACAGTATTTAAGAAAGCAATATGGTTGTAGGAATTTTTGAGGCACAAGTGCCTACCACCACCAAGTATTTATTCCTCTATGAGGAAAGCAATCTACATTAACTTTTAATTCAAAGAAGAAAAAGCACTAAAACACCATCACTGTAACTGGTTTTCAGAACAAACAGCTGCTGCAGCTCTGTGAACACAAGGAGACATGGGTTAAGGATCAAAGATGGCGGCACCCTAGCCGATCGCACACCAAACAGTCGCCAAAAGTATCACTAAAAACGGTAAAAATACAGTCCCAAACAGGAAAAACCATATTAGAGCACTAATAACCACTAAGGGAAGTGTTTCCCAAGCTCTAAGATCGAAAAGTGAACACAAAGCAGCAAGTGAGACCAGAGCACAGATGGAGATGTTAACAGTAGCGCAAGTTGTAACAGAATAAGGAGTGCTGCTGCTGCTGGGCTCCGAGGTACCAGGTGGGCGGAATTAAAAAAATAAATAAATAGAAAACCGAAAGCTGTCTGCAGTAAGGTTTATGCCTCGAAACGGTCTAAACTAATAATTAGACATCCCCAGAGTTGGGCGCTGTCACGGGTCTGGTGCTACCCAAAGAGGTGTTCTGTTGGAACGAGCCACTGAGAAAATGGCTCAATGCAACACGGTTTTAAGAGAAGGAGTTATGCTCAAGGTAAGTCTGGGTAACTCCGGGTTGCCCTGCACTGATTACAATAGGCCCCTGATGACAGCCTCCCAATGACTGGAAGGCTGTCTCTGCTATGTTTAAATTCAGCAAACCAGCACTTAACAGGGGCATCTGAAGTGCTTTCCTTCCTTAGAATTCACTTTATTAATACAGATTTTAAAATAAGATAGGTATGCCTTTCAAATCAGGATACTCATGACTGGCCCAATACACAAATTTATGTGCATAGTGATAGACTACATTAAAAGACCACACAGAGAACTAATGGGCTTCATATTTAGTCCACACCCCTCACCAATTCACAGCAACACATACCTACCATCCCCAGCAACCCACACCAAGAACAACATGCAGCACTGGGTAAGCACCACCACAGTTCAACGCACAAGCATGATTGGTTAACTTGGAGAGCGGCATCCCCCAACACCACAAACAACATACCACATAGGACACAGACTATAGGCATAAACATCACCTTCAAGTGACAGGCAAGTCACCTCGTAAAAGACATCTACAGACTGGAAAAAAATAATTTCCTCTGGCATAGAGTTCCAAAGCCTTACACACAGTGCAGGAAAACCCTACTACTTGCCTCAGTCCCTACCAAATTATGAGCAACCTAGCACTGACAGATGGCCTCGAGTCACTCTACAGCCCACACGCCACAAGCCCAGCATTTCAGCACACCCCACTTGCATCACAAGTAGCTATCTTCCAACACTATATCCAATCTCCATGCACAAACTTTCCGCTCTATGAGAGACTGGCTAAGCTGCCTCAGTCTATCACCATATTAGAGTCCCACAAGATCCTCAACAGGCCTTCTGCACATACATTGAACTAATTCCAAAACACAGAAGACACCTAAATAGTCAGAAGGTAGCTATGTATTCCACACAATTCCAGACAATGGGACAATAGACAATGAAAAATCTGATGTGGGTACATAATGGGTAACCATGGACTTGGGGGATCTAAAAGCAGTTAGAATAAAGGCGTTAGTCTCCGATCACTTTTACACCCCTCCATTAAAAAAACTGCTGCAAGACGAATTATTGATGCTAGAAAGATCAGGTAGGGCTCAGATTGTAGCCAAAGAAATGTTTAATGTTTCCTGCAAGTCGTAAGTTGTTATTCCTCAAACTCAATGTTTAGGAATTTTTTTGAGGGGTTTGCTAGCATTAAAGTCATGATATCAGTGTTTGACATTGCAGTACACATAGTCTATTAGACTAGCTTCTGGTAATTTTTTCGTGAGTCCACTTAGACCCCTTATGGGGGGGGGTGATCAGACCTTGCAGGCAAGAAGTATGGAATTTGTTAGCTTCCAATCAAAATTGAAATTGTTTTTTCAGAACCACGCCTATCTACAGTGCATTGTAGCTAGTTGGTGCACCTTTTAGCACTTGGTTTCATATTCTAACATTTGCACTTTTCTCGCTTCAGGATGGCATTAACTCTGATCACCATAACGGCCACTGTGTGGTCGATCGGTCGACCAGACACAGAAACCGCAGTGATCCACCGGTCGGACATTAAAGTCCATTGATTGACCACAGCGGTCGACCGGATAACCCCTATGATCGACTGGTTGGATACAATGGATCCCTGATCGACCACAGTGGTCAACCAGATAACCGCAATGATCCACTAGTCAGACATTACAATTTATTGATTGACCACAGTGGTCAATGAGATAACCACAATGATCGACTGGTCAGACATTGCAATTTATTGATTGACCACAGTGGTCAACCAGATAACCGCAATGATCGACTGGACGTTATACACAATATCTGCTGTTTGTGCGTGTTGCATATCATATATTGCGTCGGTACGCACGGCGCATAAGGTACCAGCTGTCTGTGCATGTTGTGTATCGTATATCGCGTCAGTATGCATGGAGCATTTAAGGTATCGGTTGCCTGTGCATGTCACGTTTAGTATGTTGCGTCAGTATGCACGGTGCATAAGGTAGGTATTAGCTCCCGGTGCGTATCATGTATAGTACCTATATTGCGTCAGTATGCACGGAGCATAAGGTACAAGCTGCCTGTGCATGTTGTGTATCGTATTTCGCATCAGCATGCACGGCGCATAAGATAGCAGCTCTTTCTGCAGGTTGTGTATCGTATATCACGTCAGTATGCAAGGTGCATAAGGTAGCTGCTGTTTGTGCATTTTGTGTATCGTATATCACGTCAGTATGAACGGAGCATAAGATACCAGCTGCCTGTGCATTGTCTAGTATAGCTAGTATCTGGCGTCAGTATTCACGACGCATAAGGTACCTATCAGCTGCCTGAGCGTATCACGTATAGTATATTGCGTCACTATGCACGACGCATGAGGTATCAGCTGTCTGTGCGTATCACGTATAGTATACTGCATCAGTATGCACGACATATAAAGTACCAGCTCCCCGCGCGTGTCATGTATAGCTAGTATATTGCGTCAGTATACACGGCGCATAAGGTATCAGCTGCCTGTGCGTGTCACGAATCGTAACACCATAAAAAAAAAACTTGCGAAACGTACGTCCCAATTGGGGTGCTACCCTAACTTATTGAGTTAGTCTACGTGGCTAACAAACAAACAATCAGACCACGACAAAAATATGATATCCTAGGCGATGGTAATACTCAAGTTTTCATGCATGAATAAATCACGGATTTGACTTTTAAGTGCATGGTTCTTGCTCAAACATGTTTTTTTCATAAAATTTACGTGAACGTCGTTAAAAGCTGATCGGAAGAAACGATTTTGTTAATATCTCCAAAACAAACTAAAACTGGAGCTCGAAATATGTTTCTAAAATTTTTCTTTTATTGCCAGAGGAAGGTGCAATACACTAAAGTTTATTTTACATACCAAAAATATGCTAATCGAAAATTTGACTTTTGTACTGTTTTTGGAAGGTCTCGTTTGTGTTACGGGAAATACTTCAACTTCATTTGTTGGAGTTAGATCCTTATGAAAATCACTCAGATGTTAGATCTAGCAGCCTCTTTAGCTTTGTTCAATAATCTCAATGTTTTCCATTTTTCCTTTCTACCGATCGATAGCAGTCAAAATTGATCGGAGTTACTGGCTCGTCGAAAATTTCCTATCAGCCCACTACTATATAACCGTTATAACAAAAAACTATTATTCATAGAATAATGTAGTTAGGTACTTTCAAATGAAAGTTCAGTTCATGCTCTTTCTTTTGATATAGGTATAACAATGCTGAGTTATTTTTATGGGAACTATAAGGCGCAGAATTTTTTTTTTTTTTGCAAAAAGTGATCAGGAACTAACACCTCTACCCTAACCACCAAAGACTACCAGTCAACTCAGCAGCACCACCAACCAATTGTCCAATATGGGCAGGAAACTTCAATTTTTTTTAGGTATCAAACAATACACCCGAATCACAATGTCAATGCACAAGCAGTTCAAATATTAAGAATCAGTTTTCTCCTAGATACCTTGACTAGGACTCAGCAGTTTGGGAATATGTATTGCAATAGCAAGCTATTCTCCACCTATGCTACTACCAAACAGTCACAATAAACAATCACTTTTTAACCATCCATGCATGAATAGTTCCTCAACTGTAGACATACAGAACAAACCCTTCTTTATACTACTCCCATTTTTGTGTAAGATAGTTCCTAAGGCATTCAAGCTCAGTTTACGCAGGCCTATACACTGCTGATTACTGCATAGCTATCAAGTTGCTGAAAAAATATTTACTTTGGCCTTCATACATATGTGATAGCAAAAATGATTCTTTCACAGCTAGCCACATTTTGCAGTCAGTGACTTATGAGATCCCAGCCACCATCACTGGAAAGAAGCCCACAATAATGTAGCTAGAGCCTTGAATTGAGACACCTGCAGCTGAATGAAAATTAGATCATGACTCATCCAATGTGTCTCATTACGCAGGTAGCTACCTATTTGAGAAGTAGAAAAAACATCTGCCCATTAATAAACTCTCAATAATAAACTTTTTGAAGTTGAAAAAATAAACTTATCAGGAGAGGTCCATTTTTGGTTTAAACCAAAAACCCCATGTTTTATTTTGTAATAAATTTTTTTTTCTGTTTTTCTATTTTTGCTGTTTTTCTCTAGTTAAAAGAATTTTATCCAACATTTAAAGGATTTTCTGTTTGGTAAACATGTAGCTAGCTAACAAATTATCAACAATCTTAGTCACTTCATCTGAACTTACTACAGTACTGTAGAACAATGATTTCTAGAAAAAGAGATTAAGAAAAAGTAGTCAGCAGAGTAGGTACCTGTATTTGCTATGGCTACATTTAATATCCAATCTGCAGAAATGCTATGATTTATAATTGCAATATAAAATCCTTTGAAAACCTCGCAAACACTTCAACTTGACAGAAATAGCTAGCTATATATAAGCTAATTGAAAACAGAGTAATAAAATAAAGAAAGTGAAATAGCAATAAAATCCTTTGAAAAACTTTAAATGCTTAAAAATACAAAGAAATAGAGCTAGAAATAGCGCCACTAGCTAATTAAATGCAGAGTATTGAAGTGAGGAAAGTGAAATAGCTAGCTATATGCCTACATTTTACTCATGAGCTATCTAGTGGCAACTGTAACTACTCATTTTAATTTTTCAGTAGCTGCTAGCCTAGGAAATTATAACTAGATAGGTATCTCTAAATTGAAATAACACAAAATTTAGTAAGTTATAGGTTTTTAAAAAACATAAACAATAGTTAACCCAATATGCCGTAACAGCTAAATGGATTCCTAAATACTGCAGAAACAGAGTACAGTAATTAGTAATTCATCCTTTCAGTTTTGTACATAAAATTTAATACTTATATATGTACTAGAAGTAGAACTGTTTATTTTGCATTACTTTGAATAAAAAGAAAAGGAATTTAATAAAAACCAAGTAATTGAATAAAAACCAACAGTTTTTTGTTTGTTGTAGACAGTGGTTTTTTTATTTGTTTTAAACCAGACAACCCTGACTAAAATAACTAAAAAAAATGTAATAACTGCACACTCATATTACATGATACGAGTTATATGAAAGGGGGAAGATACTTCTGCAAATGAGAACATGCCCCAAAACATATGTAAAAGCTATTGGTCAACAAACATTCAATACAAATAAATCGCCTCCAATACCTTCTGTAATCAGTCAAAATAACTTCCAGTTGACACTTCAATGTCTTCAATTTTCAGAAAATGGCAATACTGGTAACCATCCGCAAAATCAATCCCTCAATGTTAATAAAAGGTGCCTTTGGTGTTGCCAAATCATGCTTACAGCGTTAGTTTAAGAAGCCAGTTTACTTCAAGCACGTTGCAATAAAATAGAGTAGCTACCTAGCTACTACGAGTAGCTACCAATACCTGTAACTACAGTACCTAGCAAATTTAAATATCTAGTCAATGTGTTCATATGAGAAATGATGGCACATTCAGGCAGGCCCAGAATTAAGCTTCCCTACCTTGGCATGCTGATAGCATTGCCTCAGAGGCTCAGAGCACACACCACACTTGAAGATCTCAAATTTCCCAAGCAATAGCACAAGTCAAGATATTCAAGATATAGAAGTTTAATAATGCACATTACAATGTAAACATGAGCAGACTTTGGTGTTGCTTTGTAAATCAACTATAGCTATGGCATAAATGTAAAGCTGCATTAGAGGTACCAAGATGAAAGAGAATTATCATAATTACAATGCACTGGGAGTGCCTTGATGAATAACTTCATATTTTATTTCTTCTATATATACACAGCTAATTTGCTGGAATTAATTGAATTTTCAAATGTAAAACCTTTCATTCAACCTCATGCACATAAACTGGAGTAGCACTTCACTTGAAATAGTAGGTAGGTACTCACATTACTCATGTGAACGGTGACGCCATCCACCAAATATTTGAGTTCCTTGTCGATTTGTATGAAGGCTGCAAAAGAAAAAAAAAACTGTGAGCAATACACATTTAGCTTATGAATCATGCAGAGAAGCAATAGACTAATACCTACCATAGACTAGCAGAATTTAACTAGCTAACACGCATGTTACCAAGTCTTTCAGATATGTATACTGAGATAAAAACTGTCATCCAGATTCACATCACANGCTTATGAATCATGCAGAGAAGCAATAGACTAATACCTACCATAGACTAGCAGAATTTAACTAGCTAACACGCATGTTACCAAGTCTTTCAGATATGTATACTGAGATAAAAACTGTCATCCAGATTCACATCACAAGTTCCTAAAAGTGCATACCTAGCTACATTTTCTCAGTACAAATTGTAAAGTCAATCCACACTCCCACCAGATAGAATTTCTAACAAAAACTTGCCTAATAATAAATGAGTTTCTGTGTCAGAAAGTGAAGAAATCTAACACAACAAATGCTGTTGAAGGAACTTGATCTGAATACAGATTAATATTTCAGTAGGTCCAAACAAATAGCCACGCCTTAATTCTTAGGTTTCATGCATGATATACTCAAGGATTTAATAAGGTGCAAGAGAATGCCATACTGAAATCCAATTTCATTTTAATCTCAAAACGTAAACAGACAGCTTCCTAGCCAAACATTTCCGCAGGCTTGCATTAAAAAAATACAGCATACCTAATCAGAAGTAGGATATCGGAACATTACAATTGATGAGGTGTCTATAATACTATAACCATAAAAATATTACAAACAAACATCTACACCTTCATGGCTTCATCAGCAAACACCACATTGATAAAATACTGAAAATAACAATTCCCCCTAAATGATGGTTTCTAGTCAACACATAGCAAAATAGCTAGTCAAAACACAAATAATACAGGAATGTTCAAGTTCATTTGTCCAAATATGAACAAGTACAACATGCATCCTCAATAGACATGAAATACCTATATATGTATACATACCCGAATCTAAGAACATACACATCTGACAACAGTACCTACAGAACTTATGGAAAATACACTGTTCACAAAAAGACCTAAAATAATGAATATAATTCAGCAGTCAAAAAGACTGAATTGGTAGCTAATACATAGAGCAAGCAGCATTACAGCTTGCCAACATTTGGACATTTACAACAAAACTTTCGTTTAAGATGGGTGCTGTTAGTATAGCAGCTAGTCGACATATAGTGTAATGTTTGATTCAAAAGCCGTAGAGTTTACTGCAGTAGCAGTACTTTGTTACCAACTTTTAAGGGCCCCACACAATACACATGCCGCCAACTCAAACTCAGTGCGCAAAGCCCCAACTCATGCCAATCTGCGTAGTGTGTGGGGACACTCATGCTCCAATTCAAGCCAAATTTCTATTTTCTAGGCATGAGTTGGTGTTGGAGCTGTTCAGATTCTCCTGATATTTGTGGGCGGAGCTTCAAGTTTGTACAGTACAAGGAGGTTTAATATCTCCATTCAATCTCATTAGTACTGCCGAATGACGTTTTTTTTTTTGCAGCGGAACTGAGAGATTGGGCTTGCGCAGTGTGAGGGGATGCAAGTTTGTACAAGTCGCAGCTCCAACCTAGCAGGTGTTGGAGATGGAGGCATGCGAAGTAAATGGGACCCTTTTGAGCACCTGCTTCAAACTTTAGATGCACAGCAGCACAGCACAGTGCACGTAGGCCTAGGTGTGCTACAAACCTAGCCAGATGCTTAAACACAAATGAGGGACACTCACATCGTAGAGATTATTTACGAAGGAATATATTAAGAAAGCCCTGAAACTCTATGCAATTCAGTAGTTGCATTAAAGATGAAAATTTGTACAAATATAATGAGAAGAACCATGAAATAACCATGAAATATCTGAACCTATTCCTTTTATTCAAACACTCACACAAGAATCTAATGTCATTTGAATAAAATTAGGTCTGTCATATTACTTACAAACAGCACTGCTATATACGTGAGCAGTACGGTTGAATAAAAAAAAATTAGACCTGCATACCTTTATTTCGATATAAAACCAGTCAGGAGTTGTCACAAGCCTCCATTCAGCACTCGAAATCTGTTGTTAATATTAGCTAGCATTTATTCAATAGCAACAATATAAATTGCTGATCAGTTTTATTAACGTATAAGAAAATTTAACACTGAGCCAGATCTCGGACTTGTGCACCATGCTGAGTTGCAGCGTGCATCGTGTCTTGTCTACATGAAAACGTGTTGAGCGGTGTTGCATCGTGTGATGTGGGACATGTGCGAACGGCTCCCGTCGCATGCGGTAGGAATAGCATAGCGCGAGGCACGGATACAAACGGTCGTGCTTTGTTGCGTTGCGGACCGTGTGGTACACGTGCGAACTGGACCTAACCTTATCTCACACTAAGCCCAATTTCAACGCGACCGAAATTGAAACAATCGGAAATTACACAAACCAGACCTACCCTCACCTAACCTACCCGAAGTTATGAAAGCGCCTTTTCTAACTTACCCGAAATTAGTTCGGGTTAACCCTAACCGTTTCTTCGAGGTGTCCATAATACAACCAGGATGGGAGCAGCAGCAGAAGGAGTAAAGTTTAAGTCTAAGCTGCTACTGCTCGCAGGTGTTAGATAATAGATTCACTACGCAGCCCGACTTGAACGTTTTCAACCTTCGCATGCATGATACAGTTCCAAGGTTACCATAAATGAGAAGCAATTTATTTGTTCTGTAGAATTTCCGTATAAGTTATATTTCAGTTTCACAACCGTAGCCACAACTCAGGCGATTCAAGAGTGAATTTCATAGTTTCATTATTATGTCATCAGTAGGGATATTTTACATCGGTATTCCTGCCTGAAGAACTCAATTTGGCTCAGTGGGCTACTTCTGGCGGGAAAAAGGCGCAAAGAATAATAAAGACACTCGAGTGGACGGCTCCTTTTGTGGCCGTCCAAACGAGACTCGAGGTGCCCAGCGTACTAGGTCGGCTATCTCGATCGACAGCTCATCTCACGGAACAGAAAGGAAAAGTAGAAAACCTACTTAACATTACAAAACTAACCTCGTCAACAGGAACTGCGGCAAGCTGCAACATCTGCGGAAAAGGCACTCGGAACCCTTGGGGTGTGTGATGCTCAAATATATTGTGGCAGGGATAGGGCGGATTTCCTTATTAGATAGAGGAAAATTAGGATGATACGGCTCTGAGATATCACAGAAGAACATTGCTTTCGTCCTGTGGAATCCACAGGTTTGAGCTAGTGTAATTTACTCGCTCATTAAATAGAAAATAGGTAACGTTTTTCCTTGCTGGTATTAACATTTTCTTCCAGTAGTAAAATAAAAAAAAGAGCAAGACTTTCGAAATGGCTATTAAAAAAATGCAGAACTTCTTGTGACAGAAGCAAGGGCTTGCTGCTATGATCGAAAACTAATGACACCGGTCTTAATAAAGATGTGAAGCAACTCACTGAGCTTAAGTTTCATGAAAGTGACGCAATGCAGCCGACTGGAAACGATGGTGCAAGTTAGCTGAGCGGGCACGTGATTGGCCGGGTCTCAGTCACGTGGCGGCGGTATGGATTGCTGGTCCTGCGGTAGCAACGGGCGGCAGCGCGCATGGAGTACGAGCTCGCCAGTAGTAGCGGCCGCCGTCGTATGCAACAGCCAGCGGATCATGGTTGGCTTATTCCAACCAGACGACGTATTGAGTTAACAAGCACTAAAATGCTTTAATATTAAACCTTGTTAGACAAGACGGCGAGCGTCAAGAGCAGAAAGCGAAAGGGCATGTGGCACCACGAGTTGGCCATCGCCAGCAACCAACGTAGGTACCCACTAGTGGATGTGCCACATAAAGGTTCACTCATTCGTTACTGACAGCGTCTCCATTGTAAGATAACTTAGTGAATACTGTAATTTCCCCTTCCCGCGATACGACGTCGCAGTTTAAGAAGAAAAACGAGGAAGGGCATTTAGACAAACAAGGAAACAATGCACCACAGACACTACGCAAAAAGGAGCAGTAAATCAGGAGAAATGAACACTATGAAGACTGTTAATAGAAGGGAAAAATAGTAAACGAAGCTAAGATTGACATATCACACGACAGTTAGATGTATATACAGTATACGACCAAAAACCCCCAACATATCCCCATTTGACCCCACGTCCAATTTGAGCCAAGCCCACCCTATAAACAGTTTCTCTAGATGACAATTATTAATGAATTACAGGTATTGCAATTTTAATGCCCCAAATGGTGCTAATGATGCCAAATAATGTATTGTAAATGTTACAAAACTATTACCTATCTCTAGCTTCCCATGGGAAAAAGTAGTTGGAGAAAACCATGTAGGTAATGGTTGCATTAAATGCTAATTGTATCAAGAGAAGTCGGAGTTGGAAAAATCTTAGAGGACCAGGAGTCAGAGTTGGAAAATCTGAGGCTAGGAGTGCAAGTCGAAGTCCGACTTGAAAGCGGATGGTAAATGAAGAGCACACAGCCAGTCTATCTTTAGTTATAGTCTAGTATTAATGCTTTCGTGTCTACTGCACTTATTTATGGATGCTGGTAGTACGATACGTTATGACATAGGTCTATGGTCATATTCAATTCAGGCGCGAGAGGGATTTATTTATTATACCATGTAGGTATGTCAGTGTTTTATGCCTTGTAGGTTACAATACAAGGATGTTTCAAGTTTTAAACACGATCGATGTAAATATGCTCATGGCCAGCCAAGGAATACCAAGATAAAGCGAACAAGCAAAAAACGAATGGTATATAATAAAAGAAAAAAGCAAGTGAGCAGCCATTATTATATTACAAGACATCTCTAAGGCCTCGAGATAACCTACACTCCCACGAGCGACAAGAGCTTTTTCCTAAATATAGCAGTTTTTCAACTTTCGGTGAACGAATTTTTTTAATTTTCTCACAGAAAATCTGAAACGTGATGACAACATCGTTGTGTCAGCGTACAGTGTGTTGTGCATCGTTTATCGCCGTAATTCGCTCTTTCTTGCTTTTTAGAGATACCGACTGTAGGTACCGGCACTAGCTTCTATCGTTTGCAACAGCACTGAGGCGACAGGAAGCCCTTGCCGACAATGATAAAGCAGTTATAATCAAGGAATTTGCTTAAAGTACTTCTCATGCGGCCACTAGATACCGAGAAAATAAGTGCTATGTCGACGTTATAAAAAGATTCCAAAAAGACCCATCACGACAGAGGAAGAAAATATCAGATGCCGGTATAACCATGACTGACAGCAATTTGAAGAATATTGGTTGTCAGCTCCATAGAAGACCTGAAAAAGCAATTAAGTCAATTTTCACCGCAGCAGGTCCACAAAGTAAACTCTTGTCGAGACTAGAGCTTTCGTGAACGCCGAAACTGCCGCCCCCCCCCCGCCCCTCCCTACGCCAAGACAAAAGTTCGAGGATGGAACGAGCTAGGAAGCATTTGAAGACGGAGTTCGTTCCAAAGATAAGACCCGGACGACCCTAGATAAACCTGAGGCCCGGCCGAAAGGTTGGGTGTATATTACGGGGATAAACGTCACCACCGTTTGAGGCGTCAACAACAGGCTGGAAAAGTCACGATATGGGCAGGCATAATACGGGATAGACTTGTTGGTTGCCTATTGCAATCTCCTGAAACAATATAAGCGCCTTGGTGGCAAGACATACTTAGCCTATCTCTTTCGCTGCAACGAGACTTCTTTATTACGTCCGCCAAGGAGGTTCTGTTTTCGTTGGGTTCGTCTCTTTGTTGGTCTGTCTGTCTGTCACCAAGATAACTCAAAAAGTTATGGACGAATTTTGACGAAATTTACAGGGGTTATTAGGTATGTTAGGAGGAACAGATGATTAACTTTTGGTGAAGATCCGTCCACCCGTTTGTTTGTCTGCCTCATTTTTTTCAATACCATATGGATGGATTTTTATGAAATTTACATGAGTTGTTCGGTATATCACAAAAAGTAAATGACCAAATTTTTGTGATGATTTGTTAGTTCGTATGTTTGTTGCTGTGTTTGATTTTATGTTTGTTAGCGCAATAACTCAAAAAGTTTTGAGTGAATCTTTATGAAACTTACAGGAATTGTTAGTAATGTTAAAAGACAAAAAAGTTTAAATTTTTGGAGCAGATCGGCTGATTTGTTTCTATGTTTGACTTGAGTTAGTCATATTGTTTGTACGCAATAATTCAAAAAGTTTTAAATACATCTTTATGAAATGTACAGGAGTTGTTTATAATGTAAAAGGCAAAAATCGTTAAATTTTGGAGAAGATCAGTTGATTCGTTTTTATGTTTGAATTGTGTTTGTCAAAATGTTTGTTACGCAATAACTCAAAAAATTTTGAATGGATCTTTGTGAAATTTGCAAGAGTTGTTAGTAATGTTAAAAGACATAAACGACTAAATTTTGGTGCAGATCGGTTGGTTCGTTTGTATGTTTGACTTATGTTTGTCATAACTACGTGATGTTTGTTAGCAGCATACTAACTCAAGCAGTTATGAAAGGATGTTCAAAAAATTGCAGAAACTGTTGATACTATTAAAAGGCACAAATGATTAGATTTTGTAGTTGATACAAAAGAAATAATGGTTTCAGAGCCAATTTGACTTTTTCGTTACCGTTGCCTTACTTGGCGGAGGTATGCGCTCTCAGAGTGCTCTAGTTATACATGACAATAAACGCCCTCTTCCACGTGCTTGTGTTGCCCAAGCCTTCTGGACCTCATGAGTTATTGATCATCTAAGGTGAAAAGAAGGATCAGGCTGCTATCTTCTCTAGATTTAAAATATTTGGGTTATCATCAAAGGAGACGTCTACGCCACCCAATTAAAAATTATCAGTGGAGCGCGCGTGAATTATGTGCGGCAGATCCGATATTAGGCCGATTTATGCGAGGAGGTGGCCACGCCTCGTGGTTTCTCGGATGGCCATGGTTGGGGTTTCAGCNAGGAAACGAAATACAAGAAGGTAGAAGTCTAGCGGGAATAGGTCAGCCACCTCGATCGGCAGCCCACCTCCCGAAACAGAAGGGGAAGTATTGAGAGCTTACCTAACTTTACAAAACTAACCTTCCCAGCAGGAAATGCGGCCAGGTGCTACATCCCCTGCGGAGAAGGCACTCGGGACCCTTGGGTGCGTGATGCCCAAACATATTGTGGCAGGGAAAGGGCCCGCCACAATATGCCCCTGAGGGCTGCCAAATAATGTATTGTAAATGTTACAAAACTATTATCTCTAGCTTCCCATGGGAAAAAGTAGTTGGAGAAAACCATGTAGGTAATGGTTGCATTAAATGCTAATTGTATCAAGAGAAGTCAGAGTCGGAAAATCTTAGAGGACAAGGAGTCAGAGTTGGAAAATCTGAGGCTAGGAGTGCAAGTCGAAGTCCGACTTGAAAGCGGATGGTAAATGAAGAGCCCACAGCCAGTCTACCTTTAGTTATAGGCTAGTATTAATTAATGCTTTCATGTCTACTGCACTTATTTATGGATGCTGGTAGTACGATAAGTTATGACATAGGTCTATGTTCATATTCAATTCAGGCGCGAAACGATTTATCTATTATACCGTGTAGGTATGTCAGTGTTTTACGCCTTGTAGGTTACAATACAAGGATGTTTCAAGTTGCAAACACGATCGATGTAATAATGCTCATGGCCAGCCAAGGAATACAAGATAAAGCGAACAAGCAAAAAAATGAATGGTATATGGCAAAGCAAGAAAGCAAGTGAGCAGCCATTGTTATACTACAAAAAGTCTCTAAGGCCTCGAGATAACCTACACTCCCACGAGCGACAAGAGCTTTTTCCTAAAAATAGCAGTTTTTCAACTTTCGGAGACGAATTTTTTTAATTTTCTCAAAGAACAGCTGAGACGTGATAACAACATCGTTGTGTCAGCGTACGTTGTATTGTGCATCGTTTATCGCTCTGATTTACTCTTTCCTGCTTTTTAGAGACCGACTGAAGGTACTATAGCTTCTATCGTTTGCAACAGCACTGAGTCGACAGGAAGCCCTTGCCGACAATGATAAAGCAGATATAATCAAGGAATCTGCTTTTAGTACTTCTCCTGCCGCCACTAGCTACCGAAAAAATAAGTGCTTATATGATATCGACATTATAAAAAGATTCCAAAAAGACCCAGCACGACAGAGGAAGAACTATCAGAAGCCGGTATAACCATGACGGACAGCAATATGAGGAATATTGGTTGTCAGCTCCATAGAAGATATGAAAAAGCAATTAAGTCCATTTTCATCGCAGCATGTCCATAAAGTAAGCTCTTGTCGAGACTAGAGCTTTCGTGTAAACTGCCGCCCAACCCCTCCTTACGCCAAGACAAAAGTTCGAGGATGGAACGACCTAGGAAATATTTGAAGACGGACATGAATCGAGTTCGTTTCACCGATAAGACCCGGACGACCCTAGATAGATCTGATGCCCGGCCGAAAGGTTGGGTGCATTACGGTGATGAACGTTACCACTGTTAGAGGCGTCAACAACAGGCTGGAAATGTCACGATATGGGCAGGCATCATCGGGGATAGACTTGTTGGTTGCCTATTGCAATCTCCTGAAACAATATTAGAGCCTTGGTTGCAAGACATACTTATCTCTTTCGCTGCAACGAGACTTCATTTTTACCTCCGCCAAGGAGGTTCTGTTTTCGTCAGGTTTGTCTTTTTGTCTGTCTGTCACGAAGATAACTCAAAAAGTTATGGATGGATTTTGACGAAATTTACAGAGCTTGTTAGGTATCTCAAAGCCATAACTCAAAAAGTTATGGATGGATTTTTATGCAATTTACAGGAGTTGTTATGTAGACTATATGACAAAGAGTAAATGACAAAATTTTTGTGATTTGTTTGTTCGTTCGTATGTTTGTTGCTGCGCGTGATTTTGTTTGTTAGCGCAATAACTCAAAAAGTTTTAAGTGAATCTTTATGAAACTTACAGGAATTGTTAGTAATGTTAAAAGACATAAATGATTAAATTTTGGTGCAGATCGGCTGATTTGTTTCTATGTTTGAGTTGTGTTGATCATAATTTTTGTTACGCAATAACTCAAAAAGTTTTGAATAGAGCTTTATTAAATTTACAGCAGTTGTTAGTAATGTTAAAAGACATAAACGACTAAATTTTGGTGCAGATCGGTTGGTTCGTTTGTATGTTTGACTTATATTTGTCATAATGTTTGTTAGTAGCATAACTCAAGCAGTTATGAAAGGATCTTCAAAAAAAAAATTGCAGAAACTGTTAATATTATTAAGTTGCACAAATGATTAGATTTTGAAGTTGATACAAAAGAAATAATAGTTTCAGACCCAATTTGACTTTTTCGTTACCGTTGCCTTACTTGGCAGAGGTATGCGCTCTCAGAGTGCTCTAGTTATACATGACATCGTCCTCTTTCACACTGCTTGTGTTGCCCCAAGCCTTCTGGACCTCATTGTTCATCTAAGGTAAAAAGAAGGATGAGGCTGCAATCTTCTCTCGATTTAAAATGTTTAGGTTATCATCAGAGGAGATTTCTCCGCCATTGGACATCAATATAAGTCAAAAATAGTCTTACGGGGAGCCACCAGTACCGCATCAAAGACAGTCCCACGTGCCACCATAATGGAATTTACTGTTCCATGAGTATGAGACTTTTTGATGTAATAATAAACTCCAGGACGCTGATATGGGTAAATAATGAAGTTGTTCCATAGATGTAATTGTGTTATTATTGCAACTACTTGTTAAATATACGTACTCTGATTTGATTCTTATTCTGTAGCTAAACACTTCACAGTTTCCATTAAAAACCTATTAAAAGCTATTACCGCCAGTCAGTCACAATTAGATTTCACTAAAACTTTTTTCAAACTTCAAGTTTTGCCAACGATGTAGCTTTAACTTGTCAGATGCTCTGTAAAAACACTTGAAAATTTAATTCTCAGAAAGTTGAGAAATCCTTTTTAGAGTGCTCCATGGGAGGAGAGCAAGCTCTAACATAAAAAGTTAAGTTCACTTAACCACCAATTAACTATCTTGGTTTGGCTCTACTAATCGAACGGTGGGCAGGTATGCAGATGAAAAATGCCAGCAGAGTCAGCAACGGCTGGTGGGCGAGCAGTAGGCTACAGCAGAGGGTACACACGGTTAGCAACAGCAGGTTCACAACAGGCTGGCGACTGTGGCACGAAGTTCACACCAAAAGGTACCGTAGCTAGCAAGCTAGTAAACAGCGAGAAACATATCCGGGAGTGGACCGGGCCGCACTGGCTACAAACTCGCCAGTGGCAGCTGAGTGGCTATGTACGTTTGTGTACGGGGACGTTGGTGTACGTGCGCGCGGCGTTTCAAGTTCGTCTGCTGTGCCTGCTCGCTGTATCGAAGATTAGGTGAGGTTAGGTTAGATTACGTAAGCAAGGTTAGGTTAGGTTTGGTAGTGCTTATTGTAGTGCTTCTGGCGGCTATTGCGCGGGCAGAAACCTTACTTGAACAAACGCAGTGATGAGCGCACACAGAATGGCGAGTTTGTAGAAAGTGCGGCCGAAGCGCACTATCGTCTCTCACGACGATTTTGCGTTCAGGTAAGCTTTCCTGCGCGCGCCACCACTAAAATAAACACTACCTAGGCACACCTAACCTAACCTACCTAGCACAGCCTGTCTAACCTAACCTCCTTATCTAACCTTCTAACCTAACTTTGCCTAACCTAAACCAATCTAACCTTACCTAACTTAACCCAACTTAACCAGCGATACAGCGAGCAGCGCGGCGCACCAACTTGAACGCCGCTCACGCGCACACGATCTGCGAACACAAACACGCACACATCTCAGTCGTGAGAGACGATAGCGCGGTCGGGGCGCACTACTGTCGTTCACGACCACTTTGCGTTCACGTAAGCTTTCCTACGCGCGCCACCACTAAAATAAACACTACCTAGGCTAACCTAACCTACCCTTATCTTACTTTCTAACCTAACCCAACTTAACCTTTCTAACCTTACCTAAATTGGTCGTGAAGGACGGTAGCGCGGCCGGGCCGCGCTTCCGTCGTTCAAGACACTTTGTGTGCGTGTTTGTGTACGCAGATCGTGTACGTGTGAGCGACGTTCAAGTTGGCGCGCCGCGCTTCTCGCTGATTAAGTTAGGTTAGGTAAGGTTAGGTAAGGTTAGAAAGGTTAGGTTGGGTTAAGTTGGGTTAGGTTAGATAAGGGTAGGTTAAGTTAGCCTAGGTAGAGTTTATTTTAGTGGTTGCGTGCGCAGGAAAGCTTACGTGCACGCAAAGTGGTCGTGAACGACGATAGTGCGCCCTGGGCTACAGTACAGCATCAACATTGCTTCACGCGAGGCCGGTTTGTGCGCACGCTTACACCGGAAGCAAACTCTGTTTTTCTTGGACTAAAAACAGGCCTGCCGGACAGAGGTCATATTGTTGCAACATGCATGGAGCGAGGGAACACAAAGAACGAGAAGAAACAGGAGATTACAGCACTCAACGGTACTACGCACTGCACGTAACTACAATGCGGTAGCTATATACGGTGCTCCTGGACACGTAGACTGCAGAAACAAATTTGCATGCTATTGTATAGGCCTAATGCTGATGTAGGCTATTCTGCTTGGAATAAATAACGATGCCATAAGGGCCAGTTCAGTACGCTCGTTTTTTTTTTTTTATCGTGTGTGGATGTTTGGAATGGTCTTGATGGCTCTGTCTTTGCTGGTGCGGGTATTGGCAGCTGCTAAGCGATCTGTACACAGAGCTACTCTGTGATCTCGGATCTTTCCTTTCTTTTTTCCTCTTCGCTCGCTGGCCTGGTTGCGTGTGGGTTTGCGAACCTCATGGAGTTTCTTCGTTCCCACGTCGCCAAGGTCGGATCCAGCCCTGTTTATTGGGAGGGGGGGGGCGAATGCTACATCCAATGATTATGAAAAGTGGAGTGGCGGTCTACTAGCCAGCCAAGGCATAGTGCTAGCTATTGTACAATTGTATACCGTATGTATGGTTATATAGATATACAAATGCATAATTAAAAAAATAGGTAATTAATAATTTAAATAGTTTCTATTCCGTCGTCATAAGCAGTATGGTTGTTCACTGACGCATTTTACCATTTATTTTTCAAATATTCGCTTTGATTTCTTCTCGTTACGTGCGCCAATAGCCTAATTAGTCAAGCTTTGAGAATACCTCCTACTTCTAAGTTAGTTTAAAGTTGCAATAACGCATAGCTTTAGCGTGACATTCAAGCGCCAGTAGTAGCATAGTCACGGCCGAAGTGAACACTTTAGTGACAGAGCTATTTTTGCCATAGTGTACCCACGCCATTCAGGAGCCGTAAACTCCTAAATTGAGCTTAACGACTTCAATGCTGTCATGGTTAAAAATGTCTTTACCCTGAACAATCGTTACAATGTCCTTTTCTCAAGTGTTTCTTCCTAACTACTGGGCCAATTTCTTGATTATTACCTTAAAACGTTATTCTTAGTTTCTCCTAGTTGCTAGCACCATTACTTTAACACTGCGTAATGTAGTTACTTTAACCCTGCGCTAGGGTTAAAATGCTTGTTGCCTGGACTATTTTTTCCTTGCCAGGCAATTTAAAGAATATGCTTTAAAAACGCTGTATATCTGCGCCTAGGAGGAAGACAGGTGTCTATTTCCCTCAATAGTTCGCCTCTTATGCTGTCGTAGCTGGAAAAGATTACTCGAGCGATTTTAAAAATTTACTTGACGACCCGTGACCCATTGGGTCGTCATCACAATCGTCCTTGCTTTCGAACTAAAACAGGTGTTATTTAGCTGGTCATAGACCACACGCTATTCGGCCGTCCTTTCCTGCCCCGTCAAGGAGCTGCCCATACGGCTCACTATCAACAGATTCTCTGCTTCTCTAACGAATATTCAACACCCAGGCTGTAAGCAAAGTCAATTTATATGTTACGTATTTCAGTTATATTTCCAGCGTGCCCGCTCTTGCGAGCGAGATCAGGTTTAAATTCCGTATCACAGATACAGTAAGTCTACTGTCGCCAAGGTATCTAAGCGCATTTAATCTTCATCCCTCGAATTTCTTCCCGTCTAAGAGCGAAGATGCTGTGTCAAATAAGCACGACACAAATGAACGTGACACGAGTAAATAAACAAGCACACAAGCAAGGTTCACAGAGTTTTATTATAATATAGATGTGCCAAAAATTCAGGGCTAATATGCCTCTATTAAAGCATGAACATTTTTACCTTTGCTATAGGTACACACTGACGAGATTGTCAGGACTATTACGGACAAGTCAATGATGTACATAACTGGAGGCGAGTAGGAACTACGCAAAAATAAATATGGAAATCGATACAGCATTTTTAAAATAAAGAAGAAAAAAGGTACGAACGTATACGTTCAAGGTTGAATGCTCTTTTTTTTTTGTCCCTGACGAGGAAACGCAAAGTTTCTTTTCGAAACGTACATCTCTCTCTTGTGAAAGATGAAAGAGTTATTTTATGACCAAGTATTTTCTAATTGTCTAATCATAAAATAATAACTTGTGAGACAAGGACAGTAGACCTCTATTTACAACTTACAACCCAAATAGTAGTTGTAGAAGTTCAGGCTTGAGCTGAGCAATGCTTGTTGCTAAATGTGGAAATCGTAGCTTTTATCGGCGTCAAAATGATGAAATAGGCCCAGAAAGTTTTGGATAAATGTTAGGGAAATGCATGATTGGAAATCTAGAAAGAGGGTGTTTTATCTTTGACAAAGTAATGAGCAAATCTAGGGAAAATAAATGCTACTCCTCCGTTCGAGAGAGAGAGAGAGAGAGAGAGAGAGGAGAGAGAGAGAGAGGAGGCAGTGTTTTAAAATAAAAATGTTTCAAATTCATCGACAATAAATTATTCGTTCGGCAAGCGTTTCGACCCCTTTTCAACCCTGACACGCTTATAAAAACGCCTATAGGGTTAGCCTAAGTTCATAGTGCGTGGATGTCCATCTATGTAGATATTACAACTACCGGTATTTTCATGACGTAAAATGGGTAGCTACATCATTCTGGGAGAGACTATGGGCGAGTTCGAGCAAAATTTAGGGCATCGAGGCTTGACTTCCTTGAAATTTCAAACAGGTCCCCTGTTACGATATAATTATACACATGAGTGCGTGTGTACTAGGTCGTCTGATTTAATTGAGTAATTAATTGCCGTATGACTAATTGATTA
>LQNS02278094.1:28792482-28804880 GCA_001587735.2 Parhyale hawaiensis
GAAAGACGTCCCGAAGGCCTAGTTAATAGCTATGGCAACCTGCACAAACCACTCGGGTTCGCAGCTCCCCATAAGATAAGAAGGGCGAACCCGACTAACCTAACCCTGTGGCCCAACCTATGCTCTCCTACGGTTGACATACAGCAGATATGCAGTTTGCACAACCGAGCATATACAATTGTATGTACCGTATGTATGCATGTACTGTATGTAGGAGACTGAAGAGTCCAAACTTCGAACACTCCCCTACAATGGCACCAAATGCAATATTGTAATTTTACACAATCCTCTCGCTGCACACACGCATACACTGCTACACACTGAGTAACATATTAAAGCCGTAGTGCTTACATTGGTTCGAAGAAACAGTCTTCAGGCCTACGGTTACAGGTAGCTATCAGCTGCGTCACCACAGTCCATTTGTCAGGAGTCCTCAGTCGAACGGCAACCCTCTACTCTAAACGGTTAATTTGAATATACCATGTGTTGCTGTGCCACTGTTGAGTCGCACTAAATGCCTGTCAACCACAGTTGATCAATTACAGCCTCTCTTATTAAAGTTCTCCAGGCTTACGAACTAAACAACTCAAGACTAAGCACTTCTCATGAGATGAACATACAACTCGAGAGGAAGAAGGCAACGTTATTTAGCTCTGTTAGCATACTTTCGGTTTCTCTGTCCTCCACTTCCAATAAAAGATGTGTAATACTTACATAGGTAGCTACATCAAGAAACACAAGGTACAGTATCAATAAACGAGTAGGCCTACGTACCAGTACGAACATAGCTGCCCTCTGATGTTGGGTGAATGTGCTGCGCGCGTTTGGTGGATTTGCGCGATCGATCGATCGCGCTGCGCGTTTGGTGGATGTCGTAGGTATTAGGCCGTAATTTCGGGTAAGTTGGACTATATTCGGGTTTAATGTCGGGTAGGTTAGGGGAGGCAAGGACTGTTTTTTTTTTGTTTTCCATTTAAAAATTTGAACGATCCACCAAACGCGCAGCGCGATCGATCGATCGCGCAAATCCATCAAACGCGCACAACAAATGCATTACATGCTGGAGCCAGGCAGCATTAAACAAGTTCTGGGTCCGCGGCGCAAATATCGCTCGAATAGTTCAACTTGCGCACTTAATGAATACTGTATATGAATGCCATGGAATAACGGGGGGTAAACTACATCGTGAGTAAGTTTACGGTAAACGGTAGTAATGACGGGGTGATGCGCAAAATAAAACTGATCGCCTGGGGTAAAAAAAATGACACAATGAGGCAACGCAAGCCAACGGAAAGCAGACTACGTAACGGAAAAAAAAAAAGAAAAACACAGAATTGTAATTAGGCGAAAGGCAGGAAGCAGGAGTGCATAGGATACAAGCAGCAACAGCAGCGGCGGCGGACAGTGCAGTCCTTGTAATGAATGAGTGCCAGGCGAGCTCACGGCAGCGCTCCAGCTGTCTTACTGCGTCCTATTGATTGTGTGCCCCTCACTGGCCCTCACACTGCCGCCCCTCCCTCCGCTGTCTGGCCCTCACACTACCGTCCCTCTACGCGAGTGCCTCTGGTCTTTACATAAGAAGTTATCAATTTGCTGTCTAGGCAGCTAGTGGAAGTGTTCATCAGAAGGATCTGCAGGTAACAAGACCTTCAAATGTCAGACTGTGACAGTCGGTCGGGCTGGTGAAAAATTTCTATGCCTGGAAAAATTTCTATACCATCTCCGAGGAACCGAAGTGTTCCACAGCAAAACCACGGTCGAAAAAGTGGTCTTATAATGTCTACTCGTTATCTAATTAAATGCCTTCTAATGGTTCCAGAAATGTCATGTATTTATTTCAAAGGTTGCATAATATAAACTCGTTTCATTTGCAATGGTAATACTGTACCATATTCATTACCTACTAGCTGGACCCGTGAAATTTTCACGGTTTACCGGGTTTTTTATTTTATATATATATATCTTCCTGACCCAGCAGTCCCTGTATATACATCAATACATTACTGTGGAATATCCACCTGAAAAGAACCGCCAAGCCGTGAAAGTTTCACAGTCTACCGGGGCTTTCCACACTTTGGGCTCCCGGTGTCCGTTAAGAGTTAAGCCTAGGAAAAATCCGTGATAATTTTAGAATAGAAATTCAATGCCCTTTTAAATAGCACCAAAACTATTTTCCTACATCTGATAGTATTCAAGCAATAAGCGAAAAAAATTACAGAACATGGGAAAATGGGCCATTTTCGGATAAGTTGCCAAATGTGAGGAGCCTCCCCCGCCGAGAATTGGGACAAAACCCGAAGTATGATACCCGAAAAGAAAGATCTTGAAATGAGCTTTCCAACGGTGCAAACTAATCTCATTCTGTTCTCTCATTAACCTCTACTTCACCCCATCCATTCCTTTGCCTTACCCCCACCTTCTTTCTTATACTGAAACATGATGCAATCCCCGGAATTTTTGCGCCGCAAACTGCACGACATGGTGCAATATCCATTTTCAATGTCCATTATCACTTGTGCACCCGACTGCAATTTGAAAGAATTTTCCCAGAGGCCGAGAGATTACTGACACCCGCCGTATCAAAGTTACACCAGCTTCCCGAAGTCAACAAAGCTCGAACTTTATTCTATCCATTAGTGATGAAGAGCGTGACACAAAAGGTAGGTAGGTAAGTACGGTATTGGAAATCCAATTTCACCAGAATACCATACCAGAACTTCATTTACTGGGGCCAGGCAGTAATGCCATACTGGGAACACCTGCCATGACCCGCGGCCGTGACGGAGGGAGGAGGAGCAGTTGTCCCGATATGCAAATAGGCACGCAACTCTGACCTTCACATGGGCAGCAAGTATGACGAAACACTTGAGCGCTATCCGTATGGCACCGTGGGTGGGAGGCGCGTTACAACTGCAGCAGCCTACTCGTGTTCTCCCTAACTCAGCAGCTAATGCCGAGCCCATACTAGACAATCGTACGCTCAAGTTATGAGCGGACGATTGGCTCACACTTCGCAGCGATCACAGTTCATATACAGAAGATAATTGCGTCAAATTTAGGTGAATGCGCTTCGCTCCTAAATTTCCAGGTTTGTGACGTCAAAATTACGTCACGCCACTGTGGAAATATCAAAGATTCTTCGCAGCAACAGTGACGTGACGCAATTGTGACGTCACAAACCTGAAAGTTTAGGGGCGTAGCGCATACACTCAAATTTGACACAACTATCTTCTGTAATGAACTGTAGCCGCGATTATACAGTGAAAGACGGTATCCAAGGTACCCCGGAAAAGATTCAAATTGAATGAGGTGCGAGCTGAACATGCGCCTGAGACGGCCGGAGACAGAAAGAGCTGTCGCAGCTGCTGCAGTCCTTACTTTTCCCTTCCGAGGCGCGTTGAAAAAATCACAAAGCCAGGGTATTATAACGTCGTATGTGTTCCACCAGTGTCACTCGATCGGCGGTCAAAAATCGAGTGGTGAGAGATTGCGTGTCTTGTTTTTGTTTACTTGCGATCGTCTAATGGTACCTAATGCTCAAGTAACATATGGGATCCTCTACTCCGGGGAGCACTATTGTCGTTCACGACACCTTTGCGTTCACGTAAGCTTTCTTGTGCGCGCCACCACTAAAATAAACACAACCTAAGCTAACCTAACCTCGCCTAAGGTACCCTAACCTAACCTCCTTACCTAACTTTCTAACCTAACCTGACGTAACCTAACTTAATCAGCGATAGAGCGAGCACCGCGGCGCCAACTTCAACGCCGCTCACACGCACACTATCTGCGTACACAAACACGCACACAAGGTGTCGTGAACGACGGTAGCGCCTCCGGGAAGGACTTCTCTCCAAACCATAAGGTAAGTCTAGTGCTAACATAACTTTAAAAATTAGCAATGGTGGTATAGCGCAGTTAGCGCTATAATTAAATTTGTTTTTCATTCCGATACCTGCCCCAGAAATGCTCGAAAACGCAAAACTCCCGCGCAATGAAACCATAAATGCTTACGTATTTTTATAAACATAGCTTTAAGAAGAGAGATCTTCGCTTACCTCATCTGCATACCTACTGAACAAGATTTTACAAAGGCAGCCGGTAATTGTTCACCCAAACTGCTAGCTTTGCGAAAAGGTATCATACGTTATTTCCGCTCTCTCTCTATACACATGCCAACACAATCAGACACTTCCAAATATCTCTTTTTGTTCACATCGAATATTCAAAAAAAAATCTGTATAGCGCTCTTGTAGTATAATATACCTACCTATAATATACCACTAACATATATACACGCAATATATAGAATAAATTCTAAGGCTGAAACCCACAGCTAAAACTACAGCTTGGCATTTTTCCGCAAAATAGAAAGACCTCAAGCAACTAACTAATCGCTTTACATCCTCGCTTCAGAGATCAATCTTGCCGCTGGAATAACAAATGCTAGATTGATTTGCAGTTCATACATATTACAAAACAACCTTCTTTGCAGTGGCCCGCACAAAGTGAACTATTGCAATTGCTAACACCGTATCGATTAGTTCTTTGTGTTAGCTAGTATCTGATCAATGGAAAGAAACTCACCAACCCGGACGTTCTATAAAACGAGTACAAGCGGCAGAAATAAACCAGAACAAGACCGAACTGGGTGCGTGTCGGAGCTTTGACCTGTCCCCGTTAGCTGGAAAATGCAGTAAATAAACTCAAAATCGATTGCTTTTAGACCAGGTCAGTACCAATGAACAACTGGAGCAGCAAGGAATATATACCACGCAGGTGGTGAGGACACTTGTAAGCGTTGCGCACACTTCTGCTCCGGCAATGATGTTTCTAATTTAAGGTTCGAGTACATTTCGATAGCAAAAGATAGAAAATAGTCATGATGAACTGGATTTCACACGCAACTGATAGGTACGTACATTACGTTATGTACGTACATTTCAAAAATACATAGAGAAACGCTTAAACCACATTGATACTGCAGCGATAGGAAGTTTACCCGCGATTTGCAGCAGCGTAAACAATTTAGAGCGATTCTCCATAAGAACCGTTGGGGAAAACAATCATGAGATTTACGTTTGAATCTACACCAACACATTTACAATAGGTAGGCGACAATACGCTACACTGTACTGACCTCGAGAACACCGAGACCTAGATACTGTTTCTTCAGTAGGAGTTGGCCTCTTGTGTCGCCCACGACCCAATAGGCTAACTCATCTAATCTTTCTTGGAACATATCCGCCGCAAGGCACTAATTACGAACATAATTTTACTGGAAACAAAAGGCGATTACCTTATACCTACAGAATGGTACATTTTATGAGCAACACCTCGAGTTATTTCATAAACACGAACCAAATTTTTCTCTTTTAACAGCGCCAATACGCTACAATACTGTAATTATATAACGTAGTGCATCATGTGCATGTAGTAACTTACGGCAAGGGTTGTCGGGCAGTAATATTTGTCGTTAGGTGCGAGCACTGTACACTATCGCATGCAAGTTTTCGGACCACAGAATGAATGCCTTACCCTTTTCTCATGGTTTAAGAAAGAGTTGCAGGAGCATCTTTTTCTAATTTTCTCTCGTAAGTCTAGCCCTAGTGTTTAACTTTATCGTGAGCGACACCTAGCAGCATTTACAAAAATCCCCTTGCTGTTGAGCAAAATTTTCATAAAAATCTACCAGTGGATCCAGTGCAACTTAATTTGTAAGAGAACTCATATCCAGATGAGTTCGCTTCAAACTTGTAGGGCTTCGATGAATTGATTAATGCATTGCACGTTTAACGACTGTATTTTATTTATGTATTAAAGTTTTCTAGTTTTATGGGCGGTCTGGTCACATGGATCCACAAAATATGTTCTCGGAAGAATTAGATGGCGACTGTCACACGGAGAGGCGAATGCTGCTTCTTGGCATCGGCGAATGTGACGAAATGAAACTTTTTTTTTTAATCTAGTTCAAGCCTCCGACAGATATACTATTGGTCCCAGGGTTGCAAATAGGAAGACGAAGGCCTACTCGGTATTTTTTTGTGGGTCGAGAGATTTAGGAGTGGCCGCCGGAAAACGGCTGAAGCTTGAAGTCGGTGAAAAGAGCCTATTTTCTTGAGAGAAAGAGCTCGAGTCCGTGGTGGGTACCGTATCTATTTCACTGAAAGTAAAACCGACACTGATAGATGCATTCCATTCATTGTTCTACAATGAAAAAAAAAAGATTATTTCTTTTAAAAGTGGAATAGCTAATTCTCCCCTTAAAGAGTAAAAAAAAAAGAGGTTGAGAAATTTCGAAAATGTATCGAAAAAATTCATAATGAATCGCTACCGCAGTTGCTGCGTAGTTGCAAATCCTGATAATTGTTAATGCAATGAAAAATACCTTGATGAAGTTTAACTTAAGCAATCCTCCACATCATATTGAGTAAACCAATGCAGTTGGTCATCTGAAATAATTATTGTAAGAAGAAAAATGGATCACCCTTGTAGGGTACAGAGGATCACAGAGTATGAAAATAGCAGCCGAAAAAGAAGATCAGAAGAAATGAAATGAAGCAAAGCGGGCATAGGAAAAAGGAGGTACCGAAAGCCCAACAATACAATAGCTAAAGGCCACACCTATGGATCGACAACGGGGCGTGACACCTCAACGCGGGATGGTCAAAATTACGAAGCCAGTTTTATACACATATAGGTAGGCCTCTTATATGCCCACTAACCGGCCAGTGTACCTATAAAATCTCAACTAAAACAACCCAAACTATCAACAAAAACTACCCAAATTTTATCAACTAAAACTGCGCAGACTTGCATTTCACGCGCCAAATGAGTAAGTTATCAAGTCATTAAACGCACTCAACAGAACAAGCTGCATATACCGTATAAAAGCGACAATCAGCCTCGTTTTACGCAAGTGTAGGACTATGTACGTACGGAGGGAGCCACGGCTCATCAGTACAGCACATGCGTATACCTACATTCAGCAGAGTGTTGTTTACAAGCGAGAACCGAGGCATGGACACAAAAGACATTGCTACGAGGGACAGAGCCAGAGCAGTAGCGGTGCGGCATACAGATTACAGATAGCGAGCGCAGTGTAGCCCCCCGCCACCAGGAGTGTGAGTGAGGTGCCTTCTGTGGCTGGCTGGATGCGGAGCGACAGCTGCGTTTACTAGCGATAGACACCACGTGCTTCAAGGTTACTGGTGCAGCAGGCCGAGTGTGTAAGCGGCCAACTCTGGAGGTAGGTACTGGAGCAGGAGAGCAGAGCGGACAGCAGGGTATACACCACGGGAAACGAGTGTTAGCGCATTGAGCAACCAAGCGGATCTACTGAGCCACAAAGATCCAAATTACATTTTGATTTCTACAATAGACAGCATTTTTGAAGCGTCTTCCTAGAAAGACAATTGAGGGCCCTAGAACAATAGGGGTGTAAGCGATAGATTTTTCAAAAGTAGCTTTTTTGCACCATCGGATAGTACAGATTGAGACCTGTCATTCTGTGAAGTCATAAGGCGTAAGTAGAAATGGTTAATTTCTACGCAGATTTACCCCTTCCTAACTTCATAGAACGAGAGGTCTCAATTTGTAGGCCTACTATCCGATGGTGCAAAAAATAAACTAACTTATGAAAAAATCAGTCGCTTACGCTCCTTATTGTTCAAGGGCCCTCAATTGATTAGATAGGCGGCAGTAGACGGACCAACAGGCCCATTCACACAGACACCGGGACTTAAGCCCCTACCCCTTCTATGAGCTATTGCCATTATGTTAACAGGAAATAGATGACAGAGTAAAGAAAAAGAAGAATGCAAAAAAAGGGAAGATCTCAGCAACGAGTTGATCATAAGTGCTCGCAAGTGCAATTTATATCCGCTGATCTGCGGAGCTCAAGAGTTTGTAACTCCTGGTGGAGGACGTGTTCTTAGTTGCGGAGGATGTCTCTCCCAATATTTGTCACGTCGATTTTTAAAAGCGTTGACCGTCTCCGCACCGACTGCGTCGGAGGGGCGTCTATTAAAAATGTTCACTATGAAATACGGAAAGAACTGCTGGCTTGAGGTTGTGCTTCGGGCTTTATGCTCGAGTTTTTTGCCGTTCCTTTGCAGGAGATCATTATGGTCTCTTTCAAAAAGTCCCGCAGTAGGTACGTCGTTGAAGCTAGTCAAAAGCTTGATTAATTGGTAGTTAAGAGAGTTAAGCAATGCACTAACAGCAGAGTATGCTCAGTCACCCATTCACTAAATGAAGGAACTAACGGAAAGCCGTCGGTACCGAACTTACGGTAGTGCCAGAAGTTATATTGAAATACAGTAATAATTAACAACGGCATGAAAGTTAGCCTACAAGTACTCTCGATTTTACAAGGAATAAGCAAGAAATGACAACGCCGTGATAGACACATGCCGGTACCCAAAAAAGCAACTACGGTATCCATTCATATCTGCAAAAATATTCAATGAAATCGACCAGGAGGCCCAGACCAATATTTTTGAGGGAAATCATAACTAAAGTTCGCTTCTAAAAATAAATTCAGAGCTAAAAGCACCTAACTTTTTATTTTGCAAGTTCAACCACTTTGTATTTTTGTTCTGAGCAAAATTTATTTAAAGCTACCTATCTGTGTCACACAGCGCTGATACAAAAAGTAGTTATGGTTCGGTGGCCATTTGAGGGCAACGACACACGACCGGGTGTGCGGTCAATGGGCCCCGAGTCTCATGGCACTGACAGACGCGCTAAACTTCCAACTTTGTCGTGGGATGACAGCTGTGTACTCCATTCAAAATAAAACGTTTTGAGGTAGGTAAATCGAGCGGACCCTTGAGAGAGTCCAGAGCCATTTATTGAATATCCATCGAAATTCTTGCGGGCTGCGCCTCTGAGAAACAAGAGCGTCCGAAGAAAAATTTAGCATGGATAAAACAGCTCTGGAATGAGCTAAGGTGTCATGATTTCGTATGATATCAAATTCAAGGCAGCCAGGGGCACGGCTGGGTTACAAAAGCCACGGCCCTTCTTGTTTTTTATTTGGAGACTTCACTCCATACCGTCTTCTTGCTTCAAGACGTCTTCTTGTCTTGAATCTTCCAAGTATTGAATCCCGCAATAAATACCTAATGTAACACAAGCTAACAGTTGAGCCATTATTCAGGAACCCGACCAAATACACTACAATTGCGAAAGTAGTTCATGCTCTGCAGCAGTTTATTTCATGATCACCTCCACTATGGATGTTCTACTTTTACATTTTAGGAAAATGGATTAACTTAATTAAATTATTGCCTAAATTTAGTATACAATCGTCATATAAGTCATTACTAATGCATGGGGTGCAAGAACATTTGAGAAAGTCCTCTAGGGGAGTCAGGCATGGAAAATTTTGAGAGCCACCGACTGCACTAACGGGAGAAGTTCCGCAGGATTATAGACTAGCTAACGTGATACCGATACCGGTACATAAGAAGGGGGACAAGAAAAGCCCCAGCAACTAGCCTATCAACCAATCAGTCTTACATCGGTCGTCAGCAAAACTATCGAACGCCTCCTGATAAAGCGCATCACTGACAACTTGAGGATGCATCAGCTCATATCCGACTCTCAGCATGGTTTCCGAAATGGATAAGCTGCTTAACAATCCTTCTGTACTTTTTCTCAAAAGTTACGGATATTAAAGATGAAGAGAGGGGTATCGACCTTGAGTATCTAGACTTCCAAAAGGCCTTTGATAAAGTCCCCCATCAACAGCTAATGAAAAAATTGGAAGCCCATGGCATCCAGAGAGACAATTTACAATGGATCGGGGCATGGCTTACGGGGCGGCAGCAGCGAGTGAAGCTAGAAGGAGGAACGAGCGACTGGACTCGGGTAACATCAGGGGTTCCACAAGGTAGCGTGCTTGGCCCACTTCTATGCTCAATTTACATCAAAGATCTCGATCTTAACATCCGTTGTAAAATCAGTAGATTTGCGGATGATACAAAACTATGTCATCCTGCCAAGAAAAGAGCCCAGCTCCAACAAGACCTTGACCACCTCATGGAATGGAGCACAACGTGACAGAGAGCTTTAAGGTTGACAAATGCACAGTAATGATCGTAGGGCTCGCGAACCCTTCAACTCCATTGAAAATGAATGAGACGGAATTGGCTTCTGTCACCCAACAACGTAACTTGGGAATCACTATTACAAACAAACTACAACACAGTCAGCAAGTTGACAAGAGTGTGAAAATGGCAAGCAAAGTACTCGGATTCATCACCAGAAATTTTGAATAAAAGTCCAAGGACAATCATCGTTCCCTTGTGCAAGGTATCAGTGCGGCCACACTTAGAATTTGCTGTTCAATTCTGGTCACCACATCTGTGCAAAGATATCGATAACATGGAAAGAGTCCAATGCAGAGCAACGAAATTGATACCTCAGCTGCGAAACAAGTGGTATGAATGTCGCCTAAAAGATCTGGGTCTGCTCTCTCTCGAGCAAAGACGACTCAGGGGGCAACTCATAGAAACATTCAAGTATGCGAATGGCTTCAACGACGTACCTACAACAGGACTCTTTGAAAGAGACCTCAGTGATCGCTTGCAAAATAACGGTCAAAAACTCAAGCATAAAGCTCGAAGAACGACACTAAGTCAGCAGTTCTTTCCGTATTTCATAGTCAGCATTTGTAATAGACTCCCTTTCGACGTTGTTAGTGCGGAATCAGTTAACGCGTTTAAAAATCGTCTTGACATACATTGGGAGAGACATCCCCCACAGCTAAGGATTCCTCCTCCAGGAGTCGCACACTCTTAACGGCCAAAGCCTCAGAGGCTTCCTTAATCCGTCTTCTTCTCACTTCCGTACACTGTCTGATATCTTTAACTCCGCGTATGACCGGCTATTGAACGTGATTGCGTGCATGCATGTCGTCGCTTTTGCTGAGATTCTTCTCCCCCCCCCCTTTTTTTTCTCTTTTCCCCAGTTTTTTATATTCTACCAACAAAATGGCAACACGGTATCTCAAAGAGGGCCGGGGCGTAAGTTGTAAGTTTTCCGTGTCTCTTTGAGAACGGGCCTGTTGGTTCATCTACTGCCGCCTACCTAAACTAATCTAATCTAGTCAATCGTGAGAATTAAAGCGCAGCTTATGAAGTTAACGTTCGTGACTGATAGTCAAATTTTTCAATCCATTCCCACAGAAGCATCGAAGGTTCATGATTTTTCCTAGAAAACAGAGGGACTCTCTGGCAGAGGGATCTCGTTGTCGTTTGGACACACGAAAATTCAAGAGGCAGCAGCATCCGCAGCTCTTGAGGGCCATGCAATAAGACCAAAGACACGAGTTCTGAACCCTTGTAAATTATCGCATTTTCATACTATGACGATTAACAGTAGAATGAAAACACTGAAAATACGGTGTGCGACAGGAGCAGCTCGAAAGAACGATGCCCTAGCGAGCTTGGTCATCTCATCCGAATGCGTGAAATGGATAGACTAGCTGACTAACAGCGAGATCTTACTTTGGGTCTACAACTAATTACGTAGAAGCGTCAAGACAGAGTCCATGGAGTCAGACCCTTGGTTGCAATGTGACAGCGGAAGCGCTGTGTGGGGTACTGCAACCATGCTACCGTACCTACCTATAGACGGCCTGGCAACAAAAGCAACATTGGCAGGCCACTCCAGCGGCTGACTGTGATGATCACCCGTGAGCAGCTAGCGACCAGCGGCAGGACAAGAAGTTGCTCCACCTCAACCAGCAGCTAATCCACCACGCGCTACTGCGCAGTTAATGCGAACAAGCGACGGTTGGCAGGCACACTTGTGATGTCTGAGGGCAGTATACCTACGTTACCTGTACTGCACGTACCTACGTCTGCTTCTGTAGAGTCGTAGCCAGGTACACAGCATTCATGGCATGCAGTGCAACGATACCGTAACGTGCAAGAGGTAGGTACCTAAGGCAAAACATGCGTGCATCTGCACTTAACTCTTTACTGAGCAAGTGATCGTGCATGGTTACTTCAACAATGGTATTCGTACGAAGGCGTTTTACAGTGGCCCAGTAAATAGCAAAATATTAACCATTTACTGCATGATTTAATCCTAACATACCCTGAAAGAATAACATTATTTAGCACATTATGTATTCAAGGCTTAAATATTGACCATAATTTTCATCCCATCACCGTCGGAGGGGACGTTTCAAACAGGGTCAAGCCAATGAGAAGCCAAACTTACCTAGTTTGAACGATCTAGATCGGTGGTTCCCAAACTTTTTTGGGCTAGCGCCCCCTTGGCGGCCAGGTACAATCCTAACGCCCCCCGCCCGTTGCGCCAATTGCAATAAACAATCGAACACGCTTTTTTGGTATGAATCGAATCGGAATGAAGGTTAAACC
>LQNS02278094.1:28835858-28869383 GCA_001587735.2 Parhyale hawaiensis
AGAGTGTTATCCAGTGATGAAAGCAAGTTCAATTTGTTAGGTAATGACGGTAACAACTTTGTTAGAAGACTGAAGGTGAGAAATTAAGTATAAAGTGTGCTAAGAAGACTGTGAAGTTTGGCGGCGGGAGCGTGATGGTTTTCGGTATGTTCTCTAGCCAAGGGACATCGCCTCTCGTTCCTTGTAAACATTTGTGAATGCTCCGGTGTATAAAAATCTGTTGGAAGGTATTGTCGTGCCTAATATTGTAAACTCAGGTGTCCCCAGCTCTATCTTCATGCAAGATAATGCCCCCTAGCCACAGAGCAAAGACAGTCATGAGTTGCCTTGAGCAGCAAGATCTCGAAGTTATGGATTGGCCACCACAAAGTCCTGACCTAAATCCAATCGATCATCTTTGGAAAACACTAGGGGTGAAAGTTATGGCAGGAACTGAGGAAACCCTATCAATACGGAAGGTCTTTCGATGAAACTTAAAGAGGAATGGGCGAAAATTACTGTTGAAGATTGTCAATCTCATTCGGTCATGTAGTCGACGATGTGTAACTGTAATCGAAAGCAAACGACTATTTACCAAATACTGATTGTTCATCACCATATTGCTAAATATTTCTAGCGAAATATTGAGTTAATTGCATTTTTTTCTTGTTTGTCCTTTTGTTTGGACATTATAAATTTCAAGAGAAAAGCTTTTCGTTAATAACTTTTATATGATCCTTTATACATGTCTCAAATTTTAACACAATAATCAACATCCTACTGGCTAATAGCGTGCAAAAGAAGAAGTGCCTGGCATGGTTAGAAAAAAAGTTATGCCTTTTTGAAAATTTGTCCCTTAGCTTTGGACGGTACCTACTGTATATTTATATGTATTTCCCATTATTTCAAAAACTAAGGCCTAAATTAAAAAATTTATAGGAGCAAAATGTGTTTCTTTTCCAAAAATACATACTGTAAAACGGGATGACTTTGGAGACGTTGGGCAAACACAGGTAAAAAGGAACTTACTGCAGTGACGGGAAAAGTGTCAAAAGTTAGAAGGAAACTTCTACAGTGTACCTACTAAGGGTGATATCTCTGTAGTACCTACCTTTATCACCAGGCCCACACTCAAACTCGACTGACATAAACACAGAAAGGAATAAGTTTTGTTTGTTGGGGTATTTTTGCTCATTTTGTTTGCAAAACGCATTCCTTTATGTGTTTATGCTAGTCGAGTTTGAGTGTGGGTCTATGTGATATAGGTATTACATAGATATCAACCTGTAGATGTTTCCTTCTAAGTTTTGATACTTTACTTGTCACAGCAGTAAGTTCTATTTATCTGGTTTGTCCAAGGTAACCACAGGCGTCGGAAGTCATCACATTTTACAGTATAGCTACAGTGCAAATTTTAGAAGGCTCGGTTTACAATTGATAATTTTGCCCCACAATGGCCCCCTGTCAAAATGTAACAGGTGCGAAAGTTCTACCCAACTTTTTTTAATGTCATGTCCTCAATTTAATGTCCCAAATGATGCAAAATATCATTGTATAGGTAAGTACAATACTAATATCTTTAATTTAATATGCGTGTATAGCAACTAGCAAAAATTATTTGGTCATGTTCAGTGTTTACATCAAATATCTACTAATTGGACCAAGGAGTCGGAGTCGGAAGTTAGAAAATCTTGAGGACCCGAAGTCGGATATTCTGGAAGGCCAGGAGTCGGACCTTGAACCATCCAACGCCGCAACCCTGGCAGTATGTCGATAAAAAAAAGTGGATACCCATACAAGAGGGTGTTCCTCCACAGAATAAATGTGCATGAGACCAGCAAACAATGAAAGAAAACAAAAAATAAATTTAGGAACTGACCGCACCTAACGTAAATCAAAAATTATTTTTATTCTCATTGTTTACCCACAAGTTTGCCGGAAATACCACGCTAAATTAAGGCTGCTTTGGGAATAAGGAACCAATGTCTGTTGTAACATTGAGTAGTTACATTCTCCGCTTCCACAATAAAGGGGATCTCACCGAGGAAAAGAGAAGAGACATATAGGCTAGTAGGTATGTCGACCGAAACGTGGATCCCATGTACGAGGAAGTTCCCACACAGGATCAATGCGCATGGAAACAGCAAGTCGGAGAAGAAGAGGAAGAACAGAATAATAAAGTGTCATCAGCATAAACATGAAAGGGGAGGGAAGAAAAGTATGTACAAAGTAGAGGCGTCCCAAAAGCCTAAATTTGGTTAAAGTAACGTAGGGAGACCCATGAGGTCGTTGCTGCCCAAAATAAAGGATGAGCAAACCTCACTAACTTATCCCTATAGCCCAACTTATGTCCCTGAGAGGGAATCAAGGTATCATGAAACTCAATACCATACAGTTAGCTACCCTCTAAAAATATACATAGTGCATTGCACTCAAAAGTTCTTCGTTCAAACAGGTTATATTATCAACACTGTCTTTTCACACATGTTGTTGATTTTATTTACACCTAAATTGAGGTTCAGTTCTCTGTAATAAAGTCGCGCAGTGTATATTCTGTTATATGAGTCAATTTAGCCGTTAATGGAAGGTAGTAATCTATGACTGTCTTGTATTTCGGTTACATTACCAGCGCAGTTATAATCAATAGGATCAGCGCATACGCAAGTGCCAAGTGTATCTGCACACTATATGAAGTAGTTTAAGCCTCCGTTGCTAAACAACTGAGGCGATGTCGCAGAGGAAGAAAGAAGGGACAGACGCGCACAAAGTGCCTAACGAACTTGTACGATGAAGTTGCCTAAAAAGCAAAGTCGATGGGCAACTAGATGTTATGATGTAATTCGAGTGAAAGCAATCAAATCAACAAATGCATGACTGGGGTCACTGCTCTCCATAAAATCATGGTTAGGCTACTGTCCTTGAACAATCTGACCCAATGACCTATACCTACCTATAGTAGTCCCATCGCCCGGTCTGCGACTCCAGGAAACTATTTGGAACAGGACATCGCGCAGCATCTCACGGTCCCATTTTTTTTCTCTGTCCAAACCCGGTTTTGGCGGGGCGCTGATATCACAAGCAAAAAACATGCGGTGCGCAAGTGGGCTGCGCAGTGCGCAGCAGCACGTGCTGGCTGCCAGCAAACCTGCACGGCATGGGCCGCCGCCATCGGACTGGCTGCCGCAGGGATACGAGCACAACCTTGGCTGCTCTCATATAGCCTATATGCCTAGTTGTAAGCTAGCGACCCAAAGCCTTCAATGCATGCACAGGCCGCCACTGGGACATGAGCACAACTTTTGCTCCTATAATGGGCAGTGCGGCAGCACAGTCGTATAACGATCTTAGCACCACACATTTACAAGCAGCAGGTGTGTGTGTGTGTGTCTACATTTGTGTGCAAATTATTATCGAACCGATCGCCAGGATACTTCAGAGCGCTTCTGGCAACTGCGTCTCTAAACTCTTCATTGCACGAGGTAACCGAGAACGCTCGTGCGCTTCGTACGTTATAGTGAACTGTCATAAACTAAAAAAACGCAATTACTTTCTGAGTTACTTACTAGAAGCAAACTTAGTACGTGTTGTGTCTTAGCATCGCGTGAAGCATGGGAATACAGGGTGGAAGAATTGAAGTTCTAAAAAGACTGTTGCTCATGAAGAGCTGCACCGCAAAACATTCATCGTTCAGGGCCGCCTGAAGTAGGTACCCAGACCTCCAAATAAGAAGTAGAGCACAAAATCAATCAATGGACTCATAGATCACGATGCCACCGAGCGCATATGTTACAAGTGCAGCACACCAAGGCGACCGCAACACACACGGAAGCAGGTACAGCCGTACTGAGCAGTGCTATAAATACTCCGTGACAGCTCCCACGCAGGCCCTTCCTCTCACTTACTAAAGCGTCATTTCGCTACCAAAAACACAGCAATTAGCAGCGACACTGCACCGCACTTGATACTCAAGGGTAGTTGAGCCTGTTAACAGTTTAGGGTAAGATGGGACTGTACTTGCTTGGCAGTAAGTATCCCAGAGAGAAAGAGGTTCAAAGAACGAAGAAGGTACGCCACTGTATGCAAGTAGGTATTATATCCGAAGATCGAACAATTACGTAAGTACGTAGCTGCCACCGCATTCTTTTCAACTCAAGCGATTTAGGTCTCATTTTATCCACTATATGATAATACATATGCAGGCTGTTGGTTGTTCAGTTGCTTGCTTTGTTGGTAGGTCTGTTACTCCGTCCCGCAAAGTCAGCTGCTGAATAACAAGAAGAAATTAGAGTCGCAAGTTAATATAGCAAATATAGTTTCCAGGAATATGATAGAGTTACTGCATTCTCTGAAACGCGCTTCTCTTCCAAAAGTACCCAGGTACTATTTGATATTCCTCCGAGCGTGGTAGAACCGAGGCTCGATCTTGGACGGAGCTTTCGTTCCCGTTGTCCATAATTTTAAGGCTGGGTAGGTACTCTAGTCACCATAATAAAAATTGGTGAATTTAGCTGCATTCGAGCAAATGGTCCGTCCAGGTGTGATGTGTGACCTACCTCATGAGTAATAGGTTCCATAGAGACAAAAATTATACCTGAATCTCGGGTATCGCCCACACTGGGCGAATCATGCATCTGTGCATGTGCAACAACAGCGAGTCGTATGAATTTTTACGCATTCAGTAAGCGCATACTATCGTCAGCTGGAAATTAATACTCATTGCGTAAAAGAAAATGGCGTGTGTGATCAATACCGATGGTATTAAGCAAAGCAAGGAACTGACGTTCAGGTGCATCTCAGAACTTCGCTGATCCTGCGTGGTCGACGGTTGGTCATGTCGCTATACCTGATAAGGACTGCCCCTTGAATCGACACCCACACTTCTTCAAGAGGAGGAGGGTCATCACTCTCACATGGCAGATGAAACGTATGTGACTCAACATCTCCGTAATACATGTAAACAGGGGTTAATGAGTTGTTACCCCAAAACAAAATATTTTTTGAACTTTGGTCGTCTGATACGAATTTGCACTAACCTAATTAATAATATATAGATAAGTGCAGACACACCGCACACGTACACACAAATTCGTAAAATAAAAGTGATGGTAATAGTCGCCGTTATAAAAGAAACATGAAATCTCCCATCAGGTAAAAAAAAAGATCCAGATCGCAGTCAAGACGTCATGGCATTCAAGTGTAATCATCTTCTGACACAACTACGCAAAAAAACGATCATCAAAGCAGTTGCATGCAGTGCATGATAGTAAAATTTCATCAAGCTGACTGGATGGATACACGACTCGTCAGCCAAGCCACTAAATAGAACAAAGAGCAGAATACATTCATCCTTGACACACACACACACTTGTGCCTAATAAAAAAAGCGAAGATGAGCCATATTTGTCTAAATGGCCACAAATAGATCGAAGGAGGCAACCAACGCAACAGGAACTTTTCCTTTTCAATATGACATGGCCACCAATTCATACCTCTCGAAGGTTACCTAGCTAAGCGTCATCTGCTGCCATAACTACCTGTCATCTTTTAAATTATCATTAGCAACAAAGTTTATTAGCCTAGACGACTGCGCTAGTTATATCGAAGATTAGATAGGCGGCAGTAGGCGAACCAATAGGCCCATTCCCAAAAAGACACCAAAACTTAAGCCCTGACCGTCTACGAGCTATTGTCAATATGTTAGTAGGATATAGAGGACTGGGGAAACGAGAAAAGAAAAAAGGAAAAAATCAGAAAAAAAATAAAAAAAAGAAGATGGAGAAGAATCTCGGGCAAAGAGATGATCATGAATGCACGCAAGCATGATCGATAGCCGCTGATATGGGGAGATTAAAGATGTAGATGAAGCGGAAGAGGGAAGAAGACGGATTCAGATGGCCGGGGAAGCTTTTGCGGTCAAGAGCTTGGGACTCGTGGAGGGATTCATAGCTGTTGACCGACTCGGCACCAACAAAGTCGGAAGGGAGTCTATCCGAAATGCTGAATATTAAATAGGGAAAGAACTGCTGACTTATGGTTGTTCTTTGAGCTTTATGCTTGAGTTTTTGACCGTTGTTTCGCAAGCGATCATTAAGGTCTCTTTCCAAGAGTACCCCGTGGCAGGTACGTCGTTGAAGCCATTCAAGTACTTGAATGTTTCTATAAGTTGCCCCCTGAGTCGTCATTGCTCGAGAGAGATCAAACCCAGTTCTTTTAGGCGACGTTCATCCGACTTGTTTCTCAGCTGAGGTATCAATTTCGTTGCTCTGCGTTGGACTCTTTCCATGTTATCGATATCTTTACAGAGATGTGGCGACCAGAATTGAACAGTAAATTCTAAGGGTAACCGCACTAATGCCTTGTAGAAGGGAACGATGATGTCCTTGGACTTGTATTCAAAGTTTCTGGTGATGAATCCGAGTACCTTCTCTGATTGCCATTTTCACACTCTTGTCAACTTGCTGACTATGTTGTAGTTTGTAATAGTGATTCCCAAGTCACGTTGTTGGGTGACAGCAGCCAATTCCGTCACGTACATTTTCAATGGGGTGGAAGGGTTCACCAGCCCTACGTGCATTACTGAGCGTTTGTCGACATTAAAGCTCATTTGCCACGTTGCGCACCATTCGATGTGGTGGTCAAGGTCTTGTTGGAGCTCGGCTCTTTTTGTGGCAGGATGACATAGTTCAGTTTCATCCGCAAATTTACTGATTTTACTACGGATGTTAAGATCGAGATCATTCATTCACGTAAACTGAGAACAGAAGTGGGCCAAGCACGCTACCTTGTGGAACCCCTGATGATACCTGTGTCCAGTCGCTCGTCTCTCCTTCAAGCTTCACTCGCTGCTGCCAACCCGTAAGCCATGCCTTGATCCATCGTAAATAGCCGCCCTGGATGACTTGGGCTTCCAAATTTTTCATCAGCCGGTGATGGGGGACCTTACCAACAGCTTTTTGGAAGTCTAGATACACAAGGTCTACACCCTTTTCTTCATCTTGAATATCTGTAACTTTTGAGAAAAAGTCCAGTAGGCTTGTTAAGCAGCTTCTTCCATTTCGGATACCATGTTGAGTGTCGGATATGAGCTGATGCATCCTCAGGTGATCAGTGATGCGCTTTTTCAAGAGGCGTTCGATGGTTTTGCTGACAACCGATGTAAGACTGATTGGTCTATAGTTCCTGGGACTTTTCTTATCCCCCTTCTTATGTATCGGTATCACATTACATAGCTAGTTTCCAATCCTGCGGAACTTCTCCCCTTCTTAGAGATCGATTAAATATTTCGAGTAGCTAGTGGTTTCACGATGACTTGTTAATGCAAAACTTTCAAATAGTCATGCCCGTAGAGAACCTACTTATTAATTTCCATTTATGAAATATTTTTAAACATTTGACATCGCATCGAGACACTATAGAATTATAGATTAGAACATCTACCCAAAAACTATTACGAATAACAGCTATTTTTTCCACTGCCGGTACCTACCGTAAAACGGGGTGACTTCGGACGCCGGGGTGAATTCGAACTAAAACAGGTAAAAAGGAACTTACTGCAGTGACAGGAAAAGTATAAAAAAATTACAGGGAAATTACGTAACCCACAAAGCCTCTGCCGGAAGCCTTCTCAGAGGCACGAAAATTTTGGTATGGTATTTTGGTTCATTCAAGCGGATGAGATTTCTAAAGAAAACCGACATCGTGGGGTGAAGAAACTCAGGCTTATACCTACTATAGTCAAACCATCGTAAGGAGTCCGATGGGCGTGGCTAAGAACGCAAAACAACTTAGCCAAATCTCACTTAAGCTTAAGCACGTAGGTAGTATAACTTGTCTCAATCGATAAAATTATATTTATATTCGGAAATTCAAAATGCATTAGTTAATAGATTAGATTTGGCATTGCTGCGTTCAATTCAGCCCCGCCTCTAAACGACTGCTTACGCTGGTTTGACTATAGGCCTAATACTTGCTAATAGTAGTAGTATAAGGAAGTTTAAGCAAGTACTAGCTAAGCTCTTCTAAGAGAGGGAAAGGAAGGGTCATATAGTACCTATGTCGATAGAAACGGGAAACCCACGCACGAAGGTGTTCCACACAGAATCAACGTGCATAGGAACAACAAGCCGGGAAAGAAGAGGAAGAACAGCTGAAAGTAAGCTCAGTAGGAGTATGAAAGCGGAAGGAAGCAAAGTGGGAACGAAAGACAGCCGTCCCGAATGCCTAGCTGATGGCTAAGGTAATCTACAGAATCCCCCCGGGGGCGCTGCTCCCCATAACATGGAATGGGCAAACCTAAACTAACCAAGCCCTAAGGCTATGGCCCAACCTATGCCTCCTGAATGGGGCTTGCTTATAACATGATCGACAGTTGATATTGGCACTTTAAATAGCTTAACGATATTCGGTTCCAATTTAACATTCCTGCGCTCGTTTCAGGAGTCCCGAGTAGGCGAAAATGTGCTTAGTGTGTTACGGAAAGGAAGGAGTCGGGAGCCAGACTCGCTTGGAGGCCATGGACAAAAGTGTCGTACCATAAAGCGTGGCACTATAGATACGCAGGCAGGTTGCAGATAACGATGAAATGCGTTATCTCGATCGCGAGGTGCTAATCAGCTGTAGTTTAAATGTGATCGAGGTCGTGAAGCACCACACAATGTTAGCTGCTGATATTCAACATGGCAAAACAGAAGGAGTTAAGTCCCGGTCACACCGCCCGAACTTTGCTGGAGCGTTTCTAGAGCGCTAAAAAAAAGTCATCACCGCCCACAACCGTTCAACAAAGTAAGCCCCCACTAAAGCAACGCTGTACACGCTCGGCCACCGGTGATGATTCTCGAGGAGCCATCTTACCGCTCTCAAATTTTGGGTTTGCCCAAAATTTGAGAGCGGTGAGGGGGGGGGAGCAATTTTCCGCCCTGGCCACGTACAACCACGCTCCACTAACGCCCCGACAAAGTTTAGAACCGCTAGACGAAAGTCTGTGGAAGCTTGGGGCTGCTAGACCAACGCCTTCATTTTCAACGCTGGACCACCGCTGCTTCGCCAGTGTCCCCCGGGCGGCGATTAAACGTAGCACAAACTTTGCTGGACCTGTTGTGTCTTACGGCGTTGATGGGTTGAAGCAGCGTTCCTTGACGGAGATGAACTTTCGTTTGGCGTTGGTATAGAGGTGTCGGAACGGGACCAGAATTTTGCTTGAGTACCTACGTATCGCCTTACTGGCGATCCGCACAGCTCCGTAGTGACAAGCGGTATGACGCTTAGCTAATGCTGCAGCTTTTTATTTCCTCGCCGAGTCAACGCCTTGGAACCGTAGCCCTCCGCTATATGAACGCACGCGTCACTGCTAAAGCAACGCAGGCTTCGGCGGTGCACCGGTGAGCCAACGCCTGTGGTTTCGACTTTTTTCATGCATTTCAGCGCGATGACGAGCGTGGTTGAAATTCCCCAACGTTCAAGAAACGCTCCAGCAAATTTCTTGGCGGTGTGAACGAGCCTTTATGTTACTTGCCCTTCGAAAATTTACTGTAATACCGGTACCCGTGTTCTTTATGCCTACCGCTAAAAGGGCGATTTGCGCCGCCAATACGACCACATGCCCCAATTCAGCTATTTGTTCGACAATTTCGCCATTTGCCCATTGCCACCAGGTATGAACCACAATTGGTATACCATGATGCGACATCGGTGCAATAAATAGTACAATGAGAGCGATGATTTCGGCTTTGCTACGAGATCAACAGCAGACGAGGACCTAGCCCTATACGGTTGCTACTCATGACACCATAGCTATCGAAAAATTACAGGCATTTATTCGATCAAGCCTTCAAGGGTACGCTATAGGATGGACCACAGCGTTAGCTTTGTTATTCACAGGAACAACTGGAGGCGAGGATGAGCAACTCACTTGTATTGAAATGTATTTAACCTAGGGTCGCAGTTGTGGCACCGAAGCCTTACTTTGCCATCCTCCCCATTCAGCTGTGAGCAACTATTGTGAGCATGGTGACGTTTTAGTTAGGAGTGAAAATTTTCGCATTTGACCTCAAGGGCGCTGCTTCCTTCATGTGAGAATTTTAGAATCATTGAATATATTCAGATCGAAATCGCCTTTGTTATGGAAACGAAGTCCTAAACCACTCAATATTGTAACAATTTAGCGATACCTATCGCAGCGACATTCGACATTATCAGATAGATAACTATATAAAAAGTTTTGATTGAGTGTTAGATTACAAGGATTATGAAGTTTTTGTTGCTGTTCCAAAAGATAACTTACCATCACCAATCAGATACCACAGTTGTCAAATATCCGTTTTTATCTATTCTATAGCTAACAAGGTTGAAATCGAAAACTGAATGCAATCGGCAATACGTAGAGGAGAAAATATAGCAATGGACACTATTGAGAACAGGTTAGCATCGAAAAGCTAAAAAAGCAGAAAGATGACGAGTTTGGCATCGAAAAACAGTATTATACGACACAAATGGGAGTCAGCATCCAACAGTGTACGACACCGTTATCAACTACCAGACCATATTACCAGGCCATATTTTGAGTGGCCCACAAAGAATGAAGCAGTGCCGATATTTTTACTCTCGTGAGTACAGAGTTTCTAATGCCACTTGAGAGCGCGTGCCACTTTGTTTGACGCCAAAGAGGACTTTTTGCTCTGGTGTTTGACAAGCGGGCCTGGTCAGCCTTGGCTGCACTACTGCTTTACTGACGGCATCTCTATTTCTTATGCTCAAGCAATTTAACAACACAGCGGCCGCAATAGAACGCTTCTTGAATTTATTGTTATCATTCTAAGTCCTTCTACTTGAAGCCTTTCTACTTTTCTGAGTTGATTACAGCTTAACAGGACCAACGAAGAAAGCGATCAGCAGTACCTAGGGTATATTGCAACTAAATCTGCTGAGACGCTATTGCGGGAGTACTGACCTCTAACCAGACATGGAAATGGTCGGGGGCGGAATCGGTACACGATAATTCCCCCTCTGACGCCACAGCTCTGCTAATCTATGGTCGACTGAAGCCACGCACTGCTATATGAAGCCAGTGGGCACACATGTGCAGCACAAAACACTGCAAGTGAACTTGGCAGTTGGGGTGTGCCTCTACATAATTAATACGGTATGTGCCTCTACATAATAATTAACAACTCGTATTATGAAGAATGAAGTTGATCTCGTATTATGAAGAATGAAGTTGATACCTAGGCTAGGTTCTAAATTTGCGGAACACTAAGTATATAATTTACTTTTTGAACGGCATAGAATAGCTATTCTTATGTAAGATAGTTCAATCCTCCGTAAATCAGTAGTAAGCTGTTCTAAGAAGGGACATACAGTATGCCAAGATAAACATGCAACCCATGCACGAGGGTGTTCCCATACAGGATTAACGCGCATGGGCACAGCAAGTAGGGACTAAGAGAAGAAGAGGAAGAACAAAAATTACAGAATAAAGTATCATCAGTGGGAGTACGAAAGTGGAAGGAAGCAAAGTGGGTACGAGAGACAGACGTCTCGAAAGCCAAGCTAACGGCTAGGGTACGGTAGGTACCTAACTTACACAATCCTCCTGGGGGCGCTGCTCACTGTAACACACGATGGACGATTTGATATTGAGATAATCCAAGATTGCGTACCCCCGAAGAAGTTACCGTATCTCGCAACTCCCAGGGTATGCGGGCACCCCTACCCCCCTGCTTAAAGCTTACAAATTATGAAAATTTGTATGAGTGCTTTTTTTACCCTGATCGTGATAAGCCCGAAATATGCAGTAAAGTACCTACCAAAAATACAAGGTAGCGGCGAATAATTTGTCCGGGGACTGTAGGCCTACGCGCGCGGTCAGACCATCTTCGTGACGTACAGACAGACCCAAAGCTGTAGTTTAGGAGAACTTGGCTCGACTCACTGTAACACAGTTCGGGCAAACGCAACTTTACATTATGGCCAACGGCCTTTCCTTGAGGTGGGTGATAGGTCCCACATAGAACCGCAGCCCCGAATGTGCCGGAACCAACCACATGCATACGATAGATAGGCCGGAGAATTTAGCGACTTCGGATTCACACTGATAAGTTAGGCGGGTACTGTGTAGGTAGGTACTTTGCTTCGTTCATAAGTTAGTGAAAAATACAATAATCGCGTTATCTGCACACCAACATAAAATCTGAACAATAATATACGCTATACAGGATGCATCGCTAAAAACAGGTACGGCTAAATGGTGATAGGTATAGGCAAAAGTTCGCAGCTCACGAGACAATGAAAGGTAGGTAAAATAGACAGCAGAGTCGAATGATCTCTTGACCACGGACAGCAACACGTTCAAGCTATAATTTTCTAAGTTAAGTGTCACACAATCACCTGCAAAAGCACAGCGAGCGCATTATGCAAGGGAAACACCGAATTCGGATAATGTCAACCGTGCAAATCAACATCATGAAATTTCAATCATCATCGATATCATTATTTACGATACCGCATAGAGGTTTGCGGGGGGAAAACTTCCGTCTAATGATTTTTCTTGGTAAGAACAATAAGTCATGAACTATTAAAAACTATAACGTCAGTGGAACATGTTGGTTGATCAGACAAATGACTCGGTTGAAACATAATCCACCTCTGATCCCAGTCTCAGTAATACGAAGCTTGGTAGCAACTCGTATATCTCTATCTCAGTGACCCTGGCAAGCTTGGAGCTCTTTTTCGTATGGAGCAGAGACATAAAATTCGACAGAGCATGTAAAGGTTACAGGAAAGAAGCAAAAAAGAAGCAAGCGAGACGTAGCAGCTGTGACCCGAAGCTATATATCGGCAGCAACAGGATGCGCCAGCTCACCCAGAGCGACAGAAACGCTCCGATAGCTGGTCGCAGTATCGCACGCCTCCCCAGTTTCGTCGTTGTGTGCAGTTACGCATTATCCTCACAGCGTAAATACTTCGGTGGTGATAACTGCGAGTTCGGAGAATCTGGGTAGCACACTAGCTGTCATAGCTGATAAGGCCAAGGCGCACACCAAGAAAATTTCGCGTTTTCTGTTTATCGCTCGTACATCCGGCGCACACTCAACTCGGAACATCTTGTGGCTACCATGCGTGATGTAGCTACATCGCTGTATATTATGCTGGATTAGTGTACGCACAGCATGACATTGAGTACATAGTGGTGGGTATACGACTTGTTATTAACGTTATGTAACTACAAGGTCCAGGCGATATAGTACGGTAGGTACCTATGGTCAAAAAGAATAAAGCACTCGTGAGATTGACGTTCAACCTGAAGGTCCATGTCTAAAACTGATGTCTTTAGCTAGTGTTGACTTTGAAAATTTCACGGGGCAAGTGAGGGCACCATGGACGATTGCAGCATAAAAATTACTTCTCACTCGTACTTCTAAAACAGCCACCCCTTCTTGAAAATAATGAGATTTAGGCAGTGTACAGGAAGTGACAGGACAGACCGATACCTATGCGTTATAATCTAATTAAAAAGAATGATACACAATTGGTAGCTCACCTAATTTGTGTCTCCATTCCGATAAGAAGCATTAGATAGAAGACAATTAGGACTATATACGTACTAATCACAATAGGGCCGACGCTCTGCTACATTTGTACATCCCGCGAAGTAGGTATCCACGAGGATATCGTGTTTTCATTTGTCTGTGCTTCAAGTGTATCCGTAAACTAGTGGCCCGTGCCGTCATTTTAAATGACGGCAAAAAATTAACACTTCACCAAAACCCCCGCCGTCTTTTGGGCTTCCTCATTTTTCTCCTATCTAATACTGAAGAAAAAGATTCCAAGGTACCAACTTTTTTTTCGCCTTTTGAAATCTGAACATTCTCCTATCTTATTATTTCTATTATTCCCCTATCTAATACTGAAGAAAAAGATTGCAAGGTTCCCAACTTTTTTTTCGCCGAAGAAAAAGATTGCAAGGTACCTCACTTTTTTTTTACATTTTGAAATCTGAATTTTCTCCTATCTCATTCCCATAGAGCGTGACAGGAAAGATATAAATGTATAAAAACACGACGTGAATTGCTATATAATACTGATGCATTTTTTCTATTGCATTCAAAAATAACAAACTTATTAAGGGTAGACACGTGTTGCTCAGTCATGCTTCTCTCGGCAATTAGTTTGTATTTTGTTTGCATGACACATGCAATAGATCCAGGTGGGTGGGGCTCGGGAGTCGCAGGCCGGTAGCTCCCAGCGTTCATCGGTTCCAGTAAAGTCTAGCACCGAAGATGTCTGAAGTACGTTTTAGCAGTAACAAATGTGAAAAATTTCACTTTCTTCCAATAGGGAAAACTTTATGTCCCTGCAAGCTACATGATGAGCAATTGAGTAGAATAACGAAGGGAATGGGAAAGATATTAATCGGAGCCAGAACCACGAAAAACAATAAGAAAGTTGAAGTTTCGCTGAAGTACGGTATCTAGCTACTTAATTTACACCGTCACGAACCATTAGTTAACATTACAATTACCAGTAGGTACTATTTTCATATAGCCTTAGGTACTGCTAGTAAAATATTCAGTGATTGAAAAGAGATGGATGAGGTGAGTGAGCACGTTCAAACAAAGCCTCGCACCATCTGTGCAACGATCCTCGATATACTGAAATCGTACACCTTCGTTAGCAACTTGCGAGAAACCGCTACTAATATCAATGTTGACACCTATACCTAGGTAGTACTATTATCATCAAGTTAAATTTCGAGTAATCTGACAGGCAGGAAAGCAGTTTAGGGCGCAGGTAGCCTCCTCAAGACAATAAAATGTCGGCCTCACGTAACTTGCACGTCCAAGTTACTCCCAAACTGCAACCTATTCTGAATTTAGTCAGAGAACGTCAGTCCGGAGCAATAATCTTCTCGATAGTTCACTTGTTGATCTTTTTCAAATGCTGAGAATTTTATGAAGATGGCCCTAATCAGATTAGTATTTCTTAAACAAAATTTGCAGGATTCCAAAAAGACATCACTGATGCTGACCGTAAGACACTTAGATAGCGTAACGGAAGCACCATATACATCACTCCACAAGTACCATAATAATTACCTATTATTAACGTCTCGCTTTAATCCAAATGGAAGAATAAAGAAAAAACAGTAGCAATGTCAAGTGAACGGAGGAGCCGATGCATGTGCACAGAATAACATAGAAGAAAGGAAGAGCGGCAAGGAAAGATTATTATCGGTAGAATTATAAAAAAAAGCAGCAAAGTGGGCGAGAAAAAGGAACCAAAAGCCAATCGAGGCGGATATAAAATCATCTAAGGTATGCATTAACTTCCATTTCTTAGAAAATACTGTTCGGTGCGGTACACTCAGCACAGCCACGCATTGCTCAACCTCAATTCCACATAAATAACATGGGCCTCTATAATAAGCCCAGCCCTATAGCCCATTGCCCAACCTAAGCCCAATAAGCGGTCATTTTTAAAAACCACGAAACAATACTTAACGAAAGCATTTTCTGTAAAAGAAAGGTTAACCCGCGGTTGCGCGCAGTCAGAGCTGAGGAAGACAGTTGGAGTCGGACATTTTGGAAAAGGCCCCTAACTATTTCAAAACCAGTTTGTCCAAGGAGTCAGTCGGAGTCAGACGATAATAGCCTATATTAAAATAAATATCGGAATCGTAATGAATCCTGGGTCTTTTGGGCTCCAAGGAGTCGGAGTCAAGCAGCGGCTGGCGGCTGGGCCATCCGCCTCCCTATCCCTGGATTAGCCTAATTGGCACAAGAGACTATAAATACTACAGGCAGCAACACAGCCGAAGAAAGGGGAACAGTAAGAATATATTGAATTTTCTAAAACGTTACCAATCCAAGCAACAGTTTTGCCATGTGCGCAATAGGTACCTACCTACCTACTCAACATTCACCTATTCAAAAGGAAAAAGCCAAGTAGGCCTAGTAGCTAGCCTATGTTAACAACAAAGCAACATCGCCATCACTGAGCACAAGACCAAGCGGTAAGGAATGTCTGACTGGTGACTGTGAACATAAAGTAGGTACCTGCCACCGACACTGGATGCGAAAACGATACCTACCTATTACCGTCATAAGTACCTATCGGTGCAGCACCACGATAGCGCCGTCATCAAGTAGGTAGGTACCGTACCTACCTATCGGTGCAGCACACCCGCAGTGCAGCCCTATAGCGAAACCCACTGGTAGAGCAAAACGGTAGCATGAAGGGCAGGGAGGCGTAACATCGGAACCCAGCAATTACTTAATTAATCTGCGGCGCGTTCCCACGTGATGCGGAAGTGTGCACATGCAGGGCAATGCGTAGGTATCCACCCACTCGCCATATCACTCACATTAATGTCAGATATAATATAACATTATCGAAGAAATTTCCCAGTGGAAGTCTCTACTGGAACATTCAAACGGTATCCCAGCAACATCCTACCGAAAAGTTTCAGCCATTTATAGTTAACTTGACCTTAATTATACAGCAGAGTGTCGATTTTTTCCCGTTGCAATCAATACTATTTCAGCGGAAAACCAAATTCTGATTTGGCGCTCTTAATTGGGCTGAGACGGTAAAAAGGCGATGCCAACTAATATAAGAACGCGCATGCAAGAGTTGAACTTTAGCTGGCACAGGAATGAAGACTGACTTAGCCCAAGCAAACCCAAAACCAAACGCTACAGTTGGCGAACTGATACCTACGGGCATAAAATGTAAGCAATGCACGAATCGCCGCAGCTCTTTATGCACTGAGAAAAGTATTATCCCAAACCAGAACGGTTTCCCGTGCATTGATGGAAATGACTTGCCTTGGTGTGCTCTTGTAACAGAAAAACTGGGACCTTCGTTTTGCACGAGCAACCAAAGGAAGAAGTTTTCGCTGGCGCAAGGGAAAGCGTGCTGATATCGGGACAAAATTATTTCCTCGGCATGCACCTAATTAAATGCTTTCCGTCCTCGAGAGACGAAATTTTTACTGAATTGGTGCGGGAGGTCAACAAGCAAGGTGCACACCTAGGCGACTACAGGAGTCTATGCTATGATGCTTAATAAAATCCTTAGGTAATTGATGACTGAAATACCTAGCCTCTTGTCAAACACTACTAGATATTTGTAGCAGGGGAGGGGAAGCAACTGGTAGGTAGTATTTCAAAAAGAATAGGCCCACCTACACAGATTACTGTGCATGTGAACAATGTCAAGGATAGCAAACGAACAACACTATACAGTGGGAGTAGGCATAGGCCAACAGGGAGAAAGTAAAATGGGCACTGCAAGAGATATCTTGAAGGTCTTTCGCTAAATTATCCTATAATGGGTCCTCCTGGAGCGTGACTCGCATTAGAAACTCCCCTGCCCATGCCCCCATCAATTATTATACTTCAGCGTGGCGGTGCATACGAAATACTAGCCTACCTACCTGCAGCAGCTCATACATAATGGTAGTAGGCCTACCCATTGTAAAATTCGCAGCATGAGCCTAATTACTTCATGCCTCCTTGTCTCTTACCATCGGCCATTAAACTGCAATTACGAAGGGCATAGGTTTTGTTACCCCGCATCATTTGTAGAACATCCACACATCGCGTGATATAACCACAAAAAGAAAGTTGATGTCACTACGTGGGAGTTTTAATTAATCACAATACAGCTGCGGGGGCTGCCATGAGAAAGACAAGCGAAAGTACGAATCGACCTGGGCGTTGCTACTCAAGAGCGAATTAAAAACGGTAACTACCGTAAAGTGGGGTTACTTTGTCCGCCTGGGGTGACATTGCCCAGTCACTTTTTTCCCATTTGCAAAAAATAGTTAGACGCGCGAATTAGCATATCTGTAGTACGGTACACTTTATATACCTACACTGTAACAACTCGTAGGCTATGCCTTGTCGACTTTTTACAATCTGAGAAAACCAGCTGGACAATGTTACCCTGTCACCCCAGGCGGACAAAGTACGGTAACCCCACTTTACGGCATATCCCTAAGTGATGAACAGGGGTCGCAGAATCGCAGCCGGTAGGAGTCAGATATTCTGGAGGAGTCGGATTTGACGGCGTCTCAAGCGATTACGCTCTAAATCGGAGCAAGAGTCAGACATTTTAGATGTCCTACGAGTGTGAATGCTTGGTCGACCCGACACAGTAAACCTAGCGAAGACATTAAAAAAAAGGAATAGCGAGCTGATCGAGTCAAATCGAGTAGAAAATAGCCACAAAAAAATATTAGACGAGTGTTTTCATTTAAGAGGATCCAATGGTCGGCTATAAAACGATAAAACGAGCATAGCCTTTCACATTTTGCGAGCCTCAGTTCTCTTTATTATTTTATTTTGACTCAACTCATTTAACTGACTCCTCTTCTTTGAGTAGGCTATCTGACCACACCCCACCTGACTTTGCGCCACGGTTTACCTACTCAATTTTCTGAGTTATTGCGCTACAAACAAGCATAATATTAAAAACAGTGACAAACGAACCAACAGATCATTACAAAAATTTGGTCATTCACTCTTCGTGATTGCTATGCCTGATAACTCATGCAAATATCATAGAAATCCGTCTATAACTTTTTGAGTTAGGCAATGACAAAAATGAGGTAGAAAAACAAACAGATGGACAGATTTTCACCAAAAATAAATCATCTCTTCCTCCTAACATACCTAACAATCCCAGTAAATTTCGTCAAAATCCTTCCATGTAATTTTCTGAGTTACCTATCTAGGTGAGACAGAATAAGAGACAAACGGACAAACAAACCCGACGAAAACATAACCTCCTTGGCGAAGGTAATGAGTCCGGTGTACCAGAGGGATCGTCCGTTGTGCAAGAGGGAAAAATCCGTTGTACTACGGATGGGATTGTCCGTTGTGGCAAAGGGGTTTTTGCTCTCCCACACAACGGACCCATCCGCCCAACGACCAAGGCTTTCCCACGAGGTGTCCGTTGTGTGGAGGGTGTACTGTGTTGCCATTCTACCGTGACAATCACGCCACTTGATGCTCTCCATGCAACAGACACAGAAACACTGCCGCTGTCAATGACGCTGCAAGCAAAATAGTCTACCAGCGTCTAACGCCCAGCGTCATTCGCTGAGCGTCAGACGTGCCAGACGCCCCAAGCAAAACGCACCTTTAGTAAGCAATTTGCCCTTTTATTTAACACAGGATTCAGCGATGAGCATTTTTGTGAAGAAAATATCAAGTAAAAATGAAAGTATAGGGAAGTAGGTACACGTAGTTGTGAGCAGCATTTGCAGGGAAGACCCCTTCACGAGTGAACGGTTGTGAACCACTAGCAGAAACAATAGAGATATTTACTTTATTTAGCAATGCAAAACAAACAGCTGCGGATATGCAAGGGCAAGGCAGGACCTGCCGATTACAAAAGACAGTAAGTAGGTAGCTACCTTCCTCAAACAGCACAGTTGCGTGCTTGTATATAGACTTGCTAGATGACACAAAATACGCAGGTATAAAAAAAAGCTTGCAAAACTAAGCAACTGGGTACAATGTAGGCCTATAGAACAGTCCAAGGAAGTTAGGTACCAAGCAGTGGGGTGGCTTCCATGTTTCCCCTCGGTGGTCAATGGTCCAGCCATCAACTGTGTAGGTGGTACGGTCAAGCTACGAGTTGCATCCAATCAGTAGCAAGCACGGATTTTTGTAAGAAAGCTAGGCTGGCGGGAGGTTAAAAGAAATTCAAACAAAGAAATTAGCTGTTAGTGCTACTGGCTATAGCCTACTCGCCTCTCTAGGCACTTCGTCAACACTTCAACACTGTAAATTTAATTCATAACTGAAACCTCGCTCACTCTAAACATTGAACTAAAAGAAATGGTAGGCCAGAGTAGCAACAAATGCATGTAGCTAAAAAGCTATTGCTCCCGCACATGCACCATTAGGCTTATCCAGCAAAAACCAGGGCCGAACCAGAAACTTCTGAGCAGCGCCGCAGAGGTCCTAAATTTTGCTAGGGTGACGATACTATTATGGTGTTCATCAGAGACCGCTTCTGCTATCTTCATTTGATCCTATACCGTATTCGACCGCCTAATGAAAAATGTCAACAATAACATTTCTGAAAATTAAGGAATGAAGTAGGTATAGCTAGTTGGTAGCCTAGTGCAATTTAGCAAACTGGCATCAATTTCGCATAGCTACAGACGACGCCCTAGCCGACATTCAGTACAATCAACCATAATAGCATGTGGTAGCTATAAAATGATTTGTCAGTAGAAGATTTTCATGGCACGTTTCCAAATTGATAGCTACAACGTGGCATAAATAAAGTTATTGGACTCATGCACGCAGTTACGAACAGACCTTCAATTCACTGCATCGAACTGAAAGCCACTGAATAGAAGAGGATTTTTTTAGAGTGTTCAAATTTCACAGAGAAATTTTTGATCAGGAGAAACCGAGTTCAATGATAGGGCGGTGGCAAGAGGCATCAAATCACATGCACAAGAGAACAGAATAATTTGATTTACCTGTACATCAAATGAAGTTTTCAGTAGGTGTAAATGCATTTGTTCGTGTTTGCCGATGCGAAATATTTTCAATTCTCATAATACAGTATTCCTGAACATGCTAGGACTCATATTATGAATAAAAAGTACAGAGCCTAATAGAAATAGCTACGAGATGAAACAAAAAATACCATCCTAGTCTGTTACTACTTAGAAGCGCAAGTAGCCTATCAAGTCTATAGTTAGCTATGTTCTAATCTAACACTGGTTAATTTCGACAGGTTGTTGCTGCGTATGAACTACCAAATTTCCAGAATAGGTACCTATGGAGAAAGGTCAGTTCCGTGCAGTTATCCGCATCTTCAACTAAAAGATATGTTTCTATCTGAAATCCAATGGACCTGTAGCCCATTATGTATTTCAGCAGGTCGGTACGTCGAGGGCAGCAGCGCATCCAGCGGCATAGCCTAAGTGTTACTAACGCATCAGAGAAGTATATATGATGTGCGCGTTTGGTGGATTTGCGCGATCGATCGATCGATCGAGCTGCGCTTTTGGTGGATGTTGTAGGCATTAGGCCGTAATTTCGGGTAAGTTGGACTATATTAGGGTTTAACGTCGGGTAGGTTAGGGGAGGCAAGGACTGTTTTTTTTTTGTTTTCCATTTTAAAATTTCAACGATCCACCAAACCCGCAGCGCGATCGATCGCGCATATCCACCAAAGGCGCACAACATATACCATACACTTAATGTAGAAATACTAAGCAATGGGACACGACGCATAGCCTACTTCTGTCGCTGATACGGAAAAGCTTAACCCTATTGTAGCGAGTATCAGCTTTACTTATCGTTTTCGAAACATCAAAGGCTGTTATTGAAATAGTAGGTAAATTTCTAGATAGTTAAAAATACCCATTTAGCTATTCAATTCGCCACAACTGGAGGATACTCAATGTGTACCTACTAGCTATAGCAATATCAATGCTGTAGCAGAGTCAATGTCCCCAACTTGCTGGTGACGGCACACAAGAACAAGTTCTACGGATCAGATCCAAAGTGGAGCAGCAAATGCAACAGCAGTGACAAGTCCAAGGTACCTACCTACACTGCAGCTGAGTACACAACGGAGCGGAGCAGCTGGTCAGCCATGAGTTCAGAGCTGCACAAAGTCTTGCAACAAAAAGAATTTTCTTGAGACCCGACACTAGCTAGCCAGTGTCCTCCTCCTACCAGGAATTAAGTTACTATATTTCACCCTCATTCTCACTAAACTTAGCACGAAAAAAGTTGCTGGTGGGCCAGGTACCAGTTAGCCAGAGAGCATTCTACTAGGAATAAAGTAACTGAACTTGATCGCTTCATCAACCCATATATCCATCACAATTGAAATGAAAGAGTAGGTATATAAGAGGAATAGCAGAACTTCTGTGGTTGAAAAGAAGGAAGGTCGGAGTCGGAAGTTTCCGTAAACCATGGAACCCCACATCTGTGGCTGATCTCAGGATATCTAGGCTAGTCGGAATACGATTAGTCACTCGCGCTAGCTGATAGTCTAGTATTGCTGAGGATTCTCAAGACTAGGATAGTATTACAGATACCAGTACTTGGATTCAGAGTTGGAACTGAATCTCAATGGTCTCTCTAGCCTATAGTTTTATACCGGTGGGGCAAACCTCCAACCTCAAGTGTGACAACAGCACAACCCCGCCACAATCTATTTTACTTCAAGTTTATAACATGAGGTACCGGTACCTAGTCGAAGTGGGTAAATATATAGATACAGCGAAGGAGTGTCGTATGATAGTCAACAAAACGAGTTTGTGAGTTCTGACCACCGAATCGACGAAAGAAAAAACTGCAAATTCACGCAGTTGCTCAGAATTTCAGGAATGGAGCATACTGCACTTTTGGTCGTCATTAGCTTGTCAATTGCACGGAATTTTGTAAAAATAAAAAGAAGTCAGTAGCACCCATAGGCTACAGGTCGTTGTTGAGTTCACTCTCGTGGTCACGACACTTAGGGTGTGTTGCAATCAGACGCCGATGTAACCCTCACAGTGTTACCCGTGTAGCAGTGACTGCGACGTGCAATCTCAGTGCCCCAACAAAGTGTTTCGGAATTATCGGCAAGCTAGAACATACACATTTTAGCAGAGCCTTATTTGACTGTATTTAAGGATAAAAACGTTGAGAAAACTATGCTTAAATGCTTCAAATGCTAGAATTCTGCAATATTTGGCAGTCCTAGACTTTGTAATACGAATTGTTGAATATCAAAGTCACTTTTTGTTAACAAAGACAGTGTTGCCCAGCTCATAACCCTACAATTCTGGAGTGTTGTCTTCGGTGTTACCCAACCTGTGTTGCATAGGAGGCCGGTGTAGTACGGGTGCCACTGAAGGCCCGATTGCAACACGCCCTTGATTATTTTTCAGATATTTTACCACCGAACTTGAGCTAGTGTTAATTGGGAAAGGCATGGTTTTTGTTAGATTTATTTGTGTTATGCAAGGGCGGTTTTCTGAACAGAGCTCGAGGTTATTTGACGACCGGACCCTTCTCTCACGTGAACTGAGCGGCAACACTGGTGCACAATATTCACCTCAGCTGCAGACTAGGCTATCGTATGACGTAGCCTGTAGGCCACAGAATGGTGGGTAAATGCTTGCTGCGTTCGTATGACGTAGCCTGTAGGCCACAGAATGGTGGGTAAATGCTTGCTGCGTTGTCCAAGATGCGCCGATGCGAGGAAATACATCACCAAAACGACATTTTCTCAATTTCTATTTCTACAACTGGGTGACGACAGAAACAAAAAATTCTACTTTTGGAAAGGTTCGGTTAGAATATGCCAAGAGAGGATGATCACTTCTTAGAATAACAAATAATTCCACAAACTGCTGCTAATTCAAATGATTTATCGGTAATTTCAACTTTTAACTCTTGCACACTCCTTTGTCAAAGCTGAATCAAGACACCCACTTCTTTCATGCATTAAGCGAAATAGCTATGACGAAGTAGATTAAAAAAAAATAGATATAGAATTTACAAATGTACATAGGTAGACTATTACCACAGGTAGGTACCAATGAAGCGAGAAAATTGATTTTTTTCTTCTTCTTCTATTCTTATCCTTGATGCCTGCTGAAAGATAAAAATGAAGAAGTTGAAATAACAACTTACGATCAACTGCACTGCCACTTTCAGGAATGATACGGGTGTTAATTAATACCTGATGGTACGGTTCTCTAGATGTGAGCCCAAGCTAACAACGTTTCCATCAAGTTAGCATACATATTGCCACAAATAATGGGCAAAATAGCCAAAATGTTGAGTAAAAGCTACCAGGAATGCTAAGGAAACCTCAGAAGCAATGCAAAAAAGCACTGACAAGATCTCCTGTTGATGAAATCTGTACTGTACATCTGAAGATATAGCTACCTATAATGTTTTTCCAAACTTTGCACAATGGAAACAATATAGTATTAACCCGAAAACCATAGGTATTGTTTTCCATATCCTTCTACATCACACCAAACAGGCAATAGCTAACAACTGTACAGTAGATAGTATTCCGTGCAAAAATTTGTCAAAATTTCAAGGAATGAAAGACAGCTACGCTACATATGCTTTGGCAAGATCTTCTGAAATATCAAAGACTAAGTTAATGCATCACTGGAAAATAACTATTTAGCTATTACAGCTAGCTAGCTACTAGGTATGCAATCTTGACATTGTGGTTAGGCTAAGCCCATGCACAGAGCATAGGCTAAGGGCCACTATTACTTTGTCAAATTGCAGGATTTTTTTTTTTTAGACTATCAGGAAATACGGCCAATTATTTTGCTAAACTTTACTTTGGCCTAGTACTAGGCTAGTAGCTAGGTAGGTACCTACAAAAAGTAGCTAGCCTATAGCTAGTAAAGTGATGTAAAATACAGTAAATAGCTAACTGATAGCCCACAATAGGGGTAAAAATAAAAAGGATTTTTTACTGCAAGTGAGGAAATTCACTTTTTGCCCCACTTTATTACATCATTTCTAGTTTTCTACTCAAAATTACTTTTCTCAAAATGCAAGATGCCCAGATTTATTTGTTAGTAAAATTACATATTTCCAGTGAGGTAGTTTCCAAAACTTACAAATCAGCAACCACAATAGTTTACATAGCCTAGCTATATACATACATCATATTTTTGTTCAGTTGGTTTTTCCATGCTTGAAACTATCTTTCTGCACTTGGCAGCAGGGTTACGGAGTCGGAATCTCACTTGCTCTAAGAGTCGGAGTCGGATTTTTTAGTCCGACTCCGGGATCCCATTTATCAACAAATACTCAATTCTAAATTTTCAGTCACAAATTAAAAAAAAAATGTAAATGTGGATATTTTTTGCACATTTATCTTTTACAGCTATAGCTACCATGTATTTTCCTATTCCATATGATGAGGCCATTGAGAAAACGTTGGGTAGAACATTCGCACTTTATAGGTACATTATGTGAGGGGGGGCCATGGGGGGGCAAAATGATAAATTTTAGACAGATTGTTCTGAAATTTGCATAGTACTGTATAGGGCCTATGTATTTTGAAAAAGAAACACATTTTCCTCCTACAAATTTTTTTATTTAGGCCTTCCTTTTTAGATAATGGGAAATTATAAATATAGCTGTAGATAGGTACTGTACCTAAGCAGAACTAAATGAGTTTTCATGACAGAAAAAAAGCAATGACAGTTTTGGAATCCTTGAAACAGCTTGGACATTAAATTGAGGACATAAGGACATTAAAAAAGGAAAGAAAATTGGGTAAAACTTTTGCACCTGGTACATTATGTGAGGGGGGGGGTAAAATACTCAATTTTCTAATGGTTGTTCTGAAATTTGCATAGTGTTTATATTAAAAAAAAAAACATTTTACTCCCACAATTTTTTTATTGAGGCCTTAGTTTTTGAGATAATAGAAATATAGCTTTATGAATATATAGGTACCTACCCATGAATTTTTTCAAAATTTCAAAGGAATAGAACTCAATGAGTTTTCATGCTACAATAAAAACAATGACAGTTCTAGAATCCTTGAAGCATTCCTAAGAAAACTATACAGCAGGATTTTTCATTTTAGCCCTTCTATTCGATGCAGCTTAAAACCGATTTTTCCCCCTATATTTTAGTTTGGTACCTAGGCTAGTGATTGGACAGAATAGAAAATGGAGAGGCCAGCTCAGTAGTTTTGTTAAGAATGTTTCAAGGATTCCAAAATTGTCATTGTTTTTATAGTAGCATGAAAACTCATTGAGTTCTATTCCTTTGAAATTTAGAAAATATGCATAGCCTAGATATATCTTTATACCGTAGTTATATACTTCCATTATCTCAAAAAACTAAGGCATAAATCAAATAAATTGTAGGAGTAAAATGTGTTTCTTTTTCAAAAATACATAGGTACACTATATAAATTTCAGAACAATCAGTAGAAAATTGAGTATTTTGCCCCCATGACCCCCTCACATAATGTAGCTACCAGGTGCAAAAGTTTTAGTACCAAAATCTGTTTAATGTCCTCATGTCCTCATTTTAATATCCCAAATGATGCAAAATATCATTGTATATGTACAATACACCTAGCATCTTTCACTTGATAGCTATACAGTAAACTCTCTATATAATGGACTCCTTATATAACGGACTCTCTATATAACGGAGGATTTCATGGCCCTACCGGACGACTCTTTATATGCCGGAATCGTCATGTATAAAAAGAGAAAGTCCGCTATAGAGAGAGGGGTCCCAGATCTTACCGGACGTTCTCTTTTTATACCGGACGAATCAGTTACAAAAAGAGAATGTCCATTGCAAAGAGAGAGGGACGCGGAAGCGACAGCAGTGTTGATGAGTCATTGTTTGCTTACAAGTAGCGCTCACTGTCTGGAGAGCAGCCTCTTCGCGTAGCGGACGAAAAACCAGAATTAACCAGTTTTTCAGTGCTAATGTCCGCTCCGTAGAGATGACGCCAAAATATTCCGTACACAGTGCAGAGCATCTGCCAGTTGTGGCGTGTCTATCTCTCTGTGCGGTTCTCATAGGGCCTACTTACATCGTCAGCATATACAGAACATACATTACCTACTTACTAATTGCAGTAGGCGTGTTTTAGCTATATTGTATCATATTTAAAATACAGTATTGTGAGTTATTCGTTATTCTGTGTTTATTTGATATATTTACTATATGTGTTTCGTTTTTCCCAGTGCTAGTACTGTACTGATCTTGGCAGTGGTGATTTGCTAATTTCTGTGAACCGTGTGCGCAGTGAACAGTACCGGTATGTTGTGCATTGTGTTTGACTGGAAATGTTTTGTTGAAATTTGTAGTACAGTACCGTACATACAAAGTACTGTACATGCCATACAATATCTATATGTACTGTATATTATGTACAGTACGTATGTACTTACATCCATACGAATACATACATACCTACTACATACAGTAGTGTTAGTAGTAGCTTCATACAGTACATAGTAATGCGGGAGAGGAAGGGAGAGCAAGCTTCTTCAACACAGCAAATGGTAAGTACAGTATGCATGTACAGTATGTACTTTTTATATTACAGTAAATACTGTACATACCTACGCAATTCATTACTGCATACATGTATGTACAGCGCTGTATGTACTGTAATTTATGATAGGTAGTTACTGCACTCCGGAATCACTCTTAAACATTGTTACTTTGGGTCGTATATACACATGTCGGCTTCCGGACGAATCTCTATACAACGGAATGCTCCGGTGTATAGCGATAAATGTCCGTTATATAGGGATCTCTCTATAAACCAGAAATCTCCTTATAACGGACAAAAAATTTCTGAGGCTCCCCCCGAGGTGTCCGTTATATAGAGAGTTTACTGTATGTCTATACTAGCAAAAATTATTTGAACATGTTTTTTGTTTAAACTACATCAAATATCTACTTGTTGGACCTAGGAGTTGGATTTGGGAGTCGGAAAATCTTGAAGACCAGGAGTCGGAGTCAGAAATTCTGGAGGGCGAGGAGTCTGAGTCGGACCTTGAACCCTCCGACTTTGCAACCCTGCTTGGCAGTACCTACCTTATAGGCAAGACGAGAGGTAGTACGGTACGTACAAGTCACTGACAGTGGCAGATTTAGCTAGTTCCAGTGGACATGGGATGTTCATGGTCTCAGAATGTACCTACCAATTTACTATCATAATCTTGCAAATTTAACCACCCCAGACACAATAACAGTGATTCAGGAGTGCATTATTATCATATGAGTTGTTTAAGCTTCCTAGTCACAACTATGGTGATTTAAGAGAGGAAAAGGAAGGGACATGTAGTAGCTATGTCAATAGAAACGTGGAACCTAGGCATGAAGGTTAAATAACAATGCATGAGAACAGCAATTCAGGAAAGAAGAGGAAGAACAGAACAAACCATCATAAGCGTGAGTATAAAAATGGAGGAAGCAAAGTGGGCATGAAAGACATACGTCCAAAAGGCCCAGTTAATGGTTAAGGTACTGTACCGCAACTTGCATTGTCCCCTGGGGTAACTGGTCCCATAGCATAGGATGGGTGAACAAAACTAACCTTACCCTAATGCCCATCCTATGCCCCCTGAGGGTATTCAGGAGTGAGATGTACCAATTCAATACCTAGGTACAGAGAGCCACCACTTCTGCTGTGCAGCATTCTCAACAGCTGTGGGCCAGTGATACCTACTGAGCATCACTATCAGAAAAATGTAAGTAGTTACTTACCACATGAATGGAAACAATCAAGGCAAAACTCTGATTGGAGATAACTACGGTAGGGTAGAGGCGTTAGTCTCCGATCAATTTTTGCAAGGAAAAAATTTCCGCGCCTTATTGTTCCCATAAAAATGACGATAACTCAGCATTGTTATATATCAAAAGAAAGAACAAGAGTTGAACTCTTATTTGAGAGTAAGTACATTATTCTACGAGTGACAGTTTTTTCGTTATAAGTGTTATAGTGGACTGATCGGACACTTTGGGTGAGCCAGTAACGCCGATCAATTTTGACCGCTAATGATCGGTTGAAAGGAAAAATAGAAAACATTGAGATTAATGAACAAAGCTACAGGATCTACTAGAAAACTTGTTTTCTAACATCTGAGTGATTTCCATTTTGATCTGACTCGAATACATGGAGTTATGGCTTGTCCCGTAACGCTAACGAAACCCCCAAAAATAGTACAAAAGTCAACTTCTGGAATACCTACCATATCTATGGTTTGTAAAATGAACATCTGTGTATTGCACCCTCCTTGGGCAACAAAATAAAAATTTTAGAAACATATAGGGTAGAGGCGTTAGTTTCCAATCACGTTTACATCCCCATTAAAAAATATGCATAGGTACCGTATATCATTACACTGTATATTCTTCCATTATCTCAAAAACTAAAGCCTAAATGAAAGAAATTGTAGGAGTAAAATGTGTTTCTTTTTCAAAAATACATACACTACGTAAATTTCAGAACAATCGGTAGAAAATTGAGTAGCCTATTTTGACCCCCTCAATTTTTGCCCCCCCCCTCACATAATGTACCAGGGGCAAAAGTTTTACCAAAATTTGTTAATGTCCTCACTTTAGTATCCCAAATGATGCAAAATATCATTGTATATGTACAAAACACCTAACATCTTCAACTTGATATAGTCTGTGTTTATACATGTATTAGCAAAAATTATTTGGACATGTTTAATGTTTCCATCAAATATCTACTACCTAGTTGGACCTAGTAGTCAGAAAATCTCGAGGACCAGGAGTTGGAGTTGGAAATTCTGGAGGGCCAGGAGTCTGAGTCGGACCTTGAACCCTCCGACTCCGCAACCCTGATGTATAGTAGGTATATTGCGTCAGTACCTATGCACGGCGCATAAGGTATCAGCTGCCTGTACGTGTCACAAATCGTAACACCATAGAAAAAAAAACATGCGAATTGTACCTCCCCATTGGGGGTGCTACCCTCATTGAGTAAGGTGGCTAACAAACAATCAAACCAAGGCAAAAATATAACATCCTAGACCATGCTTATATGTTTTCATGCATGAACAAGTGACGGATTTGACTTTTAAGTGCATGGTTCTTGCTCAAACATGTTTTTTCACAAAATTAATGTGATCGGAGGTGAAAGGTGATCGGAAAAAACGGTCTTATAAATATCTCAAAAACGAAGTTAAAGTGGAGGTCGATATAGGTATTTTTCTAAAATTTTTATGTTGTTGCCCAAGGAGGGTGCAATACACAGATGTTCATTTTACAAACCATAAATATGGTATTCCAATTGTTGACTTTGGTACTATTTTTTAGGGGTCTCATTAGTGTTATGGGACAAGCCATAACTCCATGTATTTGAGTCAGATCAATATGGAAATCACTCAGATGTTAGAAAACAAGTTTATCTAGCAGCTCCTATAGCTTTGTTCATTTTTCTCAATGTTTTCTATTTTTCCTTTCAACCAATCATTAGCGGTCACAACTGATCAGAGTTACTGGCTTGCCCAAAAGTGTCTGATCAGTCCACTATAACACTTATAACATAACAAAAAAACTGTCACTTGTAGAATAATATACTTACTTTCAAATGAAAGTTCAACTCATGCTCTTTCTTTTGATATATAACAATTGCTGAGTTACCATCATTTTCATGGGAACTATAAGGTGTGCCACATTTCAGAAAGTGTGAATTGTCGCCAGTTATTTGGCGATTTTTCATGATTAGAAATAACCATCTGTGTCTTTTTGGTGACTCTAAGAGAGGGGCTTTGTGCAAATATGTCTTTTTGGTGACTGCAGAAAAGAAACATTACCCAGATGTGTCAATTTGGTGACTAACTGTTGCAGAATTTAAAAACACTACAAACAGCCCTGTCATATCTTCATCAGTAACTAGTAATTTTTCTTAGCTGTGAGTCACGTAACGAGTCTGAGACTGTGAGACAGTTTGTAGACTCATTACCGGGTGATGAACATGGAAAATTAACCGAAAAATTGTTAAGTTTGAAGTGGTAGCACAAAGTATAGTTTTATTTGTGATTGATAAGCTTTATGTATCTGTAAGATTTGGCAACTGGCGAACACATCGTTGGCGACTGGCGACTCCTCTGCCACACTCTAGAATGTGGAAGGTGTGGAAATTTTTTTTCCTGCAAAAATTGATCGGAGGCTAACGCCTCTACCCTACCTTAAAGCAAAAAAATTTCCATCAATTCCAAAGTGATGTAACTACATACTGTGACCTTCACAAGATCTTGGCAATGGATTTGCTACATTTTCTATTATTTCTTATTATATACTTCAGTTTACTAATTATTCAAAATTAAGCTAATGACCACACCATTTGTGACAAAAGATAAGGGAAAAAAAGTTCAATTATATATGCTCAAAATAAAGGGGTACATAGAATGACCGGAATGGCGGTGTAATAACCGAAATGGGGCCTAACACCACCGGAGTGTCACCCCGAGTTAAGGCAATTTTGTTCATATTACTGCGGGTTGTAACACATTTAGAGTCCATTTTAACTTATATTAGGCCCATTCTTCATCTATTAAAGACCTCATTTCATAGTGTGGCACTTCTTGCCAAGATCTTGGCAAGTAGTTTGCCACCCTCAAGAATGCAGATTAAAGACATTTCAAGCAATATCAACAATTTTCTCTTTTAACTCGTTTAATATCTATTCCCTAAGAAATAGTTCTCTCTTTTATCCTCTATGCTTCTAATTCATGTCGTAAAATATTATCGATTTCCATTTTGTTGACATTGCATCGACGCAGGTACCTCCCGCTGTTCCATGCTACCCTGACACCAGAGAGTCCACATCCCTTATAGCGTCCAAATCGCTAACCCAAGTTGTTTACAGAATTGCCATCCCTTTTGTAGAGATAGGGCTAAATATAAAAAAAGAAGTCTATGCTAGTCTTCATTAAGTTATTCTATTGTATAACATGAAATTTTGTTCATACAGGTGTCATTTCAGTTGTTTTAGGCGCCATTCCGGATATTACACCGCCATTCCGGTGACTAGGCGTCATTTCGGTTATTCTATGCACCGAAAATAAAGCTAGGCTAGAATCCTTGAATGTAGGTGGAGGCCAGGGCAGGCAAGGTCACTCCACACACTTGTAGACCAGCACACAGCAAATTTTATGCACATCAATATTACACCGCTCCCAACCACATACACTAAATAGTGATGTTGACATAGTAGGTAACTCGAAATCCACACAAGGGTAAATGTATTTTACAGTCAGGATAAGGCGTAAACAGGAAACGGGCTCGCGATGAAACTGGCAACCGACACCCGCAATGCATTGCAGTTGCAATCAATACACTAGCCACAGCATGGTAAGCTTTCATCATTGAAAATTTATAAAAAATATTTAATACATTAGCCCAAGCAACATACGTTAGAGCATCAAAAAAATTTGATCAGAAGGGCGAATTGGCCAAGGACTTTACAATGGAGACCATCGATACTTGGTTAGCTAAGAAGTTTCAACAGTAATTCATTTACGGAACACAAGTTTAACATGAAGCGAATAAAAATACCTACCTTGATTTTGACCGTAGCTTAATCCAGCCATCCACGCAATAAAAACTAAACCTACAAAGCATTGTCGTACCACTAGAGACATTTCGACAAGCTATTCCTTCTAAGCACTTGCAACACAACCACTCGCCATATTTGTTTCGGCACTACTGAAGATTAAAGCGACTACTTTGGCACTATTATGCTCATTGCAATGCCGGGGGTACCATAATTATTGTGTAAAATAATAACAACGAGAAATGTTCCTGTTCTCTACTGTAGACATGAGTATCATATTATTTACGTGGAAAATACGAAAGGATTTCTTATAGCCAGCAAATTGAAAACAATATGAATTTCCATAAGCTTTGTAGAGCGGTTTCTGTCACCGCCTTGAGTCTCGAGACAAGCGTCTGATGTTATAATATGAATTGGCAAGATAGCCTAGAAAAATTATAAAATCCTGCCTGAATAATGTCTCTGGGATGGTGCATAGAAAGTTCGTGAATATGAGATTCATACATACATCATGATGGGAGTCGCTAGTATTTTATATAGATTGCTTTAAAAGCATTAGTGCAAACGACGTCTAGGCGATGGAATCTGAGGGATGCAGACTGGGAGACATTTCAGTGTGAGTTGGGGACATTGATTGTGATGGTGATGGAATTGATGAGATGAATGAGAGGTGTGTGCGAAAGGTGACTGAGGCAGCACTGAGGACGACTGAGTTTGTGAGAGGAGGAAGGCGTGGAAGGAACAATAACTTGTTTACTACAGAGGTGAGGGATGCTAGAAAAGAACGGAAAAGAAGAAACAGAGAGTGGAGACAAATAAGGAAGGTGCGAGGACAGAGCATTGAGGCGGAGCAGGCATATCAGACTGCCTGGGATGCCTACTTACAACAGCAACGACAGACAAAGAAAGTTATTCGGGAATGCATGGCGCGGTATGAAAGAGAGCGAGTGAGATACTGTACTTGGTACAAAAGGGTGGACGAGGGGTACACGAGTGGTACCGCTTTCTCAGGGGTGATAGTATCACAGATCACCAGGAGGTAGAGGGGTTATTGTTAGGAGATGAGTATGTAATTGACAGGGGAAGGATGAGACAGGCTATAAAAGACTGTGGCGACCCACCATAAGGCGCATAAAATGTAGCATACTTTGTGCGTCAATTCCTATTCCCACAATGTGTAATCATGCGAATATTTTTCATAACTCTGTGTAATAATAAATATTGTACAAACTGTATATATGCTTTGTTGTTGAATTAGTGTTAAGAATGTGTAAATAGCATAATATTTTTAAGGAATATTTACAAACCGTACACCGTTCAACGCGACGTCCTATGTTTGTGTACGGCAACACTAATAAAGCCGCCCTTGTATCGTAGCAAGTAATATTCTGCCTATTTGTTTTGCACCGCCACTGAGGGTGGTCGTTCTAACAAGCAGCGCTTGAAACAAGATACTTGGGGTAA
>LQNS02278094.1:28924825-28935465 GCA_001587735.2 Parhyale hawaiensis
ATGTAGATTAGGTTGTGAATATATAGCTGTAATATTTCTAACAAATTAATGTACACACAATTTTTAATGTAAGCTGTAATATAATAATCCAAGAACACCTCCCGCCTGTGGAGAAATAAATGGTCAATAAATAAATAACCTGTCGACGAGGATTGCAATTAAGCTATCTCAAGATCTTGATTTGCGCATTGGTATCTCAGCTCGAGAGAAGGAATGCCGCTGGACGCTGCTTTGCTACAATTTTAGTCACGCCCCCCATGAATATTGTTAGCACCCCACGCGCCTCCTAAGGAAAATTCTCTGGCTACGCCACTGCTGTTGGGACCATACCGTCACGCAATGTGGGCGCAAGAGAGGTGAAGCTTCATCTCTCTCACCAACACCTTGACAGTTTTTGCTGTTGTCTTCTTCCTGCGCCCACATCCCACTTTGCATGGCGGTGTGGTCCCGGTAGGGACTGCGGCAGCTGATTTTTTAAGCTTGAAAAGAGACACTCGGCTGATATGCAGTTCGATAGCTACGCGGTTCAGCGGCATTTCCTGCTCGATTAGGGGAGGGCCCCCGAGTCTTTTCTTCAATGGTGAGCTTCTTTCGACCCACTGCGATGCCGTTGTGGTTTTTGGTATGGTGTTAAAATAAGTGAAAAGGTAGGAAAGTAGAGGACCCAGGACCAGCGCAACATACGTGTACTCTGCTTGAGCTCTACTAGATCACAGACTGACTGTAGCGAGGATCTGTGAGTGGCGCGGGGGTGGGGCAACACACGTCATACCATCCTTCTCTCTCCTCTTATATGGCGGGGAATACGAAAACAAAGTTATCGTCGAATGGGCAGCTTTGTTTTTGCTGCACAGGGGTCAACTTTGTTTTTGCAGCCACTGTACAGTATGTTGAGGTTCAAGGTTAGTAAGAAAGTTTTGCTAGCGCAGTGACTCCAAGCAGCATCGCGCCGAAGGTCGAATATTTTATCTCAGCATTTCTACCGGAAAGTCGTGAGTGACGGCGAACTCACATCAGAGAGTTCTGTGTCTCAAATGTATAAAACACGCGCCTCTCCAATCCTACACGGCTCGGCTGAACGAATTCGCTCAACCGTGCGGCACCGAGCAAAAGACGAAAATTATTATTATTATACTGTGAGTTTTCCCGCCGTATTAGATACGAAGACTACATAATAGCGATCCAATTTTGTAAGATATAGTTTAGAAGTTGAGTCGAACTGAAAAAAAAAAAGAGTTCTATTAGAACAATCTTGGTCAGGTGCACCATGTCTGGCAGGAAATAAGGCGCGAGCATCTCCCAACTCCACACGGCTCGGTCGAACGAAATCGCTCAGTCGTGCGGCGGTGAAGAGACGAAAAACGAAGAGAGGAGAAAAGACAGAAGAAAGCGAATACTCGTGCGGGGGGTCCCTTCCGTGGCCCCCACACGGGAGCAGATAGGAGTCCCATAAGATGGGTCACTTACCACTATTACCACTATTCGGCAGCCCACCTCGCGGAACAGAAGGGGAAATATAGAGAACCTACCTAACTCGACAAAAACTAACCTTCTCAGCAGGAACTGCTGCCAGTTGCAACATCCCCTACGGAGATGGCACTTGGGTTCGTGAGGCCCAAATTTATTGTGGCAGGGAATTGCCTGCCAGAATATACACCAGAGGGCAATAGTACGTTGATGGAAACGTGGAATCCGTGGACGAGGGTGTTCCCACACAGGATCAACGCACATGGGCACAAGTCGGGAAAGAAGAGGAGGAACAAATGAAAGTAAGATTAGTAGGAATACGGTATGGAATTAGAAAGAAGTAAAGTGGGCACGAAAATCAGACGTCAAGAAGGCCTACCTAATGGTAAAAGGTAACCTACAAGGCACCCCTGGGGGTGCTGCTCCCCATTACATAGGATAGGCGAACCATAACTAACCTAACCCTATGGCTCATCCTACGTCTCCTGAGGGAGTAGGATGGGCGAACATAAACCTATGGCCCATCCTATACTCCCTGAGGGGAGCAACTGATCGATTAATCATTCATTTGCCAAAGTTATTAACTAAGACTTTCAGAGCTTTCAATTTAAAATTGAGCACCACGCATTAATTTACCGCAAGAGCCTTTCACTTTGCCTTGATCGGAGATGTCACCTTTGAATGAAATAGCAGACTGAGATTGGCTGGCTCAAAAAAATTCACATCATGCTGAATACAGGTCACGCGAGTCCACTTCATTTCTCTGTATTAGGTATTATAAGAAGATTTAAGCCTCCCTAAATAAGTACTAAGCTTTTCTAAGAGAGGAAAAGTAAGGAACACATAGTATGTCGACAGAAAAACGGGGAACCCATGCACGAAGGTGTTCCCACACAGAAACAGCAAGTCGGGAAAGGTATTAGGTATTATAACAAGATTTAAGTCTCCCTAAATAAGTACTAAGCTCTTCTAAGAGAGGAAAAGGAAGGGACATATAGTATGTTCACAGAAAAACTGGGAACCCATGCACGAAGGTGTCCCCACACAGGATCAACGCGCATGGGACCAGCAAGTCGGGAAAGAAGAGGAAGAACAGACAACAGTAAGGTCAGTAGGAGTATGAAAGTGGAAGGAAGCAAAGTGGGCACGAAAGACAGACGTCCCGAAGGTCTAACTAATGGCTAANTCGGGAAAGAAGAGGAAGAACAGACAACAGTAAGGTCAGTAGGAGTATGAAAGTGGAAGGAAGCAAAGTGGGCACGAAAGACAGACGTCCCGAAGGTCTAACTAATGGCTAAGGTAACCTACACAAACCCCTTGGGGGGGGGGGGGCTACTCCCCATAACATAGGATGGGCGAACCTAACCTAACCCTATGGCCCATCCTATACCCCCGGAGGGGGGGTCATTTCTCTGTTCACCATGGCTGGGAATTAGAACTAGGGTGACGGATACGCAGACCGAGCGACTACGACTTAGCGTTTGAACTGGATATCTATTCTATTGGTATTATCCCATTATTTCCCAATCTAAGACGATCAATAGCAATCTAAGATGAATTACTCGGCTTACAGCCGGCACCACAACGGTGGGCTCAGGCGGCAAGAGATGAAGAACGAAAAGAAAAGAAGATAGAGGAAACATCCGTGCGGACGGTCTCCTCCGTGGCCTTCCGCACGGGCGAAAAAAAGGTAGAGACAGGCAGAAAGAGTGCGGCCCATCTCGCGGGACAGAAAAGGAAATTTAGAGAACCTACCTAACCTTACAAAACTAACCTCGTCAGCAGGAACTGCGGCAAGCTGCAACGCCTCCTGCGGAAAAGGCACTAGGAACCCTTGGTTGCGTGATGCCCAAATATATTGTGGCAGGGAAACTTCATATCTTCAGAAGTGTTGTTTCCCACCCTTTACCACGACAGTCTCAGATTGAGAATCATTTTAATAAATGTAGTCTTCTCCAAAAAACTGGCTTGCCTCACTATACAAGTCCAGAGCAGCTTTGCTGTTCACTTCGGTCTGGTAAACACAAACACAACTGTGTGTCTACCAAACATTAGCTACAATGATGGCTGTTAAGTTAGTTGTCTTGAGCAACTGTCCGAAACAGTTTCCAATACCTTTAGAAATCTACAGAGAATCAGAACTCGGAAAGCTATGCATATTTCCGCTGTGTAGGAACACAGTTAACGCATTAAAAATTATGGCTGATAGGAGAGGACCATCGTGTGAAAAAAGTTCTATCACCTTTTCAGTAGATGCACAACTAAGGCAGATTCGAACGCTGATCAAATGAATGTGTTTCCTCAGCAGAAGTACCGTAGTATATATACGATAGTTTAAGCCTCCCTACATAAGTACTAAGCTTTTCTAAGAGAGGAAAAGAAAGGGACATATATAGTATGGCGACAGTCACGTGGAACCCATGCAAGATGTTCCCACACAGTATCAGCCCATGGAAACAGCAAATCAGGAAAGAAGAAGCGCAGACAAAAGTAATGCCAGAAGGAGTTTGAAATCGAACAGAAGCAAAGTGGGCACGAAAGACAGACATCGCGAACGAAAACCTAACGGCTATAGTAAATCTACAGGATCCCCCAGGGGAGCTGCTTCCCATAACATAGGATGGGCGAACCTAAACTAACCTAATCCTATTGCCTATGGCCCACCCTATGCCCCCTGAGGGGGTTTCGTCGTTTTCTCAGTTCCGCGTTTGACCGCTGCTGTGTCAGTTTCAGCAGTACATGAACGCAAAGCCCTTTTAAACATTGAAAAAGTACACGATTCTCGACGCTGTTGTTTTTGTATATTTATTCGATCAGTGGGCAAGAGACCCACCCGCGGAAGGCGGTGCTATCTTGCTTCAAGTGATGTTGACGGCGCGTCGCTTAAGAGCTGCAACATAATCACTTGTAGATAAGTATAAGCACGAGATAATTAGATGTTCTATTAGCAAGTTTTTTCGAGGGACGTCGCCTAAGCACCCCCCCCCCCCCCCCCCCCCCCCNCCCCCCCCAAAAAAAAAAGAAGTCTCTGAGGTAGATCCATCTTTAGCTTCGTCCACACTACCGCACGAAAGCGTCTGTGAAATTCCGTAGAACGCAGCAAAATATCGCACGGCAGCGACCACACTGTCGTACTGCGCACAGAACTTCGTTGGCCACGTTCCTTGATCAGAGAAGTTGTTGAATTTGTCACTACTGATAAATTACCTTACTTATAGTATTTATTGAAAAGACTATGAGTAAAAAATCATTGTGATTGCAGATACCATTTATTTAGGTTTTATAGAAAAGCGCATACTGCTAACAGAGCCAGGAGGCCCAGGACTGACATTTTAGGTTCTTTTGGTTGTCAACACAAATGCACATTCGATACCCTGACTCTATGCTTTTCGTGTTAAGGTAATTCAAGCCACACCAGGAAATTTCAGCTGTTTAAAATTGATTTTTTAAATCACTTCGGAAGACTAACTGATTTCATACATAGACGGTAGAAGAGTCAATAGTCACACATTGCCCTCAAGGCTGCTCAACAAAAGGTTCCCCATACAGCGCTACCAAATATACAATCTAGTTTCAGGATCCCTCATCATCGGGCTCAGGTACAAGCTCCGGATCAGTAGCGCCCTTTTGTCGTAGCCTCTCCAGAACTAGATCATAAGCATTAAATTGGGGATGAATGCGATACTCCGAGGGAAGAACTTCTACAGGATATAGGTCTCCCAAGGTGCACTTTTTCGCCACATGTTTACATCTGGTACCGTGTTTAGATTTGGCAGTAGCGAGTTCTTGCAACTCGCCGTAATGATTACATACTCTGAGCAGAATGGGGTTTGATTTTATGATGGGCTGCACGACTCGAGGCCAGTTATTAGATTTCACATCATTCTCTGTTTCATTATCTTTCGGTTTGTACATAATGATGTAGCTATAAACGTCTGAATGAACCATACGACTATCGGGATCGTAGAACAACTGCGAGTCTGTACACCTGCGATACTTGGGCTGTTTTTTAAAGAGGGGACATATTTCGTTGTGCGGACATGGAGCAAGAATGACGCTCCGGGATCGTCCACTGGCAACGTCTACGGTGATGCCTTTTCGCAGAAACTCCCGCGCCTCGAGGATAAGGTGGCAGCCTGGTACTCTTCCGTTCTCAACGAGCACTAAACAACCTCCAGGCATAACCGTCTTCCATAGAACGTCCAGAGTTCTCAGTCTCATATCTCGGTTGTCCAATTCAAATAAGGTCCTACTGGATACTACTAAATCGTGTTTCAGGCTCCCCGTAAGAGGTAAAAAATGACGGAAGGAGGTGGAGTTGGGCCGCCGAGGCAGAGGCCGGTCACGGGCGACACCTCCTCGCAGCAGCAGGCCGTGGAGGTCGTGCATGTCACTGCTGGTGTCCACATTTACGATCTCCTTACACGCCTCGGGCCATGCGGTATCCACGGCCCTGGAATAACAGGTTACTAGACGGCCATTGAAGGTAGGCATAGGCATATAAAATAGTTTAAGCTTCCCTAAATCAATACTAAGCTGTTCTAAGAGAGGAAAAGTAATGGAAATATAGTGTGCTACGATAAACGTGGAGCCCATGCACAAAGGTGTTCCCACACAGGATCAACGCGCATGAGCACAGCAAGTCGGGATTGAAGAGGAAAAACAGAGGAAAGTGAGATTAGTAGGAGAATGAAATCGGAGGGTAGCAAAGTGGGCACGAAAGACAGACGTTTCGAAGGCCTAGCTTATAGCTAAGGTAACCTACACAATCCCTCAGGGGTCACTGCTCTCAATAGGATGGGCGAACTCAACTAAACTAACCTTATTGCCTACAAAATACCCCTGAGGGGGGACGGCCACGAAATAACAACAGTCTACTAGGGAGAGCACTTCCAAAACCGGCACGAACGATACCACGTCTACACGAGAGTTTAACCATACAGATAGAAGGAAGCATATGCTTTCCCTGAGTAGGCATGGTCACACAAAGTCTACTGCTGCTATTTTGGACTCAGTCTGACAATTTTTCTGTTTTTGCTTATTGAAAGGCACCTGCTTGTATGTGGGCTTCTGCCATTGCACAACAGTATTCGAGTGCTACAATGCAAGTTCACTACAGTCTAGTCTAATCTACTTATATAATTAGTGAAGTAAACAGGATTATTTGAATGAAGGCGGCGAGGTAGCAACTAGCAAGGCTGCAAGCATACGGGGAACTGACAAACAAAGGTTATTAGACGCATCTACGTTTAATTCGAAGTGCCAAGCAATGCATTGCCTGCCCGCTCAATGATATTAATGTTATGTATAATGGGGTGGGGTACTAGCGCCGCAGCATCACGCCAGCCTCGAGCCGATAGCTCAGTGATCGATACTTCGTCTGCCAAACTGGCATCAATGATATAGATGTCAGAGCCGCAATAAACAACATCGGCTAAAAATAAATTACACGTTTGTCTATGCGTTCTTCGACACTACCAGACGGTTCACAGTAAAATGAAAGGCAAATAAACAAGTAAAATAGGTACTAAGGCGAAATATGTATAGTGAGTTATATAAACCTATGTTTCCGCACAAAGGAACAAGGGAGATATATAAAGCCAATATATACATATATCACAGTGCATAGATGCAAGTATGAGAACATAACAGACTGTTAAAAAGAGGAGCATTAAAAGAAAATATGTAGGCATGGAAAAAATATCCAACGGCCTAACAAGATTACGTTAGCCTCGAGACTTGCTTCCTAAGTTTGAGCAACTGTCTATAGCAGAACAAGCTAACCTAACCCTATAGTTTGCAGCTCATTTTATTACCTGAAGGGCAACTAAAAATAAACAAATATAACTAAATCAGAAGAGAAGTTAAGCGCTGCACAAGAAAGCTGTAGCTACGACAGCCTCCTGCACGTACCATGTAACAGATCCGACACCAGAGCCAAAATCCAGCATGGTAGTGGGACGGAAGTGCGGCAGCGTAGCGCGCAGCTGATGGAAGACCTTCACAAGAGCAGCATAGTCCGGGGCCAAGCGAGCCAGCATGTACAACACACAGCTGGGATGGAGCACAGTACGTGTTAGCTACAGATATTTGTTTGTTATTACCCTTGTAATTCACTTCGAAAAGCTTAAGTTTGAAGGATTTTAGTCGTTTTCAAGAAGCAACGAACAAAATCTACAAGACAGTGGAGGACACTTATCCGCCCTCCTCGAATGTACCAATACAATTTACATCTAATGACTCACTGCCCGACAGTGACACTGCACTGGAGGTTTTAGGTCCCAGCTCCGTTAACTTGTCAGGTGCCTGCAACTGCCTATCAGATAGAATTGGATCCGTCCGCCCAGACACACTAAGACCAGGGCTACACAAGCGCAACAAGCAGAGCGCTGAGATTGCTGCGGGAGACATGTTACTTGCGTGTGACCGACGACAATGCGCGATATGGGGGCAGAACATTTCTGTATTGAACGTTACGTTTTCATTCAACAAATTTGTTACGTTGCACGCCGCTTGTTGCACTGGTGTGACGGCGGTCTAAAGCAGTCCACCAACAACGGAAGGACGGCAACACAACAGACATACAACTGGACGTGCACATGAGTAGTCAGTTTGCTCACATTCTTACATCTATTGATGGACATGACTCTAGTGTTCTTGACCTCTTTTTATTAGTCAAACAATACAGACAACTAGAACACCTGGTGGCGTAAGACCCATCACCCGCAATGGGAGGGAGCTGATAGTGTTGAGTCAGCATATTTGGAATTTTTCACAACTAGGTATACCTACTTGACAGCCTCCAACAAATTGTGACTATAAATTAGTTTCTTCTAGAAGTATTTTGGTCAAAAGAAATACGTACAAATGTAGACACACACACAACGGAAACATTACCACCTCTTCCACTTTGCTAGCGGGTGGATTTTAGTAATACTGGACCGAGCCCCCTCCCCACTGTTCGTTGAATTGAGGTACTCGCGTATTTTTTACCTCCCTGCTTTAAGGCAAGGGAAAGACGTATAGACAGCAAAATGGGTGGGACATGTAGACAAAGCAAAATGGGAAGAAAGTCATGGACATTAGGTACTTAAATAACTGAAGTAATATTTGTATTACTGCAGTGTGCGAATCAAGGACACCTTACAACTCTGTACTCTCAGCACAATAATATGAGCTCCTTCAAAAAACTTAGGAAACAACTTAATAACTTCGTTATCAAATAAATAAGTCCATTCCAACATTATTAACCACATATAATAACAGTAAACAGATACATAATAAGAATGCGTTTCCTGTTAACACACTGAGAGAAAATTTGATGCACTCAAGTGCATCAAAATTAGCTACATGGATTTTTGTCCCAGAACCGAAACACGAAAGTGCATCATGATGATGCATGTAGGGTCCTATGATGCACTTGGTCACGTTGATGCACTACCTATGTGTTTCGGTTTTGGGACGAAGCCGATGATGCACCAAGATGCATCAAAAACAGGTAAAATTGATGCACCCGAAAAGACGAAATTTCGAATTACAATAGCGATCTGCGAGTTAGTAAGTAACCGCGTTTCATTTTGCACGCGTAACAAAACTACGAAGCTTTTGTTCACTTAGTTTTTTTGCGAAACGTGTTTTTTTGACTGAGGTATGTTTTTCTGTCTGCTACGCCATGAAACACCTACGTGCTTCCTGATGTTTCTCTGTGAAACACTTACGTGCATCGAACTTTTTCTCAGTGCAGCTTAACAGCACGAAAAAAGTAAGCTACAAATGACCTTGAAAGAAACTAGTTTAGAGTCATAACACACCCTAAATAATGATCAATAATAAAAATCTATCCTAGCAAGAAAACCAGTGAAGATTAACTACGGACTGTGCAAGGGAGCCCAGAACAATATACCAAGATGATGCCTTCCATAGGAAATATGCAATGCTCTAGCACTCAATTTTTACCTTTTAGGCGTTGAGAAATCAAGAGGCTTGTAATTGTATAAGCGACTTTTGATTTTTTCTTTGACAAGTTGAGTTCTCCTCTCAAGAAGAGCATCTCGGTCTTCCTCCAAAATAGCGTCATTCTCCAACTCTACAGGCTCTGGAATGCAAAAAAAAAAAAACACATCATTAGCGTAGTCAAAGAAAAAACCCGAAGCCCGCGACAATCAGAATTTTAATTCACAAAGTTAAACCTAATTTGAATGATCAAGCGGGCTTCGCTGAATTACCTATTTATTGTTCATTAATATATCGTATGTTTTGAGGAATTTAATATATCAAAGCATCTAGGATAGGGACCATTTATGTAAATTCAAGTTCCTCACTTTCGTACATTTAACCTCCTTGACTTTCATTGCCTGGAGACGGTTTCGGATAAAATCGATTGACCTGATGTTCTCTCTGTCTTCCCAGGTGGAAAAATTATGGTAGCTGTAACCTGAGAGATGTGTTATTTTTATTTTTTTGCATACCAGCACTCGTCTTGTAATACTTTTTATAGAAGGTAATTACTGTTTTTGTTGTATGGTCCATTATCATTGCCAAAAAACCAAATGGTGGTTGCATCCACTTCCTACTCCTTTACCTACGGGAGCAATTATTATCATTGTTCTAGCCTACCCTTCGCCAGCAAGAACTAAGACAAAGCCATTTCAAGAATATCCACGCATTGTTCAGTTTTACAGAAGCAATTCAATCCTATAGAAGAACCATGGCTTCATTTCGTTTGATTTTAGCTTTTAAAAATTGTCAGAGGTTAGCGTGGGCAATTTGTCTCTGACAGAACATTCCCATCTCCTTCCCTTAGCACTAAAAGTTATGACAAACAATAGGTTTAGATTAGGTTGAACATTACGCAGTAAACGGAAAAAGAAGCCCATTCCCATGGAGGACCAGAGATTCCGCTCCTACCCTTTACAAGCTATTGCTGCAGTTGCGTCCAAAATTAGGAGACAAACAATGAAAAATTCAATATCTCCAGAATCATACATTGAAACAGCATGAAATTTTCACTGATGATTACCTCATACCTAAATTTTGATGTCCCTGTGTATTAGGTTCAGGCAAATAATAGAAATTAGTTTATCACAAACTTACTGGTTTGTATGTGTCAAAAATTAGGACGCACTGAATAAAAAAAAATTAATTCTATTTTCCGTGCTTCTGACAAGCAACTG
>LQNS02278094.1:28935688-28949243 GCA_001587735.2 Parhyale hawaiensis
TGTCAAAAATTAGGACGCACTGAATAAAAAAAAATTAATTCTATTTTCCGTGCTTCTGACAAGCAACTGTGAAGATAAAGAAGCTTTCGATGTTTATCAGCACTACTTCAGTGGCCGCCATGTCTGAACGAAGAAAAATTTATTCTCCCACTAAACTGAAAATTGTGAAGCCAAGGAAGGAAAAACACAGTATGCAACAAATTGCTAATGAGGTAAACTGCTCGAAAAGTGCTGTTTGTAAAATTTTAAAGTTATATGACGACACCGACAGCCCAAACAGCTAGAAGAAACCGGGCCGTCCTCGGAAAACTGTAGTCAGGCAGAACATGTTCATTCACCGCCTTGCTTTGAAGGATCGTTTTAACACTGCAGGAGGCATTTCCAAATCGATGAAAGACAAAGTTCGTGTTTCAAGGTAAGCAGTGTAAAGACGTTTACATGAAATTGGTTTATTTGCTCGTTGTCCTAGGAAAAAACCGCTGATTACCAAGAAAAATAAAATAGCAAGGTTAGCTTTCGCCAATAGGCATGTGCTATGGTCAGACGCTGATTGGTATTGGGTCTTTTTCAGCGACGAGTGATGGCGAGCAATATTATCATTTTATTATTATATTCCTAGTTTAAGCCTCCCTACCCACAAAGTATACTGTGATTCAAAGCGAAGAAGAGAGAAGGAACATAGGATGTCAAGAGAAACATGGATCCCATGCATGAGTCAAAGCGCATTACTATTATAGTCATAGTTTTACCATCGTATCCACTCGATGAGTGATCCGCTCAGTGCAAACTCGGTCGTTCTCCGCAGCTCGGTACCTAGGAATAATTTATCTCGGCATTCCTGCCGGAAAATCTCGGTTGGCTCAGTGCGCTACTACTAGCGGGAAAAAAGGCGCAAAGTATAGTAGGAGACACTCAAGTGGTCGGCCCTTTTTGTGTCCTTCCACACGAGAGAGACTGGAGATGTCCCGCATACCAGGTCGGCTATCTCGATCGACAGCCCACCTCACGAGGCAGAAAGAGGAAAGTAGCGAACCTACCTAACTTTACAATACTAACCTCGTCAGCAGAAACTACGGCAAACTGCAACATCTCCTGCGAGTAAGGCACTCGGGAACCTTGGGTGCGTGATGCCCAAACATATTGTGGCAGGGAAAGAGCCCGCCACAATATGCCCCTGAGGGCAGTCAAAGCACATGGGAACAGCCAATCGGGAAAGAAGAGGAAGAATAAAATAAAGCATGAGAAAGTAGGAGATGAAATCGGGAAGGAAGCAAATTAAACACGAGAGACAGACGTCCCGAAGGCCTAGCTAATGGCTAAGGTAACTTGCACGAACCCCCTGGTATCGCCGGGCCCCATAACATAGGATGGGCAAAACCTAAACTAACCTAAACCTATGGCCCATCCTATGCCTCCTTAGGGGGATGGCAAGCAATAGGTAAGAAGACAAAAAGGGGAAGCATGACTATGTCAAGAAAACCGTGAAATTTGGAGGTGGTAGCGTGATGGTTTTTGGTAAGATATCTGCAATTGGAACTTCACCTTTTGTACGTTTAAGGACAAAAGTTGATGCTGCAGTGTACAAAAACTTGTTAGAACATCATGCTATTCCTGCATTGCAAGATTCTGGCGTTAACACTAATTTTTACGCAGGATAATGCTCCATGCCATAAGGCGAAACTCGTAAAGAATTACCTGAGATAGCAAGGAGTCGATGTTATGGATTGGCCTGCTCAAAGTCCAGATTTGAACTCAATTGAAAACTTGTGGAAGACTCTAGGGGAGAAGGTAATGGCAAGAAATCCAACAAATGTGGAAGATTTATGGGAGAAACTTCAAGAAGAATTGGCGCATATTACAGTAGCTGAGTGTCAAAATTTAATTTTGACGTTTTTAATTAATTTTTAAAAATTAATTTTATTTATTTTAATTAAATTTTGAGGGAAAAAATGTTCTGCAGTAATCGAGAATAAAGGTCTTGACACAAAATTTTGAATAGAGATTTCGTTTTTTGCTTGGTTTTGTTTTATTTAGATCAATTTAAAATTTGTTTCCTAATTTTGGACACATATGAAACAATAAATATGTGATAAACAAATTTTTATTATTTGCCTGAACCTGATACATAGGGACATCAAAGACTAGATATAAAGTAGCTAATCATCAGTGAAAACTTCACAATATTTCAATATTTGCTGCTGGAGATATTGAGCTTTTCATTAGTTGTTTCCTAATTTTGGATGCAACTGTATGTCATCGATTCCTTCATTGAAATAGAGATAATATTAACCCTAAAGGCTTGACTGTTCGAAACTTCAGATAAGTGTGCTGTGTTCACCTTGTGGTTTAGAGTTCAAAATCTACAACTACCTTTGAGATGGCAGAAAACACAATCCTGATGGGTAAACATAGAGTTTCCAACCGACTCAAGCAGAATTGGGTTATTGCGAGCACGTGCAACAGGATCTAAAGTGTCAAAACCGACGTTCTCTCTGTAGCTCAGGATAAGTCAATCTAGCGCAGAGGGCTCAATTTCCCCACACCAGTCAATGACGCGCAAAAAACATCACGGAAATTTCATCAATAAACAGTTGAACGAATAAACGGGGCAGTTATCCATTTACATACATATATAACTCATCTGTTGAAAAAAAAAAGAAGGGAAGCCCCAGAGTTCGATTAGGGATGTTAGGTTAGATAAGGGAAGAAACGTTAAATGAGGTACATTGGATAATCGGGTAAGACGAGGGATATAGGGTTAGACAAGGTATGTTAGGTTAGACCAATTACATTAGCTTTGCTGAGGTATGGTACGTTACACGAGGTTCATGCAGTTAGACAAGTCAAGTTAAAGGGAGGTATGTTAGGATAGGCACGGTTCATTAGGGAATTGTGTAAGGTTAGATGAGGTGCATTTAGTTGGATGAGGTGGGGCAGCTACACGAACTCAGTCAGACAAGATCCATTTGGTTATATGAGGTACCATTGGTAAACGTGGGCTTGGCTAGACAAGGTGCCATTGGCCAGACTAGCTTAGTTTGGTACGATGTGGTACACTAGGGTAGGCAAGACACGTACGGCTACACACGAGATAGGTTACGCCAGATGAGGTACGCAAGGTCATTTGGAACGCATATTGACGATAACACACATTAAGATGGTGTAGAGTTTAGTTATAACAACGTATCTACAGTCATTCAGAGCTAACGTACCTACATCGCTAACACAAAATGACATCAGAATTGGAACGCCTCGTGGCGTTAGACCATCACCCGCGGGAAACAGAGGCACAAAGCTAATGAATATAGTAACTAGCTCTTCAATAATAACATAGGAAAAAAAATAGAAGGCCTCGTGGCTTCAGATTATCTGCTGCGGTGAAGAAAATTCAACGCCGTCATATTTTATGACCAGCTAGGGCTATTTTTTTGGCATGGGTCACATCTAGGTCAATCCAGCAGTTTTCCAACAAAAAATTCTAAAGTTTGCACAACTCCTACCTGTTTTTGGGTGGACCGACACATAAAAATATATATATACACACAAATACATGTTCGGTTAAAAACCACACCATATTTCTTGGTTAAAATATTGTTATGATATTTCTCTAGACATCGAATCTTTTAAATTACTGTTCGTTCTGTAGAATGAAGGAGCTGGCCGAAGTTGAGAGAGTTGAGTTCGTCGTGACGCGTTTCAACCATTGGTCAACTTCAGGCGGAATATTGAAGCTACTGAAGCTGATGAATGGTGAGAACAAAAACGGAAGGAGCTGAGCTGGATTAAAAGAATGGCGTGAACTGACATCGCTGTGTCCGTTACCTGCATATATCGATGATGGAGTGTACAGTTGTGCTTTTCTTAAAAGCTGATTGGCTGCTTGGCAATGTAGTCAGTAATTTTGGCGTTCCTTTATCAGCTTTCTGGGTCCCCGTGTAGCTTCAATGTACGGCTTGATAATGTTGTCTGGGCGTTGATTATTGGTTTCTTGGTTCTGATGGCTAATTCTTCCAATATTTGAAGGCGTTGATGGTCGGAGTTGCGTCGTCAGTCTACGAGAAAGGGCTTTGGTTGTTATGCCAAAGTATGAGTGTTTTTGGAGTTCATAGTCTTCAATTTGACAAGTGTACTCATACACGACATTGGTGTCTCTCAATGGTGCCATGTACCAGTTCAAGAAACCATAAACATCATATGCAAAGCAGCCTACTCTCATGAAGAACTCGCACCGCCTCCATTTGACCGACGTTTGTTAGAAAAGCTACTCTTCGCCAGCACCACCAAATCTCCCTTCCCCCATCTCGACGGAACTCTATCTGCAGAAAGACGAAGTAGCAATGGACTCGCCCTGGGGAGTGACCTTCACAAATTTTTACATGCGTTACATTGAAAATCAAGTAATAGCCACTAGCGCAAATTTCTGGCCAAGTAGACGACTGTTTCCTGGTTGTGCAAACCATAAAGCAACCCGACTTTCTGAAAAACGCCTTCCAGCGGTCGTCAATTCTCACCTTCACGAAAGAATTGAACATGAGCAACAAGNGTGAGAACAAAAACGGAAGGAGCTGAGCTGGATTAAAAGAATGGCGTGAACTGACATCGCTGTGTCCGTTACCTGCATATATCGATGATGGAGTGTACAGTTGTGCTTTTCTTAAAAGCTGATTGGCTGCTTGGCGATGTAGTCAGTAATTTTGGCGTTACTTTATCAGCTTTCTGAGTCCCCGTGTAGCTTCACTGTACGGCTTGATCCTGTTGTCTGGGCGTTGATTATTGGTTTCTTGGTTCTGATGGCTAATTCTTCCAATATTTGAAGGCGTTGATGGTCGGAGTTGCGCTGCAGTATTGTGGTTTTAGATAATAGCATGGCTCTTGTCAGAAGTCAGAACAGTATAATGTTGCTGCAGTGTGTGTGTCTTCGATCCTCCATTGGCGAGATGCATCGTCAGTCTACGAGAAAGGGCTGTGGTTGTTATGCCAAAGTCTGAGTGTTATTGGAGTTCATAGTCTTCAATTTGACAAGAGTACTCATACACGACATTGGTGTCTCTCAATGGTGCCATGTACCAGTTCAAGAAACCATAACCATCATATGCAAAGCAGCCTACTCTCATGAAGAACTCGCACCGCCTCCATTTGACCGACGTTTGTTAGAAAAGCTACTCTTCGCCAGCACCACCAAGTCTCGATTCACCCATCTGGAAGGAACTCTATCTGCAGAAAGACGAAGTAGCAATGGACTCGCCCTGGGGAGTGACCTTCACAAATTTTTACATGCGTTACATTGAAAATCAAGTAATAGCCACTAGCGCAAATTTCCGGCCAAGTAGACGACTGTTTCCTGGTTGTGCAAACCATAAAGCAACCCGACTTTCTGAAAAACGCCTTCCAGCGGTCGTCAATTCTCACCTTCACGAAAGAATTGAACATGAGCAACAAGATCAACTTTCCGAACGTCACAGTAAATAACAATCAAAATACTTTTACCACTTCCCTGTACAGGAAATGTCATTAGGCGAGGTCAACATTTGCATCTCCAAAATAAGATTGCGCTAAATCAAACTGATCACTGTTATNNNGTCTATACCTATTTTTAAGAAATCGAAATCTCAAAAGTCATTCATCTATAGGTCTGCAAAATACTGGAACGATCTACCAACTGAAATGAAAAGTATTGGAAATCCTAAACAATTCAAGGTAGAATTAACCCTTTAAGGATCACTACCTAAAAAAGGATTAATTTGATGAATTCCTTATTATAAAACACTTCTTTGGAGTAATACAAGACATATTTATAGAAGGACATTTTTCATGAAACTCATTAGTATTGTTGATATAGATAAAAATTGAAGCATCCCGAACAGGATACTTGTATCAATTTAATAGTACTAGAAGCATCCCATATGGGATACTTGTGCGTTGTATAGCTTGGATGTCACAATGAGCAACAATTAAACTGAATTACCTCAATTGCTAGATGCTGAGTAGCACCAAAACCACAGACAAATGCTCAATGAAAACCTCACCTTAGCCAGTTTTGTGAGGTACTGAGAGGAAATGCACTCGTATGGCTTACAGAGGCAAGTGACGAGCTTGGGACGAGAGTATAACAACCGGAAAGAGTTTTTCTAGAGCTTGGTCACTAACTTTTTGTGCAGAAGCCTGCCTGCTGTCTTGTGGCACAATGTGAATATGACGTCATTGAGTAGCCCGAACGGGATGCTTGTGTGCTAAAGGGTTAAAGAATCTGCTTATGGTAGTTGCTAGAACAACTGTACCGTAGTGCGAGAATTATTTTGATGGCCTTGCAGCAAGTATTATTGGAACTGCTTATAGTAGGTACAAATAAATCATATGGGTTTGTCCTTTTAATAGCGAGTGGGCGTGTAGGTGACCTTAGCCATTAGCTAGGCCTTCGGGACGTTTCTCTTTCGTGCCCACTTTGCTTAATTCTCGATTTCGTGATCCTACTTGCACATGCTTTATCTGTTCTTCCTCTTCTTTCCCGACTTTCTGTTCCCGTGCGCATTGGTCCTGTGTGATGAGGGCGCCGTCGTGCATGGGTTCCCCGTTTCTCTTGGCGTACTACGTGTCCCTTGCTCTTTCCTCTGTAATGTAGTTCTGCTCGGAAGCGGAGCCTTAAACTTCCTAACTATAACTAACTAATAGCGAGTGGGTGATGTGTGGAGGTATGGTAGGCAGCATCAGCGGCTGCTCCGTCGTCGGTCATGCTCAGGGGGGCGGAGCTCGCTGCCGTTCGCTGTGCGTGTCGCCCCCGCTCCTCACACTAGTCCATGTCGGTGTACATTCTGTGGGTCTATAGCATTTGTTCGTTTTTTCAACTCTTGACTAATTAGGTATTTTTTACTGATTTGCCTGAATAGCAAATTTGCTACCTATAGGCTTGACAGTAATCATGGAATGTGATTTTTTATGTATTCTGTCTGTTTAATACGGATGCAACCCATGTACAAAAGATTCTTTCGTACATGACTGTCAAAAAAAAAAAAAAAAAAAAGAAACCAATGCCGCCAGCGAATGCCCACAACGCTATAAGGAAGGTACAATACGATGCTATAAGAACTCATTCCCCTGGACCCTCTTCGACTAAGTAATAAAATCACTGAAGCAAACAATCATCAACACAACGGCTACTCCAACCTTGCCTTTGATAATATTCTCTAACGCTGTGTTAACGTCCTCAACAACAAAGTAGACTATCCAGCAAGTAGAGCAACCACCCATACGGTCTTCTACCAAAATCAACTGTCACCAGCGCACAAGACAGACGAGCGCATACTGAAGCAAATCGTCAAAAACAATACCGCCTGCACCAACAGGGAAGACAAGCTACCGTATGCTTGTTTATCTACTACAACAGCCCAACAGTCAGCTCACTTATCATGAAAAACATCACCATCGGCAAGGCACCATTGAAAGAAACCAATGTCGTGTATGAATATACTTGTCAAAGTGAAGACTGTGAGCTCCAAAAACACTCATACATTGGCATGACAACCACAGCCCTTTCTCGTGTTCTGACAAGAGCCATGCTAGTATCTGGAACCACAATACTTCACCCCAACAGTTTTTATCAATAAATGCTCTGTGTCCTACAAAGGCTACTATGAGAGAGCTTCAAGTGAGTCAGACGACGGGCAGATCAACAAGAACCTTCTTCAGAGAGTTTGACATGAATAAATGTTACAATAAATAGAGCAGGCCAAAGGTGAATCTTCTATAATAAAGTGCAAAGTTAAAAAGTTTACAGTATCTACTAGCTACTAGCTAAGCTCACCTTCTCCAATAACTTCTCTTAAAAATTCCTTTCGCTTCTCTTCCTCCAATCTGGGATCGAGGGGAGGGAACCTCTCCAAAATGTATCTCTTCAAATCCAAGGCATCCTTCATAATCTCCTTTGTAGGGCGATAGCCTGTAAAGAATAAATTTCTATGGACGACGCATGCCACGCTTGGCAAACAATGCAAAATGGGTGCAAATATGACAATTGCTGGTGAGTGCCATGCATTTGTTTACCTTAAAACATTTGGCAGCGAAGGAAACAGCACATCGTACACAAGTGCTCAAAAAATTTTTGGCAATTAACATCGGTTGAATACAGTTTGGTTACAATATGTTTTTTTTTTTCTTTCGGAAATCGAAATCTGAACAATGCGAAAATGACAAATCAAACGAGTAGAAACATTTAATTTTTTTTTTTTTTGCAAACTCACAAAACAACTAGAGAATGACTCAGAGATCGCAGAATTTCGCCACGCAAAGCTATGCTAATGAAAAATTCAAATCGTTCCTGAATCCAAGACTTGTTTTTAATCATCACTAGAAATTGAACATGCATCGTTTCCTTGTGACATTCCCATCTCTTCAGATTTATGAGCTGACAAACAGACACATACATACGGACTAACAGATCACCAAATTTAGGTCATTCGTTCTAAAGGGGACGACTCCAAGCGTTAGGCTAATTTCTTCATTTATTGTCCAATTGCAACGAAATTTGCACACATTACAAAAAATAGAAAAAAAAAAACTTTCTACTCCTGCATATTTTTCACGGTTTCTTTCTATCGTTGAATTTCATGGTAAACTTGCGTACCTCCATTATTTACTTAAAACACTTTATCTCATTCTATATTCATGCTACAAGAAAAATAAAGACAATCTTATAAAAGATAAATTCAATTGCTTCAAAAGGCCCTTCGTAGTTTTTTTACTTTCTCCTCTGATTTTATGTATTTTTACCTCAATTTTTCATATTCATCTCTCTATTACTGGAAAATCAGGTCAAAAAGTCAAAAACTAAGAAAGGACTTTTATAGCGATTGAATTCCTCTTTCCAAAACTGTCTTTGTTTTTCTCAAAGCATGAATATTGAATGAGATGAAGCGTTTTAAAAATGTTGAAATATGAAATTTACAGAAGAAAAAACTAAAAAAAAGCTTATGCATGTATCTGTTGTTGTATGTATTCGTTCTTTTCAGCACCATTTTTAAATAAAGTAGTCTATTTCCATAAACAGAACAATCGAAAATTATGAATATTTAGAAAATTATGACGTGATATGTTTATGTGACGTCACCCATAAATATGATATTATACATTTTATTGTCTGTTTGCAATGAAACTTGCACATCATATGTAAAATCAAAAATAAAAACTTTCTTCTGTGAGCATGTCCCATTTTCCATTTTTGAATGTATATAATATATTTAGAAGCTATAAATCCAATTTTTAGTGAAATCGGATAAGCTGAAAATTTCATGAAAATACAGGAGCCACCCCTGAAAAATAAAAATAAACAGAAAACTAAAAAGAAAATGGCAAAATTTATAGTAGAAAATCAATTTTATTTCCGATTTTACATACAATTATGAAGTTTCAGCCCAATCACTCCACGTTCTAAACTTACATCCCCCGGAAGGGGGACTTTGCCCCCGATTTAGAGGTGCTCCAATGTGTCCAGGGCCAAAATTTTTTGGCCACAGATCCGTCCTCATCCAAGTATCAAATTTCACTAAAAAAAAATTCCAATTTTTGACCTTTTTGCTGTGGTGGTCCCCTTAAAAACATTTTTAACTAGTGTCCCGAGCCGTCATTGTCAATGACGGCAGTAAGTTAGCCCTTCAGGAAAACCCCCGCTGTCTCCTGTGCTTATTATCGTTCAGAAGGCTTCTTCAATGAAAATTCATCATTCTACCTAAAAAATTGGATGCATATATTATGAGGCGTAGGTAGGTGATATCTCCCGTAGCAACTCAGAACAATGAACATGTCCAGACACAACCATGCAGGCAGGCTCAGGTCCCTCAGCTGAAGCGCCCAAGTGCGACCCCAGTATTCAAGATAGTCTACCGTCTTCGGCACCTGAATTTTCTCACATGTAGCAACTCAGAACAATGAACATGTTCAGACACAACCATGCAGGCAAGCTCAGGTCCCTCAGCTGGAGCGCCGAAGTGCGACCCCCGTATCCGTGATACCGTCTTCGGCACCTGAATTTTCTCCTATCTTATTCCCATAGAGCGTGACAGGAAAGATATAAATATAGTTGTAAATAAATAAATAGATAAAAACACGACGTGCATTATTATATAGTACTGACAGTTTCAAGATGATTCGTCCAGAACTTATGAGTCGCATTACTGATGGAAAAAAAAAAAAGAAGTAAAGAGAAACGGGTGTGTAGACAAAAAATTTGGGCATTTGTGCTTCGTAACATTCCTAGAAGTTCCCGCAAATTTAAAAAACATCCGTTGTTAACTTTTTCAGCCATGTTGCCAATAAAAAAAGACTAACACCTAAATGGACCCTCACTGTCAGTTAGTCTTGATCTAAGAGCTTTTTATAAAGAACAGGAGAAACTCCACGCAATCTATGGGCTTGCCGCATGGTGGTTAGCAGCCTAGCCGCAAGTGTCGTTTTAAGTTCAGGTTTAAATGCATTTTAGGAAAAAAGCTCACACGTTATTCATACATTATACGATACCTACCATATATGTACATACTTTGATAATAATTTAAAACGAGATAACAGGGTGTCTATGTCTACTGATACTTCATTTTCACATTTTACTACTTTTCACTACCTTCCACAGCGAAAAATTACTAGGTACCTATATCTTTTACATAGTGAATGTTTTTCAAATATCCCGAAGTAAGTAATTGTTTTATAATGTGCAGTTTGAGTCAATAATACACGCCATAACAAAGGTTCATCTAAAATATTTTTTATTGTGGTTTTTCGCCTGCATTCGCCTTCGAAATTGCTAAAACATAGTTTTGAAAAAATGTATATCTATTCCAAGTTTCTTTGGCCGTTAGTGTCATATGTCAAAGAAAAATGTCCATCACGTCGAGCAGCAAATGGCTGGTTTTCGTAGATTATGTTATATTGAAAAGATTGACGCAATTAGTAGACAAAAAATGTGCTCAATATATATATTCAATAATATTGACAATATTATTGATCGTCTATGGGCCGCTTTAGCATTTTATATATCAGTAAACTAGCATAATTAAGATAGGAATTACCAGTACGCTAGCGCAATTAGTCAAAAATCGTGTAATTAAATTGAAATCTCGTATTATATGAAGGATTTTCTGATAACATTAGTATAGAAAAGACGAAATCGTCACAGAAACGAGTTCTTTGCTTTTTAGTAACGCAATACTGAAGCAAAAATTTTGATCTAAAAAAGAAAATAATTAAATTGCTCGGTCAAATGGAAGAAAAATATCAGCCATTTGTCGCTCTATGACGCACTGTTTACAACTAGGAGCTTCAAGAGAAATCTAATAAACCTCCTTGGTTTACTATCTACATTTGTTGTTTCTCGTCCCACGCGTCGGAATCATACCTTGCACAAAATAACGACAACAGTTCCCTATCTATTAATCTTTTGCCTGACATACTTAACACTCCCTGTCAATGTCAGGTATATCCTTTCATAACTTTTTGACTTATGTTGCCGACAAATAGACAAACGAAGACAAAAAACATACGGTATTCACCCAGGTGGAGTAAGTAATTCTTCCAGCTTTCGATTTCAGCACAAATACTATGAAGATGCACAACATAAATTTTCAGTTTAGAGCGGAGGTAATTATTGCAGTCTTCTATGTATACCGAAATTTACAAAAAAAAAAAAAAAAAACTGGCGTTAATAACTAGGTAGATATCATATACAGGCCTACTTCAAAATAAGCAGATCAGCAGAATATGCTTAACTGTTCAAAGAAAGCAAGTCTCTGTATTCCAATAATTTCAAGGCAGTGTTAGGCTAGTGGAACATTGATCCGAAACTTAAAAATTTTTATCTGCTATACGATGGCCCGCAAGCTGAAAATGAATGTAAATTTTGCTCGTCCCATTTGTCAAGCTCAGACTTGAACGAAACGATATAGGTACCTTCATGTTGACAAATATCACATATGTTTGCATTTGCTTCCTGGTTTCGCCAATGCAAGAAGCAGTAGGGTAACATGTCTAGTACCCGTCCACCATGCTAGTAGCCGTCCACTTGGCTTTAAAAACTTCCAGTGTGAAAATTAGCAAAAGTAGAGAGCCGGACATAGGCTTGAACTGTAGGGTAATACTTAGGCTACAGTTGAAGCCTATGTTCGGCTTTCTAGCACTGCTAGTTTTCACACATGAAGTTTTTAAAGCCAAGTGGACGGCTACTAGCATGGTGGACGGGTACCTACTAGACATGTTACCCTAAAGCGACTGTACTTGAATTTATAGTTCACCGACGAAGCAAGGGACAGTAACAAGCAAGATTTACGATCATCTTGAACTTGCGGGACATCCTATAGCAGATAAAATTTTGTAATTCTTGAACACTGCTCTGACAGTCTAACACTGACTTAAAATTATTGGGATCTAATTATATTAACAGAGACTTGTACTTTTTGAATGAACTAAAAAGTTCTGCAGATCTATATATTTGGTATAGTCAACGCCAGGTTTTAGTTGTTAACTTCTATATCATACCCACAACTTTATCGTATCAATTATCCAATATACTGATACCCCCGATTAAAAGTATATTCTATGCACGAGCTTCAAGTTTAACAGGAAATCGAAAAAAAAGGTACAAACAAATACACAGTTATCTTTAGTAATATTCTGCCAGTCTCTTCTAGTTCAGCAAACGTATAATATAAATATATAGCTAAACAAAAAGCCTATCATAAACTTACCTTGTGCAACAGCTTTCCTTGCCAAAATAAGTTCTTCGGGAAGGTTTAACGACGGCAACTTTCTTTTGCCAGGATGTTTGCCAGCTCCATTTTTGGCCACGGTATCAGCTACTGCCTTACTTAAAAAGAAGGCAAACGGTGGACGAGCATCAACTTGATATGTGGAATCACCATCATCGTATTCAATGACAAATTCTTCCATGACTTCAGGCTGCTTGGTGGAGTGAGAATGTTCACGAGTGACGGCTGCATCACTCGGAGATGCTGTCGAAGCACAGCGCACCCACCATGTGTTAGGCATCACATTCACCGAGCCCTGTTAAATAAAGGTCATATTGAGAAAATGCACACACACACAGCTAGATACAAAGTTACCCGTATACGGTGCAGCCGGATTTTCTATTTTGTTTTCGATTGATGTGCAATTTTCAGTCACCAGCTAACTAAAATACAGTAGAACCCGCTTAAGTCGACACCATCGGAGCGGAAGCCTGTCGAGTTAACCGATAGTACGACTTAACCGATAACTCGGCTATGTCGTACTAATAACCTGTTAAGTCGTATACAAGTCCGACTTAAGGGGATCGTTTACAAATTTTGGAATTTTCTTTATTAGTGGTCCGATCTTACTGAAATTTTCACATAATATGTAAAATTAAGAAAAAAACACTTTTTATTCGTGTAAGTTTTTCCATTTAGGCCTTAGATTTTTATATATATGTATATATATAATATATATATATTTTTTTTAAAAGAATAGAACTGCCTCAATTTTTATGCTAGAATAAAAACAAAGACAGTTTTGGAATTCTTGAAAGATTCCCTACAACAAT
>LQNS02278094.1:28983254-28993346 GCA_001587735.2 Parhyale hawaiensis
TATCTTGTCATGTTTCCTTTCTGTAGTATTTCATATTCGCAATCCTGTCATATGCTATTTTCAGCGAATGATCAACTGGATCGTTCGTAATTAAACATTCATTTCAGTAGGAATGTTCTTTATTTATCTATTCATTCATTCATTTAGATCAATGTTAATTATATATATATACACACATTTATGACCACGTCCATATATATATATATTCGCCATAATATTTCCACCCCGTAACAGTCCGACCAGCGTTGGATCGGCAGGACAGTCCGTGAACGCCATCAGAATCAACAGGAGATCCGCAGCCCACACAATCATGCGCATGAATCACTCTGCAGCCCAGACGCAGTCCCACAGCAATGCGGAGCCCGGAGGGATTCAAAAGAAGCCCCAAGGAAGGTGCCGGCAAAGCGTGTAGCCTATCCCCCGAATATTCCGCAGCAGCTGCGCGAAGACGTGACCTCTCCCTCTCACCAACAGCTCCATTTATAAGATGAGATTTAGCTCGTTCGATGAGAGGAAGATCCCAGTCGAGCTGCTCATTTGTCTCTGGTGCAAGGGTATTTGCCCTGGTCAACCATTCGGCTACTGCTTCCGGCTCCCGATGCACGTCCTCACTGTTGACACCGATGATTTCTGCGATTAATGATTTACTTTGTCGGCACGACGATATGAAAGCCAGCAATGCAACATCTGTGGCCGCACGTATCCCCAAACCTCTGTGATTAACAGGCAAGGACGCCTGAAGCCACAGTCTGTCGTTTATTCTCACATTTAACAGGCGCTCTAAGGCATGTCGAAGAGTCGAGTCACATTACGAAAGCAGCTCGTGCCCTCCAAAGTAATACGTACGGAGATTGTACAGTAGACGAGGCAATGCCAGAGCGTGTATGAGCAGAAACAGTGCCTGATGCGGCGGGAGGAGCAAAAGGCGAGAGGAGAACCTGAAGAGCTGCTCCGTCTTCTCACGCAACATGACCTCAGCGGAGTTCGTCCCAGGGGAGATTCCAAAAGCATAAAATTCTCCAGGGTTACCCGGCCACATCCGGTCAGAGCTGAACTCTTCTTCCTGAACTGTACAGTCATACGGTAGAAACTCGCACTTCACCTTGTTCAAATGTAGGCCCATGCAGCCGGGCCCCCTCCGTCTCTATGAGTCTTAGATCAGCTTCCACTGAGACTAGGTGGCCAATCAGAATACCATCGTCCACATACCAACTGTCAAAAAAAGTTTCCAACTGGTCGACAAGACCGTGCAGTGTAATGACGAAAAGAAAGAGGCCCAATGGGTCACCCTGTTGCACACCTTCCGCCGACAGATAAATTTCTTCGCCAAAAACGAGCATCGAGTCACGGCTGAATGAAGCTTTTACATACTGGTATATCGTGGGATACTGTCTGTGTAGGACACTCAAGAGTTTGTCCCGACGTATGGTATTAAAAGCGTTTCTGAAGTCAACTTTGAGTAAGACAAAATGGGAGTTACGGAGCAGCAATTATTCGATGTGAGTTCTGGTCGAGTGAACTGCTGCCTCACAGCCGCCACGTATCCCAAAACACAGCTGGTGCTGGGATAGCACTGCCGCTGCCTCGTCTCGTACCGAGCATATTGCTAATTTTGAGCAAAGGCGTCTAAGGGCGAGGCCGACTGCTATCGGCCGCATTCTCCCGTCCGGCTTAAGCAGTGCAAGTAGATTCGATCCGAAGAAAAATGGGTGAAGTAGGATAGGGACGCCTACAGCAAACACACGGTTGACGAATCGTGTAATGGTCTGCAGCAACGCTGCCGCCTCAGCACCAACCTCCGCTGCAACCAAATCCTGAAGGTGCTGCGGGCGAAGCCCATCTACTCCTCCTGATGACCCCTTTGGAAAGGATTTGATAGCGCTCAGAACTTGGGATGATGTGGCCTGGATCTGATTTTCCGGCATAGCGCCCTGTGCGACGTGTGGCGCGTCTTGACGGTCCTCGGGAGCGCACGGGTGCTTGGCGCGCATGGCCGCAGCGGCGTCCGCAGAGGGCCGAACGACTCTCTCGTTTGAAGCAGCCAGTCGGACCGACCGCACCCGTGACGTCATAATCGCAGAGCTTTTCAGAGACACGCTTTGCGAGATTCTCCTCAATGTTGGCATCACAGGACCCCCCCCCCTCCCGGTCGCTGATCCACGAGGCTCCTCACGCCTGTCACAAACCTGGCCACGTGTGAAAGCCTGGAGATTTTGGTTCACTTTCGTAGTCAAAGAAGCGTCCCCATAAGCGCTGCGGTGCTTACGACCTGCCCTCGGAGCACGAAGACTCACGTGTGCAAAGGTAAACACGTCCACCCAATTGTCAGATCCCTCGCAGTTGTTACTTAGTAATGTGGTAAGCGCTCGACTATATGCTAATGCTGCAAGAGGTCTGGACGCCTTAGGAATTCGCGGCAAGACCCTCCTGCGTGCGGCAAAAATTCGCTTCAGAAGATCGCATTGGTTGGGAGGAGCACCAGCAGCCGCCACTACGGGTTAGTTCTGACATCGAGCTCCAGCTCGACAGTTAATACAAGGCCTTTTATTTTTTACACATTTACAGGATGTACAATGCCTGTCTTTGCACCAGCAGTATCGATCCATTTTATTTTCCGGTCGTAGAACGTTTTAGAGTAATACTCAGATCACGAACGTGTGTAAAAAGTTAGGGCCGCCTTTGCCTTCAAATCAGTAAGACGTAGTAAAGAGAATAGTGAAAATGTTTTGCTCGATATTCAGAACCAACAAACACTTCGTATAGGGAAGTTTTCTATTAAAAAAAAAGGGGAAGCACAAACCTAACTAAGAAACTGAGGTCATCGATCACTCGGCGGCACTTGTACTCCGCAGTAGGACTATTAATAGGAATCACGAACCTAACTAAGAAACTGAGGTCATCGATCAGTCGGCGGTACTTGCACTCCGCAGTAGGACTATCAATAGGAATCACGAACCTAACTAAGAAGCTGAGGTCCTCAATCACTCGGCGGTACTTGCACTCAAAAGTAGGACTATCAATAGGAATCACGAACCTGACTAAGAAACTAAGGTCATCGATCACTCGGCGGTACTTACACCCCCGCAGAAGACTGTAAGCACATGGCAGGGGGAGTTGCTTAAAATAGTCAGTTCAGGAACACTAAAGTGGCCAGTAGAACAGTAAAATGCGGTAAAGGAAGCGAATAAAATGGTTTAGAGTTTATACTCAATAAATCAAGTCACTTGTTAAAGGGAGATCTGTGTTTCGGCACTGCTTTAGTAGAGCAAAGTTAATGAATGGCTGGATGGCTCCAGACAGGTGTCGATCAGTTGCTCGCCTCCTCACATGTCAGCTGCTCCAGTAGTGCTTGGCTAATTAAAATTCTTGTGGATAAAACGTCGAGTAACTATCCAATAAATATTGCACAGGAATCACAGTATGTCACAAAACATGTGCAGTTTAAGGTCCCAGCACAACTAGGGACCGACCTGGTGACTGTCAAAGAATCCGCAACAAACAGTAAACACGATGGTAAAGGGAATTCGTGAAATACTATTACCTTTGATTATGCTAAAACAATTTTTAAATATATTTTTGAAGGTAATTGTCGAACTTTGAAACATCAATATTAACTAAATGTAAGGCTATGTTGCAAATATAAACAGCACTTGTAAAATAAATATTAAAGCCACTTGCTAAGTTTATAATACACTTTGCTCATTTACGAGTTTTTTACTGTTACCTCAGAATATGCAACAAGTTAATAAAAACATCATAAAGAGGAAATAAAGACAAAGGAACAGGAATATTTTTATTACTCGTCCAAAACCAAGAAATTTTAACCAAAACAATTCAATAAAAACTGAAATACGTGTTCAGTAGTGGTAAACAAAACAAGTTAATTTTGAACACGACACCTTCATTTTTCACGATTTTTGTTAAGGCGATTATCAACAGACTTAGTCAGGTTTGATATTTCAGATGGTTTAATAGAATCTGCTGCTGTTTTTACTGCATTCCACAGGCTTACTTTGCTCGAAAACTGCCGGCCACCTAATAGACCTTCCTTTTGAACATTGCCTAGAGGTTCTCAATGCGATTTAAATCGGGGCTATTCGCTGACCAGGTCATAATTCCTTTTAATTTATATCTTCCATCCGTAAGCCAGTTAGCAGGGTACCATGCTCGGCGTGAGGGAGCGTTATCGTGCTGAAATACCGATTTGGATCTGCGTGCGATAGTCTGCTCATCAAGCCATGGAATCAAGTTTGCTCCAAGAAACTGGCATTACCTTTCTGCATCCAGTTTAACTCTTCTGACACTTCAAAGGGACCAATAAGGGTGTCACCTACTATCCCGGCGCAAAACATTACACCTCCACCACCTTGTTGACACTTCAGCCGTGTCTGTTGAGGTCGGTCATGGAGGACCCATCCAGACTCCCATCTCCCTGGACCATCAAGAGTGGCTCTGCATCCGTCAGTTAATATGACATTGGAGAAATCAGTTTTCATGTTCTTTTCAGCCCATTTGACCCTACTTTCTTGGTGAGTTTTTGTTAGAAGTGGTCGCTTTATTGCCTTTTCCACTTTCCCTAGCTTCTGCAAAACCTTACATCATGTCTTTCTGATTAGTACTGGGGCTCCAGCATCTTCAAATATCGTCTTACTTGTAGAAAGTTGTTTCCTAGCCATAGAAACCTTCAAATGTCGCATATGCCGAGCAATCAGTTTCCTCGTAGAGGCTCTATCCGGAGTTTCCTTAATTGCTCGTTGATCACGCTGTAATTTCTTGGAAACTTCGAGTGTTGTCTTACCAGAAGCAATAACGAGGTCACTTTCATCTTTTCTTCGCCGGTTAGACCACTTATCTTGCCCATGTTGACTAGAGAGTGATGTTGCATAATCTGGCGTAACAGCAGAAATCCGTGCGAAAAGCAAATGTTGCTACAACTTGGGAAATGGTTCCGTTTTATTTTTCTCTAATTGTTTTTATAGCTACAACATACCTGTGCACTAACTTACTATTAACATTTCAAATGTATGACACTTCTCTTGAAAAATAAGCAAAAAAAATTGTATTTGCATAATCAAATGTAACGGACTGTACAATGAACATTGAAATCTACCTCGGTTAGTGATATGAAAGTCTTCTAACAAGGGAGGCAGCGATAACTTCAAGGTTCTGGTGCTGACTGGAACCTTGGAGACGGCATCACTGAGACTGAGTGGTTCCTTGGAGTTACATCTAGCTGAGGGCATCACTGAGACTGAGTGGTTCCTTGGAGTTACATCTGGCAGAGGGCATCAGTGAGACTGAGTGGATCATGAAAGTTAAATATATTCGAACCCTGCTGTCATTTTTGTTCATCATTAACTTACATAGTAAAGCTTTTTCCGTTGCTGACACAAAGAAGATCCAGTAGAGTGTTGTTCAGTGAAGCGAAACTGCGCAGCAAGATCAGATCACATACTTGTAAATTCTTCATGGAGATGTTACCACAAATTTAATCTATTAGTCCGTTGCCAGCAAAACTGCGTAGTTACATTGGATTCATATTTTCCGTGAGTAAACTTGGAATTGCATGGCAGCGTCTGGTAATAATTCACACAGCAGGTTCTGTTGGTGCTGAGGAACACCTACGGAAATACTCGTAGCTCCAAGGTCAGCACGACTGCGTACGTCCCACAAGGGGCCTATGTTTTTATGCCTTCGATTAACAATAGACCACCACTGGGCTGAGAGCTGCTGCAGACCAGTAGAGATGCGAGGATACGCACGAAGGCCACAGCTCCGGTGTTTTGCGGCGCTACGTGCAGCAGGCGGCGGAGCAATTACCTGAGACGCCTGCACAGCTATGCAGCTGTGACGGGAGAGCAGCTCTGCATATCATACTTATAATTTTGCCTTTAAATTGTTAAAAGGCACGTAACACGTCGAGTAAAACTTGAGAATATTAAATTTTATCGAAACATATTCATGCTGTTTAACTTAGCCCACTAAATACGATAATATTCTATATCTGATCAACTTAGCAGCTGATCGTAAAATTGCCGACCTTGCCACCTTTGACCGGCTAGGAGATCATTACATGACTGTATTTACCCTCAAACTTGACAGTCATCCGACCCCTCAAGTTCCTACAATGCCCTCACATTTTGAAGACGAGCATCCTGACTGCTGCTGCAGGATACATCGCCAATAAAAATGTTCGAACCAGCAATGATCTCCTCTCGATTAATCCGACCGTCAAACGCTGCACTGCCAGTCAGCAAGTGTGTTACTTACTTCTTAAAGATGCGGCGCATCGCCGATGTAGGCATTAGTGCTCTTAGTAAGTGTGTTTCAAGCCTGGGAGTGGAGTTTAACGGAGGAGAACAAGTACAACCACATAATCGCATGTGGGGAAGTGAATAGACAAGTCAGGAGTACTAAATGGGCAAAAGTTTTCGTAGCCGATATGGCAAAATACAACCCTAAGGCATTTCATAGCTGGGCACGATAATGAAAAAATCGTATCGCGATAACAGATAACCGTTATCGTGATTACCGATAGTCCTGACTTTTGAATCAATTTATCGACGATATCGACAATCGATAACCGATAAATTTTCCGAAGTAGGAGTGTCATATCCTTTGAAACATGACAGCATGACAAAAATATTCCTGGAGGTTTAACTAAGGCTTAACCAGGACTCATATTAGCAACCTTCCTCGGCGCTATAGCATAGAGTCAACTCATCTAATGCGATTTCGTTGTGACCGAACAGTTTCCACTGGGGCATCAACCGTAAAATTTGGAAACCTGAGCCACTGCTGGATATTTTGCATTATAGCAAGGCCTATTGTATGCTGAATGTCGACTAACATTTCCAATTCTGTACGAGTTCAATTTCACATAGATGCATATTATAGCAATTTGAGTGTGATGTTCGTACATTTTTATTTGTAGTCATCGATCGGTGTGCTAGCTGAATTGGCTCTATAGAGACAACGCCGACGAAAGCCAAAAGTGTGAAGTTAATTCAAGTTATGAACCCAACTTATGGTAACCTATAAACGTGCCTCAGCAGACGCGCTTATCAAAAGTCAGTTTAACAGCACCCTTCAGTGGGAAACCCAAACGCACTGTTTTGTGCTGCAGGTATAAGCTAACTTGTCGCAGGGGGGGTTAGTTCGGCTGCAGTCAATCTCGGGTCGTTGAGAACTTTGGCGTGACCCATTACCCTCCCTATTTTGGGCAAGCTAAGTGTCCCCATGGTTACTGTGCATACCAAGCAAATTTTGCTGACTCAGCGTATCGGGCGCCGCAAAGAACGTTCACCCGGCTCTGGATTTAATCCCGGGACCTATAACACACCAGTTCAGCGTGCAAGGCTGCTGCTACTGTGGGTATTAGATGAGTAAATCTAACTACAATTCCTACAAATTGGCGTTGAGTCTCGTAAACACGAACATACTTAAGCTTTCGTCAGATAGGGAACTCCTCTTGGCCCCAACAAAATCTTCTCCCAGTGAGAACAGGCGTTCTACAACAGCACTGCTCAGGATTGCTGCATTGCATCTAAGGAAGAGGCTGATGAGGGCCTTCTCGCTATTGAAGGCTAGGACCGCCAAACTTTCGGTTGCCTTGGCCAGCAGCTCAACTGTCTCAATTCTCGATTCGCTTTTGTGTTCATAGAACCTTTGCATGATCGTATTTACCGACTATTGAAATCGCAGAACCATGTAATACTGGATCGCAGTCAAAGTCTTGAGTTTAATTAGTAATACGCACCGTATGTGTAACTCTAATATGACTACGCTAACGCTATATATTTATTGTTGTTGTTGCGTCAAGTTTTAGGAGGGCCTTGGGTTCAAGCCCATCTGCCTCGAGTCATTGAAGTAAGTATACAGTATATACATATATATGTTCATTCACTTTATTTTTCACTTCAACCTTACTTTCACTTTAAAATCTTTATCTAAGGTATTGCTATCTAGCTTATATAGCTAAGTTCTTTCACTTTATCTTTCACTTTATAGCTATTTAATCTTAATCTGTAAAAGAAACCTGGAACAGAAGGAAACACACCCCACAAACCCACACAAGCCCAAGGGCAAAACCTACTGCCTCGTATCTAGTACGTAATGCTAATATAAAGGGGCTGGGGAAATCACTCGGTGGTTTATCTTAATAGCTATTTACATAGCCAAAAGCCTTCAGCTGAATAACAGCTCTCTCCACTCCAGTCCTCAACCTCAGCCACTTTGCTTGATCAGAGACTACCAGAGTGAAGGAAAAAATATAGCTATATATTTATAGGGCCTAAGTTAGGTNAATTTATTTGGAGTTTTTTGTCTTGAGTTGTAAAAATAACAAAGATATTGCAAATGGGCTATGAACAAATATTACTTTTGGCTAAAGCAATGAGTTTGTCATCAATATGGAGTACCTAGGTAGATGGTCTGAGAAATGCTAATGCTTTATATTTTCTGGACTTGCCAATTCCATCCCCAACTGGGGTAAGGAATAAAGCATTCCAATACAAATGCCTACAAAATTTTTCTTGAGCATAGCCTAATAGGTAGTACTCGAGCATATAGCTATATTTTTAGCATTTAGTGCTTAGCCAGTATACTAAGGGCTCCTGAATGATTGGTAACAAATGATAGCTACCTATATGACAATGAAACATCCCAAATGATACCTACCAATGATATTGAATATCATTGCAAATGTGAAAAAAATACTTTACTTTAACATATGTAGTTTGATAAAAAGCAGTAAGACAAAAGAGTCAGAATGTTCCAATGAACACTTTTGCAGTGGTGAGCAAAGGCAGAGTACCTCTGTTGGTAGCACAAAGACTCGCATAGCTAAGGTTTCTCCATGACTGGAGGACAGGTCAGAGTCGTCACACTAGTATAAGACAGATAAGTGCTCATTCAAAATGCGTTAAATTTTCCAAGATTTATAAGGTACTTCATCAGTATTCAGGCAAATATCTGAGTTGAGTTTGCTGTTAGGAGTTTCCGGGAATTTTTGACGAAGTCTCAGACTTATTTACATAGTCATGCTTCCTTGCATCCTTCCTCATTCCTCCTTGGTGCCCCATATAAGGTGAGCTAGCACCCTCCAGCCTCACTTGACTTTATGAGATGAGCAATCAGTTCACTTAACTAGCCTCTAAACAAGAAGGGCTTTGGGATGCAAAAAGCCTTCAAAGGTACTCTGCCTTCGCTCACCACTGCAAAAGTGTTCATTGGAACATTCTGACTATTTGCAGTGGCTTGCTCCAGCCAAGTACCTCCGTCGGTAGCACCGATATACCCACAGCGGAGTAGTGGCGGCGCAGGGAGGGTTTTTAAAGGCTCTCCTGCATGCAGGTGCTAGACCATAACCAAGGTAGTAAGCTCTATAAGGTTATCGGTCTGATGACTGAGCGCTCTGCAGTCTCCATGACCGAGATCACGGTTGTGGTGGTAAGATTGCCTTTAGTTCTTACTTGTGGTCAGTTATAATACCACCTTGATGGTCGTTTTAGGAGGGCCTTGGGTTCAAGCCCATCTGCCTCCAGTCATTGAAGTAAGTATACAGTATATACATATATATGTACATTCACTTTATTTTTCACTTCAACCTTACTTTCACTTTAAAATCTTTATCTTAGGTATTGGTATCTAGCTTATATAGCTAAGTTCTTTCACTTTATAGCTATTTTAATCTTAATCTGTAAAAGAACCCTGGAACAGAAGAAAACACACCCACAAACTCATACAAGCCCAAGGGCAAAACCTACTGCCTCGTATCTAGTATGTAATGCTAATATGAAGGGGCTGGGGAAATCACTCGGTGGTTTATCTTAATAGCTATTTACACAGCCAAAAGGCTTCAGCTGAATAACAGCTCTCTCCACTTCAGTCTTCAACCTCAGCCACTTTGCTTGATCAGAGACTACTAGAGTGAAGGAAAAAATATAGCTAGCCTATATATTTATGGGGGCCTAAGTTAGGTTCTATTCAATTTTCCAGTTGGAAATTTCCCAATTCTTCCAGTAAGTTGCAAAGAGCAAGAGTTCGCCATGTCAGCTTGCAAGAGATTGACAGAAACAGATGTAGCAGGAG
>LQNS02278094.1:29082364-29098854 GCA_001587735.2 Parhyale hawaiensis
TAAAAAATAAAGAGCCCTTTACCTATATATCTGGTGTATAAAATAAAAAACATTCTGCCTACTGGGTATGGAATCTACCCAACTTCCTTGTTGGGCGTCTTGCTCATACTCTGTGAAAGTGCTCTTCAGACAGCAGGGGAAGTTCAAAACTCCTACCTGCAGAGTATGGGATCTACCCCGACTTCATTGTTGGGCGTCTTGCTCATACTCTATCAGAGTTGAAAAAAATTAATAAAATAAAAAATAAAGTAAAATAGAATAAAATATAGGAGAGTAGAATAGAGTCAATAGAATAAAATAGAGTGAAATAGAATGAAAAAATAGAATAGAATAAAAAATACGAAAAAAATTCTCCCTGCGGGGTGTGGAATCTACCCCAATTTGATTGTTGGGCGTCTTGCTCATATCCTGTCAGTGCTCGTCAGACAGCTGGGGAAGTTCAAAACTCCTACCTGCAGGGTGTGGGATCTACCTCAACTTCATTGTTGGGCATCTCGTTCATTACCTGTTTGAAAGTGTCTCTTGACACAGCAGGGGAAGTTAAAAAAAACACTTCGTTCAAATTGTCCTGGACACTTGTTCCACCCTGGCTCTGCTGGAAGTTCTGTTCTGTGAGGTGTCTCGCGCCAGATTGCCAGGCACCGGTGGCAATACCATTTACCCTATCTGCACCTCTCTTCAGCGGGGTTCCCGCTAGGAAGGTATGCGCTATTAGCCCAGTCATGCCGACTACCTGGCAATAGAGGCTCATTCCATATGCCAACTGCGACGTTGACGAAATTGGGCGCGACTCAATGCTCGCACCCCCACGAGCGTGCTCCGGCGGCGTCGAATGTACAAAATCATCTTAGGTCTAGCAGTGCCCTGAGCCCTCGTCCGTAACTTTTGCGAATCATGTTTCTGCAGTATGTGCTAAGCTGGTTCCAGCTCTGCTGAGAGTTCCGCGCTGTAAGATGTCCCACGCTAGACTGCACGAGACCAGGGGTGAGATATATTACTCTACCTGCACCTCTCTCAGCGGGGTTCCCGCTAGGAAGGTACGCGATAACAGCCCATTCTTTCATGTCGATTACCGGGCAACAGAAGCTTGCTTCATCTGCCGAAGACGACGTTGACTGAATAGTCCTTAACCGAATGGTTGCACCTCATATATGAGCGTCCTTATGCTGCCTCAAACATACAGAAATCGTACCTCGCCGTAACAGGGCCTCGAACTTGTCACGCAGAGCCCACCTTTCGATTGAAGTGGCCAGCTAGGTCAAGGGCGTTGTCCAATCGTCTGGAAAGCAATCGATCACACCTCTGTGTCGGTCGAGAGCTTATACAAGCCCAAAGGTACGAGACTCGTATCTGCTTTGGTCATCGCACTAAACTTGAGCCTGTCACGGTGTCACCGAGCCCGGCGTACAACCCGAACTGTCTTCTACCAACAGGTCAGACCAATAATTCAGTATCCGAATGAACACACCTCAACCCCGAGCGTGACTATGCAAGGCTCAAATGGAGGAAATCATCATCTTCAATGGGGCCCTGAGCTTGACTGACCCTGCGAAGCCCTGCCCACAGCCTTACCATAACCTGCTTCACTTATGGCTAGGTGCCACGTGGACCAATCCTTTTACTATCTGGGTACTCGGTCCTCAGTTTGAAACGGGGTTGGCTGGTTTAAACCAAATAAAAAACCATGGTTTAAACCAACCAAAAAAGGTGTTTTTTTATTCAACTTTTTTAGTTTTTATTCAATTTTTGTTGGATTTTATTAATAAACATTGCAAAATGAACAGTTTTACTTCTAGAAAGTATCAAATTTTGGTCACACAATTGAAAGGAATAGTTAATGTGTTTCTTTTCAGGAATCCGTTTCGAGTGTTACGACACTTAGGGTCAGCCATTACTTATGTTTAATAAAAACCTATAATTTATTGAAATTTGTGTTATTTCATTTCCGAGATGCATGCCTAATCATACTCTGGTAAGCTAGAAGCTACTGAAAATTGAAAGTAGTTGTTATATAGTTGCTATTAGATGGCTAGTGAGCTCATGTGAAGTATATAGGCATATAGCTATTTCACTTTCTTCAGTTCATTACTCTGCTCTTAGTTATCAAGTAGGTAGCTATTCCTATCAAATTGTCGTTGTATATTAAAGTGTTTCTACGTTTTTCAGAGCATTTTATAGCTGTTTCACTTTCTTTAGTTCAATACTCTGTTATCAATTTGCTAGAAACATGCTATTTCTTATCAAGTTGTATTTGTAATTTGAAGTGTTTTCAAGCTTTTCAAAGGATTTTATACTGCAGTTTTAAATTATTATTGTTATTATTATTATAATAAGACTTCACGCTTGAGCTCCCACGGACAGGTAATACAACCCAAATGAAGCATCTTGCAACACCGGGAAGCCCAAAACGCTGCTAAAGGAAATCCAGTGAAAAACCATTAACAGCTAACTTAAACGCCTGTAGGCCAAAACGACCAAAAGCCGATGCCGGCAACTAATTCCAAATCCTAGCCGACCAGGGCACGTAGCACTGACAGAACTGATTAGTTCGACATCTGACAGCCTCCAAAGTGAAAGAGTGCGCTTTGCGCGCAGCACCAGTCTCTCCCAAAAACCTTGAGGGCAGGGAGAGAAGAATACCGCCAATGCCTCTCATTATTGTACACTTAATTAAACATAAATTGCTCTGCGACTCTTCTCCTGTGGGACAGGTTCACTACATCATTATCAGCGCACAGTCTGCTGGCTGAACTAACAAGTCGGTCTAACAGACGCAAGTGAGTGTCAGCAGCTGAAGCTCAGACCAGTGAGCAATACTCCAACACAGGCAGAAAAAACGCATAAAAACATCCACGGGCAACCTGACTATCACCAAACACGGAATTCACCTTATGCAGGAGTCCAATCTTAGTGGAAGCGCGTGACACCATCCTCCTAATATGCGGCTCAAAAGTAAGCTTCTCATCAAAGATAACACCAAGAATCTCCAAGGACCTAGACCCCTGAAGTAAAGTGTCATCAATCTCCAGTTGGGGATGCTGCGGTACAAGTGTCCGAGACCGACTGATAATCATCAACTTGGTCTTACTAGCATTCAGCTTCATACTCCGGGCCGAGCACCATGCACTAATGCGTGACAAATCCCTATTCAGAGACAGCTTCAGCATCACGCAGGCGAGGACTAGGTATCACTGCCATCAAAGTGGAATCGTCTGCATAGTTGATCAACGTGTTTTCAAGCGAAGAGAACTTGTCACTAGTATAGAGAACGAACAACAGCGGCCCAAGCACACTACCCTGAGGGACGCCAGACACCACCCCAACTGAGGCGCTCAAAACGCCGTCAACAGACACACTCTGCGTCCGCTCAGAAACAAAATCGCGAATGATTGACAAAACTCTACCACCCACACCAAAGGATTCTAGCTTGTATAATAGACCCCTGTGGTTAACCCTGTCGAACGCAGCGCTTAAGTCCAACTGGACAAGGCGTGCCTCCGACCCACAATCCAGTGCAGACTGTAAATGGTGTGACATCGACAAGAGAGCGTCACAACAACCCAAGCCAATTCTGTACGCAAGCTGACCAGCGAGCAGCAAAACCGTAACCTCAGCGAAACGACCAAGCTTACCAGCGATCAACTTCTCGAACACCTTCGACAAAATGGGCGTCAGTGTGATGGGTCTATAGTTGGCCACATAGGGCGACACCGGACCCTTGGGAATAGGAGTAATATTACCAGCTCGCCAACAACGAGGAAAATTTCCTAGCCGTATTAGGTGCCGGAAGATCACTGCAAGCTTGGGGGCAAGAACATCAGCCAGCTGCTTATAAAAGAAAGAAAACATGCCCACCTGATCCACGCCTCCGTACGAATCAAGGCCCTCAAGCAGCACCTGGATTGCAACAGATCTGAACGCCAAAGAGGTCAAGTGAGGTTCAGGGTGGCATCCATGAGGCAATGCGATAACATCTCTGCTCTGCTTCTCATCGAAGTGCGCCGACAAAAGCTCCGCCCTTGCTAAGGGATCAGTACTAATGCCACCACCTGGACCAACAAGGGGCGGCAACGAAGGTTCAGCACCGAACACTGAACCCTTTAGCTTACTCCACCAACGATGTGGATGTTCAATACTCAGCAGAGACTTCCTGGAACGCTGCCTCAGACGACGATGTGCCTCCTCATACTCACGCTTAGCCTCGGCCCCATAGCAAATACAGGTACTCTGCTAACTGCTTGTTCGTAGCCCATCCAACTTGAAATCTTTCTTCTACAATAGGAAGTTGAAATGAAGTGACTAAAATTGTTGATAATTAGCTAGCTACATGTATCTACACAGCAGAAAACCCTTTAAATGTTGGGGAAAGTTCCTAAAACACTGGAAAAAATAAACAAAATATTAAGAAAAAACAAACCAAAAACTAGGTTTCTTTTAACCAGAAAAACCATGGCTTTTGCCAACTCTGGCTTGAAGCGTACTTATGTAAGTATGAAGCATACGAGAATCATACGGACAATGTTCTGAACGGATTGCTCCGATACCCTTCAAGTCCTTTAGTTGATCTGGACTAGCGTCGGTCATACCTGGACTAGCGTCGGTCATACCTTCGAGGCTGACCACTTTGCAGTACCCGAAAGCTGTACCCCAGTTAACCATGTTAAAGCATTGAACAGACAAGAGTCTTACAGTGCCTTGATCTTGTCCTCAAGCATTTGACCTGGACTTGTTTTTCCCCCCGACGCGGGGGAAGCTTCGCTAAGCTGTGACTCACGACTTCCCATCGCTAACACCGATAACCGTTGCTCCTTTGACCTCGTACGTTCTCAACAATGAGCACTCGAAAGGCTCGCTATGTTTCTTGCTAAGTTCCCTGAACTAGTTCCACCCGGCTACGCCGGACTCTCCTCTCTCCACACCGTTGGTACTTATCTGGGTCGTCCCAACTACCTTTGGTACGAAACTGAGCTCGCTACCTCACACCCGCCTTACGGACTCCACGCTAATGTCCCTAGGCTCTGACCAAGGTATACTCTTGACCGACAGGGCCCCACCTTAGGTATAAGCGTGCAAAACACATACGTCGACGGGACATAGCTCTCTGAGTTGTCCTGAACAGGCCGTCCCACTTCGCTGGAATCACTCCCAGGCTGGAGCGCCCGCCTCAAAAGGCGAAAACATTTAATGCTGCTCTGGCACTACCCATTGCGTTATTTTTAGCAACTCCTCCGCTGAAGCCACTATGGCTAGCCCGACCGCTCGAGACAATCTGATCGGTTCAGAGCACGACTCTTGAAGATCTGTGTTAGGATGGTCATATCTGCTGTGACTCAGATCTCACCGAGCGCCGCTGGTTAAAGTCGATCTTTCGGTCCCGACAGGGACAGTCTGGAAAGTATGAACTCTGTGTTTAGGCTCGCCCTAGGCGGCGACCCACCATCTCAGACTGTTGTTTTAGGGCGGAGATCTGCTTCTCTAACGCAATAAGGACTACGTACACCCCTTGTGTCGCAAAGACATACCTACCTATCTCTGACGGCCCTCAGGGGCATATTGTGGCGGATCCTTTCCCTGCCACAATATGTTTGAGCATCACGCACCCAATGGTCCCGAGTGCCTTCTCTGCATTGAATGTAGCATCTGGACGCAGTTCCTGCTGACGAGGTTAGTTTTGTAAAGTTAGGTAGGCTCTCAATACCTCCCCTTCTGTTTCGGGAGGTGGGCTGCCGATCGAGGTGGCTGACTTATTCCCGCTAGACTTCTACTTTCTTGTATTTCGTTTCCTTCCCCTGTGCGGCGTAACTGAGCGACGGCGTTCAGCCGCGCCCGGGGGTTGGAGATGCTCAACTTGTGCCTTTTTCCTGTCAATAGCGCACTGACAACTCTTGAGACCTACCGGCAGAAAAGCCGAGACAAAAATCATTGACAATTAAAAAAAAAAAAATGCGCCTTAGTCGGCGCACGAGCCTGTGGTTAAACACAGGAATAGTTCGGCGCGATATAGGCAATTTGCCACTGAATCGTTGGTAAAAACTACTACTACTACTACTACTATTACCTCTCTCTGACGCTGACTTGGCGTAGTCGAGCAACCAGCCCGGCTACCTACTCGAAGTACTCCTTTTCTTCATCGCTCTGGTACCTAGGGTCTCTACAGACCTGTGAGCTTAGCAGACCCCACGCAGCCCTTTGGTCAGCCCCAAGCCTCAGTACGTCACTCAATAAAAAGGCCAACACCCCAACTTTGCTCTTAGAACTAGAACCGATCTAGGACGGTCGCAAATCCGAAGCAAGGAGAGCATCCCCTTTCGTAGCATTGTCAGCACATACGGGCTCAACTGCCCTCAGGGGCATATTGTGGCGGGCCCCTTCCCCCCCNAAGTTAGGTAGGCTCTCAATACTTCCCCTTCTGTTTCGGGAGGTGGGCTGCCGATCGAGGTGGCTGACCTATTCCCGCTAGACTTCTACTTTCTTGTATTTCGTTTCCTTCCCCTGTGCGGTGTAATTGAGCGACAGCGTTCAGCCGCGCTCGGGGGTTGGAGATGCTCAACTTGCGCCTTTTTCCTGTCAATAGCGCACTGACCACTCTTGAGACCAACCAGCAGAAAAGCCGAGACAAAAATCATTGACAATTTAAAAAAAATGCGCCTTAGTCGGCGCACGAGCCTGTGGTTAAACACAGGAATAGTTCAGCGCGATATAGGCAATTTGCCACTGAATCGTTGGTAAAAACACCTACTACTACTACTACTACTACTACTACTACTACTACTACTACTACTTCTCTCTGACGCTGACTTGGCGTAGTCGAGCAACCAGCCCGGCTACCTACTGGAAGTACTCCTTTTCTTCATTGCTCTGGTACCTAGGGTCTCTACAGACCTGTGAGCTTAGCAGACCCCACGCAGCCCTTTGGTCAGCCCCGAGCCTCAGTACGTCACTCAATAAAAAGGCCAACACCTCAACTTTGCTCTTAGAACTAGAACCGATCTAGGACGGTCGCAAATCAGAAGCAAGGAGAGCATCCCCTTTCGTAGCATTGTCAGCACATACGGGCTCATCTCGAGGAAGAGTGGCCCTCTGGACCTTTCTGAGAAGCGTAAGCTCAGCCTCCCTCCCGCGTACGAATGCTACGCCGCATGCGGCCTTTCCGTCAAGCACCTTTTACCTTGCGGACTACGCCCCGGAGACGAGACCCTCAACTAGCAAAAGTTGACCGGCGATTACCACCACCCCGGACTTTGGTCCCTCCGAACCATCATCCAGTTACACATAGCCCGAAACATACGCACCATCTGGTGTACCAACGTACGATAGGGCAGTCAATGCTACACCTCACTACTCACTCACCTAGCTCGTCGAGGCGACAGGTCTCCGACTTCCGAGCACTACATACGCTCTATATATAGGCCTGATCGACCAAGCTCGGGCATCCGCGAAAGCATTACTCAGGCCTCGCGACTCAGGAATCACCTTTGAGACCCAGACCCTCAAGTCAACCTGTCGGGGTCACCTGAAGGTAGGAAGTTAATACGGATCTCCACTGCCTCTCATACAAGTACCACCTTAATACATGCACCCTAAGTTGGACGACCGAGTTGTATTTAACAGGCTGGGACTTGGAAAAATTGGTTTCTGCCTTTACAATCTGATCTGTGGTCACTTCCACAGCCTATGGTTACCCCTTCGGGCCTTAAACTAATAGGTCCTAACGGTGACAAGTGACCTGGAGGTGAGAAAATATGCTTGTGACGAGCCAAGAGCGACGGAACACGCCCTTTTTTCTCTCACCACAAAGGAACTTGACACCGTGAAGTCCTCTCACCTGCCCGTCACGACCAGATGGTTGCGTGGGCATGGTAAGCTGAGCCAACGCAACCCCTGAAGTAACCGCCAGCCGGCTGATTGGCGGGGTGGCTGCCTGGCGGCCGCGCCACCTGGCTGAAGGCTGCACTGGCTCGGCGGACCGCCGCTCAGCCGGGCGTGACGCCAACCGGCTGATCTACCGTGCGGCGGCTTGGCAGACTATCTGGAAGGTAGGAAGAGCTTTAGTAATCAAATCCTCCTCGTACATTTCGAAACAATTATAGCATCAATAGAACTGATAAATGTTATGTTGTACGTAAGCATCCCACTTGTGGAAGCTTATCAGATTGGTGAAGGGCAGAACGAACTACTTGGCTTGTAAAGTCCTAACAGTGTCAAGTTCCCTTATGATGAAAAAAAGGGCGTCTTCCGTCGCCCTTGGCTCGTCACGAGCAATATTTTACCCTTTATTCAGGTGGAAAGACGAGAAGCCTTATGCCGGCATCTTTCTGAGTCCGAATCGTCGTTAGATTTGGAAGAAGATGCTCGAACTTACGGCACTGATGGCTTGCCGACCCACGCTCGACACAGAGTCTCACCTATTCCTGCTCGACCTCAGTCTCCGGGTAAGTGCTTTCTTTTATTCTGCATTGTGCGCATTGTTTGCATATCGACATACTGCTTGCTGTTTGCAACATCTGCAACTATCAAACTGCATTTATAAACGTTGTACTTATAACATGTGGAAGGAAAATATAGTGCCCATTTACGGCTAGTCTACATATTTCTTATTGCTGCCTATCGGGAGCACGAGTCTTCACGCATGTTCTTCTTGCGTTGAGAGCCTCAAAACATTTGTATTACAAATGATTGATACTGGTGCAAGAGCACAGTCTCCCTCCAAACCACGTAAAGCTAACACTGACACTACTGTTGTTCATGCATACTTACTAGGAGGTGTCAGTGGTGCCAGCTGGAGTTCCCTTCAAAGTGGCGCACAGTGCACGCGCTGCCCCAGCTGTAATGCTGCTCTGCCCCCATCCCTTTCATCCTCAGCTCCCTCCTCACATCCCCAGGTAAGTGCGGCGGCCGCCCTGTCGTAGTCTTGACTACTTAGGTGTAGTGTTGGTTGGCTCATGGCCATCACCATTGCTCTCTCGTGCCCAGCACCGCTTGTTGGTCTCGTGTAGTTAGTAGTAGACTGGCAACAGTCTTCACAGTGATAACTCGTACTGTGACAACAGGCTAAAGGACGGATCATTTTGCTTCTGCAGCTTTTTTGGTGCCGGTATAGTTTGTTGCCTACCTGAGATACCGGTACAGCTATATTATGTGTGCCTTCAAGTTAGGCTCCTCCTCTAGCTGAAGTGAACATAGCCTAGCCTATTTTAACCAAATCTAGCACATACTCTAAAGTAGGTCCCATTCTATACACAGACAGTTTTCTTTATTGAATAAACGTATCGTTCTTGATGTTATTTCACTCGGATCTTGAAAAAAACCTTAAGCTAGCTTCCTTTTGGTTCTGTTGCGCATCTAAGATTGTTCTCAGTGTATTTGAATGTATCATATGTGTTAGCATTTCGTAAGTAATATACCTTCTTTAAATCAGTATTATTTTTCCAAAATTAGATCGGTCTCTCGTAACATTTTTACTGCGACTCGCCGTCTCGGTTTATTACACTAAGGGGTATTTAACACAGTCATGTTGGCAGTTTGTGCGTCAGTCCAGCCGAGGTGCTGAGAGGTTTATCAAGCCTTCACCACCTCCTCCTTCCTCACCTCTATCGTCGCTACTGCAACAGCAGCAGGGCTGTCATGGTCCCTATCCCCATCTCCCTCCCCACCACCCCAGCGGTGCTACAGCCCCAGGAAGCCACCGTCCTTCTGTAGACTTACAGCTCCACTCTTCTGCTGCGGCCGCCAGGAACCAAAGTACCTCCAGCCCTGGTAAGGTCCAGCGACCACCCACCCCTGAGAACATGAATCTTGATCATCCCCCTGCCCCTCCTTCTCCTATGGATATTTCTCGCAATTAATTACTGGACTGTGTTGTCTTGTGTGTCACCGAGTCGGTTCTTTGTTGCAGCTGTGCGTTCCGTCACTCATTGCAAATATAGACGAGGACGTGTAGAGTTCTGTGATGATTTCATGTGAATGCCCTCTGCTTCTCATTGCATGGTCTTTGAAAAGAGTTAATGAACGGTTTCGCATCTAAACTTGTTTGCAATTGTTGCGGTCAGGTGCGCATATCGTTCGTACTGGTGTTTTCACACGTGGCATATCTAAGCTTGCTATTGCACCGCAAATATGGCTAACAATTGAGAAATGAGAAGCATTTTTTTTCTTGGAAGTGAGTCTCATGCAATGGTAAGCGGTGGGATTTTTACAGTTTCTTGGCTTACTGCGTTCAACTGCTCGCATTGGTGATGCAATAGTCACTTGTTGAACTGCAGACTGGCACTTGTAGCGTAAGTAAAGCAACAGTAGCTCATGTTGGCGTACAGGTTGCCTCGCGTCACACACAATAAGAACAGTGCCGTCAACATAGGCCATGGTGACCTTAAAGTGCGACTGCAATGCAGTGAATGACCTTCGCTCTCGAAATTGCACTGTATGCCTGTTTCGCCTATTTGCGTAACTATTTTCTTCTAACGGTGTGAGCACAAGTTGCAGCTCAATGCTTTAGCTCACTGCTGCAGAATGCTTGTCAGTCACCACGTGAAATATCTATGGCTGTTGTGTGATATGAATAAATGTCTGCTGGTGGTGCAGATATCCTTTTATAACTGAGGAACTGTTCCCTATGCATTGAGATGTTTGTTCCTTAGCTTGTTGCCTTCCGTACAGTGACTAGTTTTACTGTCAGTGCAACACATTTTGCTTGTGCAAAGGAAGTGTCAATGCCAAAATTTCAATTTAAGAGTAGTCTTGTCGTATTAATAATAAAATATTTTTCTTTCGTAAGATGTTTGCACATTATTATAAAGGATAAATGAACGTGAATATTATTTGCGAAAGGCTAGTAAATATATTAGATATATAACTATACCTATGTATAAAAACTCTGTAGTCCCTTCATCAGCAGATGCTGATCATCGTTGATTGACAATACCCTGACCAAGTATTTCGATATGGTGCTTGCAATGGGGGAACGTTAAGTTAGAGCTTGGTCAGGTGTGAACTGCTGCGGTGGATGCAGTATATATTTGATTTGAACAATTTGTTTCTACGTTAGACTGTATTAGGGACTTAGCAGCTTATGTTCCTTCCTTCTCAATTTTGCTGCTGCGTAGTTTACGATAACCATCTCATTAGCACCTCTTATGCTTGGTTTCAGACGCATTGTAACATATATAACCAATAATATTATTATTACCTTTAGGCTTTAGTCACCATCTTCTTCTTATGTTTTTGTTCATTTACTGATATATTGTTGTTAGTTTACCTATAGTGTAGAAAATGTTGCTGGTTGATTATAAACGCTGCGAAAGTTTAGTGACTGTGGGCTTTTTGAGCGGAGTTAAAATATACTCGTAACGGCAGTGTGTGCTGACGCATATGTGGACGTGTTTTTCTTGTGCTCATGGACTTTTTTTTCTTTAACGGCTGAAGATGACATGGCAGCAAGCAGGGTATACATTTTGATTAGGAGGAAGAATGATGTTTCTAGCTCAATTGTTATGTATCGTTTGCTCACTTCATAATATGTTAAGAGTTGTGGGTAGATGGATAGGTGGTGACACACATCTTCGCTTCAATGTAAAAAAGGCAAAAATTGTTCAATAAGTTGAAAGTGTACTTAAACCACACTGTTACTGGTAATTGAAATGCAGCTTAGATGTACTACATCTAAACATCCTTTGATATGCAGCCTTACGTTAGTAGTGACGTAGGTAATTGTTCTGACGAAAAGTTTTGTAACAAAATTTAGGAATCAATCTGTTCGTTCTGACCTAAAGGGAGTATACTGCAGCGGTGCTTCATATACCTACGAAAGTCAACTGCCGTTCTCTGTTGTGTTTAGTTTTTGCTCATAACTAAATTTTCAGCTGCACTTCGCAATATATAGCGTGTGACTCCTCAGCAATCTGTTCCTGGAACGTTTAGCCATACTTACAGCGTAGAGTCATCCACCATACTCAGAAGCGAGTCACTTTCACTGTGAGTTGACATTAGGCTTGAATATTTCCTCTAGTGCACTTCTCCTAAGCAAAGTCATTTGCTCCTGCCCCTTATAGTGACCGTTACCTTGGTGACTCTATTATGGCATTGTGGCAATGTCAGAACTAGTTTGTTGGAATTGAAAATAAGTTCGAATTGTAGGTTATTTGCTGGTAGACTTTTCTAATTAGGCTAATTGGGCCTAAAAGTATTATTTCCGAGCATGCTGTATTTCTTGTTTTTGAAACGTCTAATAAATATTTCGGATGACTTCTGTGTTACCTGCTTAACTCAAAACTAATATTTTTTTAACGGTACCGCTGATGTGAAAGCTTCTAGCTCGTGGTTTCGAGCTATTTCATAGCTTTAATGTGATGGTGACGGGCTAGCGTTAATTGAGTGGAGGTACCATGATGCTCTCGTCGTGGCATGTTATATTCCGAAGTGGCCGAATGTTAGAGTGCTGCGCTGGCCTGCTTTAGTACCCTGGATCCCTCGTGCCGTTGCTTGGCTTTCTGCTTCAGCAATTATGGCGTTCACACTCCACCGCGGGGAGTTTTGACGCAAATCTGAAATGGTGAGAGTTGGGGGTCTCAGTTGTTGCACGAGTCTTCCGTCTCTTGATGCCGAAATTCAGTCAAGCTGTGCTCGACTGCATTTGTGTGGGGTCTTGCTGTCATCTGTCTGCAGCACGAATTGGTGTATATGTATGTGCATTTCTCCTTTGGGGTTGCCGTCAAGTTGACTTTACTTTTACCTTTCTGTGTCACCTAAGAGAGTCGAAAAGGCAACTCTTGCATTTGGACTCTACTTGAATACGAAATACGTGCGTGAGGTCATTTCTGTACATATTCTGATTGAGCACAAGTGTTCGGCATTTCTTCAAAATCTATTCTTTCGTTTTGGGTAAGAAATGCTAAAAAGAACTCAGCTATTGTGTATTTAACAGGAACTAGGGCGTCAACGATGGTAATAGCAAGGGTTAGCTAAGCTATTATGATTACTTGGCTGGAAACTCGGGACTGGTGTTTTGGTCTCGCCAATTTGGACGAATTTGTGGCGTTAAACCGTAGGTTCCACCAGTGCCACTGCCTAAAAGTCAGTCCTGCTTTGTAAAATGAAGTTTTCCGATTCCCCAGTACAACAGATTCGTGCCTGACACTTGCAACACAATTTAATGCGAGGAAAGCCGATGCGCTTGTTTAAAGTTTCTGGTGAGGTGAAGTTCATGACCGTAGCTTTATTCGCACTCGCTGTGCCAGTAGAAGTCAACTTTGGGCTCAGATTTTTTTTCCGGTTTTTTACTGCAGCATCTTTAGCTCCTCCCTACAGTATACTTTTTAATATGTTCACATGACGTCCTGAGTGGTTAATAACTAATGAAAATCGATCCCACGGGAGTGGGGGACGGGGATCTTTTGGCGGACGCTGTCCCCGTCAGAATGTCTTGGGCCTCAGGGGTTCCTCATTGATTTCTCTGCTGGGGATCTTGTATCTGGCCGCAGTCCCTGCCTAAAAGGCTAGTTTGTAAGGTCGAGTAGGTTCTCTATATTTCCCCTTCTGTTCCGCTAAGTGGGCCGCCGGATAGTGGTAAGCAACTCATCCCATGGGACTCCTATCTGCTCCCTTGTAGGAAGCCACGTAAGGGGCCCTCCGAGAAAATGTAGTAGCTAATAATAATGAAGAAGCTCGAACGGATGTGACAAAGATTATGTGTGTTTCTTTTTTTTTGTTACTGGAGAAAGATACTACTTAACTACTAATGAACTCGACCACCACAAACTTCAACGTTAAGTTGTCGGAAGAGGTGAGCGCGAACAGTTTTAATAAGGAAAAATATTACCATCTTTCTGGTGCCAACAACATTGGCATGAAGTTGAAATTTATTTTCATCATTATATTTAAGCTTGCCAGAAACCAGGGTTGGCTGGTTTAAACAAATTAAAAAAGCCATGGTTTAAACCATAAAAAAAGTTTTTTGTTTCTGTTCGATTTGTTTGGCTTTTATTCAGAAATATTGCAGAATAAACCGTTTTATTTCTGGTAATTATTCAATTTTATTTACACAACTTAAAGGATGAGTTACTCTGTTTCTATTTAGGAATTCGTTTGACTGTTAAAGAGAAAGTCAACTACCTATTGCTTATGTTTATTAAAACCTATAATTTATTGAATTTTGTGTTATTTCATTTCAGAGATGCATTTTTTAAACATATTATGGTATTCTAGCAGCTACTGAAAATAGAAGTAGTAGTTTCAGTTGCTTTAAGATAGCTAGTGAGCTCATGAGAAGGATGTAGGCATATAGCTATTTCTTTTTCTTTAGTTCAATACTCTGCTTTTAATTAACTAGTAGCTAGCTAATTCTGTCAATTTGTAATCAAGTTTTTCAGAGGATTTTATATTGCAATAATTATAAATCATAGCTTCTCCTGCAGTTTGGATATTAAATGTAGCCAAAACACATGCAGGTACTCAGCTAACTGCTTTTTCTTAACCCCTTTTCTTAAAATCATTCTTCTACAATAGGAAGTTGAAATAAAGCAACTAAGATTGTTGATGGCTAGCTAACTACATGTTTACAAAGCAGAAAACCCTTTAAATGTTGGATAAAATTCTTAAAATTAGAAAAAAAAACTACAAAATATCTAAAAAATAAACAAAAAACACAGTTTTTATTGTTTGTTTCAACCAAAAAATAACATGGCTTTTGGTTTAAACAAAAAAACATGGTTTTTTGCCAACCCTGCAAAAAACTAGTGTTAGTATAAATCACATAACTACCTCAGTTGTATCCATGATACCACAAAGTCAGTTCTATTTGTGATCCGTTCAAATCAGTAAATAGTAACAGAAAATCCACAGATAAACTACACAGCGGTCTTCATTATAGCGGTCGATCGATTTATGAGATCAAGGGTTCATAAATTGTCACTTTCTGATCGACATAATCGTGTGGCACCAGCTTGAGGTATAGAATGCCCGAAAAATCCACTCAGCAAAGCAGCGTTTGTGATTAATGGTGAAATTCAAATCCAATTGGTGAATCTAACACTTATGACTTAAGTCCGGACAATTTAAATCTAATGAGATCTGTACCTTATTGGTAATGGCTGGTGCTCTGTTTGGGCCAATGAAAAGCTTTTGCTGAAAATCAGGGTTTTCGCACTCTGATCAGCTCCAGCTCATAATCCCGGGTTCAACCAGTGTGAAACCAACTCCAACTCATACTCCTGGGACCGGCCACTGTCGGACACCAACTCCTACTCTTGGGTCCAGCCAGTCTCCAACTCATACCCCTCGGTCCAGCCAGTGTCGGACACCAACTCCAATTCATACTTCTGGGTCCAGCCAGTGTCTGACACGAACTCCAACTGATACTCCTGGGTCCAGCCAGTGTCGGACACCAACTCCAACTCATACTTCTGGGTCCAGCCAGTGTCTGACACGAACTCCAACTGATACTCCTGGGTCCAGCCAGTGTCGGACACCAACTCCAACTCATACTCCTGGGTCAGCCAGTGTTCGATACAGACTAATTGGACTGCGAACTCCCAACTCCACTTCTTATAGAGGGAGGAAAGAAAGCAAAGATCAGAAGGAAGCACGGGAGGGGGTGGTGGGCTGAGGTTGCAGGGTTGTGGGGCAGGGCCCCGTTTTGCTTTCCGCAGGCGCCGCATAGGTGTGAGACGCGGAGCTGACATCAGGCGGCAAAGACGCGGGGCTCTTCGGGTGTTTGGCACCAGACCCCGCCTTCTCCCCCTTCTGGTCAACAGTGGCCCGTCCCTTTCGCAACTGCGGTGGGGTGGGGCTACACTGTGTGGCTTTGGCTTCTTACAGGCACAGGATTGGGCTTCCGGCCTCTCCGCAGTGCCCGCGCTGTCATGTCAGAGAGCGAACAGTCTCCCTACCATTTGCATGTTACGCGTCTCAACGGCCCTCACTCCCGTCCATCTCTGGGAGGACCCCCGTGGCGTCTCTTTGTTTCTTCTCACCCTACTTTTACCTATCTCACTCCACTTCTCTGTCCTCCGGAACGAGTTTGTAGTTCACGCCACGACAACAAATCCAATTCTTGTAAAAATAAAGCCCATTTTCTCGAGTCTTTTGACAACAGAGTGTGCAGACTCGGACTCAGCAACCCTGCTGATAATAGAGTTGTTGCTCATGATCATGTGTAAATGTCAGAAAAGCTGCATTTTTATCTGTTGCAAGTTTTTCAATGATCTAGGGCCTTACATTTTTAGTATTGTAAGACACTAGGGTGACATATAATTAATTGCTGCTGTAGAGTTTCTAGTGCGTATGTACCATTCGTTTTGCTGCAGCTCTCTAGTATCAGCATGATGTGGGTCATGCATGATTTTAGCAACACCACTGTTCTTTGTTTCCCTTCTTAAACCTTTGAGATACTTGAGAATGTCGCTTCCAAAAATACATAGCTTCCTCTTTTGTCGGTCCTCACTGTAGGTCATTAACGTTTTTTTATGCATTAATACGAAGTTCCTAATAGTATTTCA
>LQNS02278094.1:29105415-29127422 GCA_001587735.2 Parhyale hawaiensis
AATCAAGAGGTATAACACTACAGCACGCCTTCTCTAAGCGGCTCTTATTCGCAGTCTAGTAGCTATGATAATGAATAAAGCAAACTACTATTAAATAATTAATGTGTGTAGGCGATGTGATACCCTGTTGTTGTTAGTCTGTATGTGTACAGTCTTAATGTGAAGTGTAGTAGCTCGCTGTGTTTTCTATGCTACGTTTTTTGATGTCTGAAACGGAAAGGAAAAGTTTGTAATAAACACCACTTATAGTATCGACTCCAGGCTTCTCTTCATTATCCTTTATCCCAGCCAAGGTAGGTAATTGCAATGGAACCCCATCAGCATTGGACAGTTCTAGTCAGGGTACCTATAAGTTGAGGTAGTTTTCATGGAGCTTCAAACCAGGAAAGAAATCCGGGAGTTCAACTTCATATTACTCCCAAAGTTTCTAGGGACTTTTAATTTTCATAATACACCCTGACCCTGAACCTAATACAGCGAGGAGGATTAGCATCACACAGCGTCGGAAGGCGGCCCATTTTGGTTAGTCCTTTATTGGGCAAATGCCCATATATATCACTTCCATTACACCACTTTTACTGTTCCTAAGAAAGCGTCACTCAGCCGCCATCTGAAGAATTCAACATTGGCACGGGTAACACAATGCCACGGCATGTGGCGCAGCAGAGCCACAGCTACTTCTGGTTGATAAATGAGACGTGCTGTCTCCATGTTAGGACCACATAATACAATCGCACAGTAAACTTGATGAGTGTTTGCGCAGCTGGCTCGCTGTCCCGACTCCCAATTGACAGTAAAACTCAGTAGCTGTGAAGGACGTGCGGCCACTGATCAGGTTGCACAGCACCGGTCTACCAGCACCTACTAAACAAGCTACCGCCACAGTTAGGTTCCCTCCAGTCACGCGTGCACAGTGTATACAAGAGCATAGTTGCAAATGCCCATCCAGTCCTTGGTTGATAAAGCTTCTTTCCTATGGTGTCACGAAATAAAAACTGACCAAGTGAGACACTGGTGTGTTGTTGGCATCAGAACGCGCAAAAGGCATGAAATCAGAGGGTTTAAACAAAGCGATAGAATTTATTGTACGTAGACGTAACAGCACAGGGTCCGACTTCAATAAAATGAAAAATGTTTCTTAGCTAAACCCTGCTCATGAAGACCAAATGCTACGCAATCGTACCGTAACGGAGGGCGAGTTTGAAAGTCTTCCACAAAGCTTTTGCTTTTTATGTAATAATGAAAACATTGTAGGTATACAAAACTACGTGCATAGCGTAGGCCCATAGTACATTAAAAACAAAAAGGTTTTGGAAGCCTTTCAAACTCGTCTTAAGTTTCAGCCTCCGCTACGGTAATGACTAGCTTATTCAGATCAAAAAATTAAGTAAGCTGAGCACTTTGGCAAAAAGGATTATTCCTAACCAGGAGCTGCACCACCGCAACACCACGCAGATGTAGAAAAGATAGCGCAAGGTTGTGCTGAAGGAGCCAAGTAGCTATCTTAACAATAGGAAGGCTATTGGAGAACATGGTGGGTTCGGGTTGTTAGCAATTTTCAGTACTTGGATGAGATATAATCTCTATTGTAATTCTGCTTGTCCCACTAATACTTACTTAGTTCCTTAATTAGTTTGTTAGTACGACATTATCATAACAGTTAAAAAGCGCGAAGTAGGCTATCTCTGAGAGGTGAAGGCAGAAGAAAGAAATACCCGCGTGGAGTCCCATCCGTGGCTCTCCACACAGGAGCAGATCGGAGTCCCATGGGATGGTGGCATTCCACCATTCTGCGGCTTGCTTACCTCGCGAAATACAAGGTGAAATATAGAGAACCTACCTAGCCTTACAAACCTCATCAACACGCACTGCAGCCAGCTGCAACATCCTCTAGGCAAAAATCACTGAGGAACCCTTGGTGCCGTGAGGTCTAAGATGTACTGGCGGGGATAGGGTCTGTCAGAATATCCCACGTGGGGCGGGGAGGGGGGCTTTGATGAGATAAAACACGTAAACCACGAATTGAGTCGGCACCAAAGCCGGAAAAAGACCTACACTTAGAACTGAAATAATAGCTTTATCGCAGAATTGACCACATCTCGACTATTTGGCCATAAACTTCAATAAAAATATCACAGAAAGTTAAGCTAATGAGGCTTATAGTGTCTGTAAAATTTCAAACGACTAATTGTTCTGGTTCTAGAAAAATTATCTTTATTTCAGTATTACTAATTTCACTGAGCGGCGGTAATAGCTTTATGACTAAGAAACAAAATATTCATAGTTTTATATCACCAAAGGAGTAAAAATAATACGAATGAGAAAATTACGTATTAAACAAGAAATCATTAATCAAAAATTTACAATGACTGAAAAAAAGTCTTAGTTGCTAACATGACCTCCATGACGTTTAATAATTTTAATAAACCTTGAATTCATGCAGCCAGTTAGTTTCTTTATTGCAGAAGGTGGAACTGCCCTTGCTGCTGCAGCAACAGCATCCCACAAGAAAGATTTTGAGTTGTACAGCCTTCTATCTGCATAAATTTCCCTTTTCAGAAGGACCCAGAAGATTTTAATTGGGTGTAGATCAGGTGAACACGGTGGCCAAACCATCAGTTTCTCTGCATGGAACCCCAAAGAGTCCAGAAATGCTGTGGTAGTACTGGCAGAGCGAGAAGGCGCATTATCATGCATGAAAATAAAGTTTCGAAGCAACGAAAGAGGTATGTCATCTAGCCATGAGATCAAGGCGTACTTTAGCATGTCACAATATGATGCAGATGTAATTTTCACGCCATCAGGCACTAACCGGACCTACAAGTCGATCCCCTATGATACCAGCCCATATCATAACACTACCTCCCTGTTGTTGACGTTTTACGCGTTGATGACACTCACCTCAAGGTAGCACCCATCCCTTACTCCACCCATCAGTACGGTCCATCGAGGATTGCCCGGGTTTTGTCGGTGAAAAGAATGATTCCTGTTGATCTTCATTTATTTCTCTGCCAGCGAAATTAGCAAAATTGACAAAAAAAACAGAATTTTTCTAGAACCAGCACGATTAGTCGTTTGAAAATTTACAGACACTATAAGCATAATAAGTTTACCTTTGTGTGAAATTTTCACTGAAATTTATAGCCAAATAGTGAAGATGGGGTAAATTGTGCGATACTGTGAAATTTTCACTGAAATTTATAGCCAATTAGTCGAGATGTGGTCAATTTTGCGATAAAGCTATTATTATTTCCCTTCTAAGTGTATTGTGGGTGTGTTCTGTGCCACGGAATATCTTTGGATTACAGGGCAGCCCGGGGGTTACGTTCGTCATAATTCAGTTTGGTGGTAAGACACAGCGCCTTCTTCACAGTTCTCCTGGCAGTCGCTTTCACTTGATTCACCACCAGTCGCTTTCACATGATTCACCACCGAAAGTTTCTTCCGCTTCTCCCATTCCACCAAACGTCGCTTTTTCCACACCAAAGCGACTGGATAATCGCACAGCTTCAGCTGCTAGTTCTGAATGAAAATTCAACCCGGACCGTAAACGTTCCTCTACTCCACCATCGCTTTCATTGCCATTATCATCTTTGCAAGTTCGTTCCCGTTTGTCACTCTCTAACATCTGCATTAACCGCGACTTGAGATCTCTTGGTTTTGGTGGGATGTTCCACACCGATTCACCTTCTAAGTCCGTGTCATTCAGAGCAGGGTCGGATATATACAGAGCAGGTGGATGGTTGGGTACATCGGGAGGTGTTTGGTCAATATCGCAACGAGAGGATGCGGATGAGCAATCATTGTTATTAAGTACATTCGACTTCATGGCCAAAGCGTCATCTTGAACGAGCTCGATGGCTTGGCAAACGATGCCGTTTGTTTCTAGAGTACTGGGGGGACTATCTACAGAACTGGCAACACTTTTTGCACTGATCACAGGACTTGGTAGCAAGTGCGTCACAACAGTATCACCAGCTGCCGCTTTACCATTATTGGAAACGTCGGCAACACATGAATTTTCAAATTTACCTTTTACCTCCGGCAAATTAGGTGCTGCTGACGTCACGACAGACAAGTGATGGGCAGCGTCTAGAACGTTAACTATTTGCTCTTGAGCTACGCACGGCGCTGTCTCCAAGTGTTCGCCCTGAAATGAAAAAAGGAAATAACCAGAATTAGTAGTAACAATGACAGCGGAAACTTGCAACTCACAAGGCTGAGAACTGACGAAGACCGGTGAAAACCTGAGGTCGCAGTGTTAAGAAAAAAATTACCAACTCTAAGTTAGATCGATTCTTATTTTAAAATTGAACCTAGCGAATCACGCGAACCAATCTAAGGATTATTATTATTATTATATTGTGGGTTTTCCCGCCGTATTATATACGAAGACTATATAACAGTGATCCAATTTTGCATGATTTAGTTTAGAAGTTGAGTCGAACTCAAATGAGTTCTATTAGCACAATCTTGGCCAGGTGCACCATGTCTGGCAGGAAATAAGGCGCGAGCATCTCTAACTCCACACAGCTCGGTCGAACGAAATCGCTCAGTCGTGCGGCGCAGAGGAGACGAAAAGAGAAGAAGGCAGAAGAGAGCGAACACTCGTGCGGGGGGTCCCTTCCGTGGCCCCCCCACACGGGAGCAGATAGGAGTCCCATGGGATGGGTCGCTTATCACCATTCGGCGGCCCACCTTGCGGAACAGAAGGGGAAATATAGAGAACCTACCTAACTCTACAAAACTAACCTTCTCAGCAGGNCAGCAGGATCTGCGGCCAGATGCTACATCCCCTGCGGAGAAGGCACTCGAGTCCCTTGGGTGCGTGATGCCCAAACATATTGTGGCAGGGACCCAACCAAGGAAAAACCATTAACCTGGTCGACTATTCGCGCACTAAAACGTACCAATAAGAGACGCAAATAAATTCACCAGTACAGCAATTCATTTCTCGCTTTCCCAGGCGATATGGCAGGCGGGGAAGTATATACTTGTGTTTATGGTTTTTCAAACTGCATTGCTCAAACAACATTCACAGTATATATACATTATATTAATATTTCAAAATTTTTCTATTGTTTCTTTGTTCTCAGTGTAACCCAATACAAGTTTTTGAACTTGAAAGAAGAGCGGTATTAAAGAAATAAGCATGACAAACTATCATACATCTGAAGAATACTGCATGTTTTGGCTTGCTACCTGAATAAAAGGTACATGCCCAACTCAACTACTTAGAGGGTGAGTAGTTACTTACTTAATGGTATTCCTAGGAGAGCATTTTTCAGCATCCCGGTAAAGGGTTAACAATTCGTAGATGACAGGCAAGAGCCAGACAGGTCTCCCTACTAACATAAAAAAGCACAACACTTACCGTTTCACTTGAAGAGGGGTCTATTTCAGCTGCCACGGCACTATCACCACCTTTCATTCTGCTCTTGGCGCGCTCTTCCCTTTGCTTGAACTCCTCGTGTTTCTTGCCTAAAATGGGCCGCAGCTCCGTCAGCACTCGCTTATTGCACGCCACTACCTGGCGCCGTAACTGCTCCTCCTTTTCCATATCGGCGTCCAATTCAGGCGTTTCCCCAGGCTCGTCAGTTCTGTCTTCAGTGGTTCCCTCAAAAAACTCATCCTCGAGGACATACACCTCCAGCGGGATTAGGTGCAGCTCGGTTTGAGCACTGGCAGCATCACCAGGCGGTGCTGCAACATGATTGTGCGAGGCCTTAGCGGTCTCTTCTACAGGCTTAATGCCGTACTGCCGCAATAGCCTTAACCTGCGAGTAGCTAAGCTCTCATCCAAGACCTCCATGTCACTGTGGCAGAGTTTAATTCTTGAAACAATATCGGAAATTTTCTCCTGAAGTACACAGTAGCGGTTTTCTAGTACAGCTGATTGATCATCTGCGCTACCATCAAGTATTTGAGCTTCAGACAATGCACAAAATTCCTGCAGGTCAGGCTTCAAGTTTTCAACTAACAGTAAGCTAGACTGTAGGTGACGCACCAAGGTGAGTGCCGCACTCATCTCTTCGGTTGGCCGCTCATCACTCGGCTTTGCATCTTCATTAGTAAACAACCAGCAGTGCCTTAATAAACCAACTTGTGCTGACAGCAAGTCCATAAGCGTGTCGAGGTGGGGTAAAAACGCGGCAAATTTATTCTCTGTCAATTGTACAACTTGAAAAACACTTGAATTACGGACGTCGGAGAAGTGTCGGGCCACCGCAGAGAAGACAACGGCGTCAGGTCTGCCCCTGTGGGTACTCTCTGCCTGCAAGAGCACGTCTCGAGCGAGGGCGGACACGTGCAGCTCCAAGTCTCGTCTCATAACCTGCAGGGCAACGGAGGCAATGGTCGCATGGGTATGCTCTCAACAGTCTCATAAGATACGAATGTTCCTGATTTCTATCGTAACTAGGCAAGACTGCCTCGCCACAAAGGCTAGCTGTTCACTACCAATACAATAAAACGAAGAATCCTTGTACCGAAGTAACACAGCCTTGTATGAATATAATTAACAACTTTTTAGCAACTATAAACAATCATAACTATGAATAATAATCCATTATTCAAGACGATAAAAGCAACTGGTATAACATAAGCCAGCGCTCGCAGCAGTATCTGGGGCTACTGAAAGCTCAAAGTTTTTTTCCTGTGTGCGTAAATAGCATAAGATGAGATCGAACAACAGTCGAGAGTCATTTCGGTGCTTTGTACACATCAAAACCGCAGTGAACTACAACGTAAATTTATTATTGTTATTATTATTATTATCTTCAGGATTTTCACGCCGTATTTGATACCAGGACGATATAACAGCGATCTATTCATTCGCCACTATTGACGATAGCATTCAATTATTATTATAAGGGATTTCCCGCCGCATTAGATAAGACGACTATATAAGAGCGATCCAATTTTGTATAATATAGTTTAGAAGTTGAGTCAAATTATTATTATTATTATTATATTGGTATTGTCCCGCTATTTCTGAAACTTAGACAATCAATAGCGATCTAAAATAATTTACTCGGCTTACAGCCGGAACCACAACGTTGTGCTCAGGTGGCAAGAGATGAAGGACGAAAAGAGAAGACAACAGAAGAAAGAAGCCCCCGTGCGGACGGTCCCTTCTGTGGCCCTCCACACGGGTGACTGGGCGAGGTAAGAGCCGCGCAGAAAAACTGTCACCTCGATCGGCGGCCGACCTCGCGGGACAGAAAGGAAATATAGAGAACCTACCTAACTATACAAAACCTTCTCAGCAGGAACTGCGGCCAGATGCCACATCCGCTACGGAGAAGGCACTCGGGACACTTGGGTTCGCGATGCGCAAACAAGTTGAGGCGAACTCAGATGAGCTCTTTTAGTAGTTTCGCGATTTGAGGGGCGAGATTATTCAACAAAATGCCACGTCACATCCGAAATGTCACCGGTACAGAGACTGCGAAATTTAAAAACTTACTGGACGCATACTTAATACTGAAGGTGCCAGATAAACTTGTTGTAAGCGGTTACGATAACTGTGGGGATAACTCGCTGTTAGCCATTCCGCTGGTCACGGACTGCAGCATCACCTCTGCGCAAGATGGGTTGCGAGCATAAAGCCACCTGGATCTCGTCCGAAGTATCATCAAGGTAAGGTAGTACAATCTCGGCCAGGTGCACCATGTCCGGCAGGAAATAAGGCGCGAGCATATCTAACCCTACACTGCTCGGCAGAACGTAATCCTTCAGCCATGCGGCGCAGGGAAAAAGACGAAAAATGAAAAGAGAAGAAGACAGAAGAAACCGAACACTCGTGCGGGGAGTCCCTTCAGTGGCCCCCTACACGGGAGCAGATAGGAGTCCCATGGGATGGGTCGCTTACCACCATTCAGCGGTCCACCTCGCGGAACACAAGGGGAAACATAGAGAACCTACCTAACTCTACAAAACTAAACTTCTTAGCAGGATCTGCGGCCACATGCTACATCCCCTGCGAAGAAGGCACTCGGGACCCTTGGGTGCGTGATGCCCAAACATATTGTGGCAGGGAAAGGGCCTGCCAGAATATGCCCTGAAGGCCGTTAGCATTCAAGAAATAGTGCTATTTATGGAGTTGAAAGATTGAAAAGTGTCATTCGGTGATGTGACAGAATCGGTTGGTTCTTATGACTGAATTGAGGTCTTCAGTTACTCAAAGACACAACAATAAGTCAATGCTGGAGAACGTAAAACATCACTGCCACACATCGGTTAACAAGTAAATTCGCTAATTCTAACGATTCCCTGGTATTTTAAGAAAGCTAATGGAACTAGAGTCCTCATGTAACTCGCAGCCCACGGCAGAGCACAACGTCACATGACAAGAGTGTGACACACACTGAGCCAAGGCTCCCTGGATACAACCTTGGCCGCGGCCCGAACAGATATTGCAGACAAACCCGGTAGTGTTACCTAAACACCTCGCTTTCGCTTCACGACAGCTGCAGTAACGAAATACCAAACTGGCAAATAGCCCCACAAGGCGTTAGAACCAACATAGGCAATGATCGAGACCCAAAGATCCACATAAAAGCTAGTGCAAACAACCGACAAGTTCCATGGTTTAAAAGCATCGTATGCCGGACCCACACCCTGCATTAGCACGTAAACTAACTTGATGCAAGGATGTGCAGCTCGTACTGTACTACACCATCCCGATGCATATTTTAAGTCCGTAACATAGCTACAGATGCGTCAAAACCGTGCGAACTGCACAACAGTGCACATCCTTGTATTTAGTGGTGCACACGAATGCAAAGTGTGACCAAAGAATTAAAAAGAGCTATAAACTCTACAGGCGACGGACACACGATGATACGAGACAGCTATAGTCAAGCTAGCGTAAGGAGTCCGATGGGCGTGGCTAAGACCACAAAGCAACTTTACTAAATCTCACCTATGTACGCGGTAAAGCTTAGGTATTATAAGAAGATTTAAGCCTCCCTAAATAAGTACACTAAGCTCTTCTAAGAGAGGAAAAGGAAGGGACATATAGCATGTCGACAGAAAAACGGGGAACCCATGCACGAAGGTGTTCCCACACAGGATCAACGCGTATGGGAACAGCAAGTCGGGAAAGAAGATGAAGAACAGAATAACACATGAGCAAGTAGGAGTATGAAAGTGGAAGGAAACAAAGTGGGCACGAAAGACAGACGTCCCGAAGGCCTAACTAATGGCTAAGGTAACCTACACAAACCCCCAGGGGGCGCTACTCTCCATAACATAGGATGGGCGAACCTAACTAACCTAACCCTATGGCCCATTCTATGCCCCCGGAGGGGGTAAAGCTTGTCTCAATCAATAAAATTATATTTATATTCGAAAACTCAAAATACATTAGTTAATAGATTAGATTTGGCACTGCTGCGCTCTATTCCATCCAGCCCCTAAAGGACTGCTTACGCTGGATTGACTATGGCAGGCTGTTAACCTTCCGTATTGAACAAAAGAAGAGATTTCTCGCGTTAGGAGATCTTATGTATAATATAATCACTACATTATATTAGGCACATCGTGTGCTTATATCTTTATACATTTATCTGTTTTTACATTTGTATCCTTCGTGTCATGCTCTTTATGAAATAGGCAAATAGAGGCCAGGTTACAGATTTTGTAATCATGTTGCGTCTTGATAGAATACGATAGTCGAAAATTAGACCAGGTTGCAGAAAATGGCGAAGGTAGGAATCTTTATGCTCATAACTGAATGCACTTCTTGTTCAGCCAACGTTAAAATCCAAACAAGGAAATTACGTGTAGCTCTTCTTAGTGCTGCTATTGAGTACAATTTTTATTACTTCTTCGTACACTGAAATTATATTTGCTTTCAGTTCATAGCATAAAAATTGAGTAGGTGATCAATGAAGCACAGAAGAAATGACTTAGCGTCCGGATTTATTGCGCTGAAAATATTGCAGTTATAGCTCCTAAAAATTGCTGTTATTGCACCTAAAAATTGTTTTCATTGCACCTAAAATTTGCTCTTATTGTACTTAAAAATTGCTTTTATGCACTTAAAGATTACTCTTTTTGCACCTAAGCCATAGGGGTGGAAGAAATAGGAAACAAGGAAAAGACGAATCCAGCAAAAAAAATTGAAGGGACCAAAAAATGTCGGATAGCAAATGGGAATAGCATGTCAGTGGCTCAAAGAACACTTATATCAGTTCCAAATACCAATTGTTAGCACACATTGCGCTTATGCTAATTGACAATTCTTCCCAAAGACGAGAATGATTCCTGCGAAAATCTCGCTTTACCTATACCCATGATGTATCCCCGAACGGAAAGGTTTACAAAAATATAATAGTCAGATTTTGAGATTTTGCAACTCAATTATATTCTTACCCCAACAAAAACATTGAACAATAAATTATAAGGGAATCAGTTGTCATAGCGTATGAAGTCTTGTGATACGTGGCATTTATTATCAATGATAATAAGTACCATGTGTCACATGACTTCATACTACAATGCAAGTTATAAAAGCCATATTTTATGTTATCTAAGGGCGAGTTCACACGTCCCTCATCATGACGCGTTCAATCACGAAAATGAACACGAACTGTGCGTCAACTGTTTCTGGTTCTGTCCACACGTAGAAGTGTCCTTAATTCAAATTAATGATGCCGCGCGTTCAGTAATGACATAGTTTTTTTTTACATTTTCGCTTATATTTCGTGTCTGTTTGAAGTCACATTCGTATCCCATATTTTTATGCAGTACCTACCTGATTTTGATAGGAACAGCCTATTTCCAAAATATTTATAGCCTGATAAACCGGTAGAAGAGAAATCAGCGCAGATCAATCAGCTGGGCTTCCAAATCAAAGATGGCGTCCGTGTTCTGAAAACATTTTCAGGTTTTCTAGTTTCCTTGTCTTAAACGGGAGCACAGTGATTTTCATCATTAAAGTGACGATAAAGAAACATTTAATTTTTGTCGACTTGTCCATGATCTGTGAACGCTGTAAAGAATAAATTTACTGCTTGCTAATAAAATTGATTTTTACCATCGCCAAGGAATTTATGTTTTCGTCGGGTTTGTGTCTTTGTCTGTGTCACCAAGATAACTGAAAGTCAAGGACGGATTGTGACGCAATTTACAGCGATTATTAGGTATGTTAGGAGGAACAAATGATTACCTTTTGGTGAAGATCCGTCCATCCGTTTGTTTGTCCGCCTCATTTTTCTCAATGCCATAACTCAAAAAGTTATGGACGGATTTTTATGAAATTTACACGAGTTGTTAAGTATGTATATCATAAAGAGTAAATGACCAAATTTTTTAAATGATCTGTTTGTTCGTTCGTACGTTTGTTGCTGTGTTTGATTTTATGTTTGTAAGCGCAATAACTCAAAGCTTTTCAGTGAAATTTTATGAATCTTGCAGGAATTATTAGTAATGTTAACCCTTTATCTACGAAAACTCCGTTCTTGCTATGAGGTTCTAAAAGAAGCTCATAGAAGAAACTATCATTGTAGTCACTTGAGCTCACCTACAGTTTAGTTCAGTCTTAAATAAAATACTATCACTGACTTCAGACGGGTTGTTAAATATGTTGTCCAAATTTCAAGAGAAAGAAGTAACGCACTGGTTTAATAATCAAAATTTTGATGCGGCATCCGACGATGCCGTCAGTACCGAAAGGGTTGAAAGGCAAAAGTGGTTAAATTTTGATGCAGATCGGCTTATTCGTTTCTATGTTTGAGTTGTGTTTGTCAAAATTTTTGTTACGCAATAACTCAAAAACTTTTGAATCTATCTTTATGAAAGTTATAGGAGTTGTTAGTAGTGTTAAAAGATATAAATGATTAAATTTTGGTGCAGATCGGTTGGTTCGTTTGTATGTTTGACTTATGTTTGTCGGCAGCACAACTCAAACACTTAAGAAAGGATCTTCAAAAAAATTGCAGAAACTGTTAATACTATTAAAAGGAACAAATGATTAGATTTTGGAGTTAATACAAGAAAAATCGTGGTTTCAGAGCCAATTTGAAATTTTCGTTACCGTTGCCTTACTTGGCGGAGGTATGCGCTCTCAGAGTGCTCTAGTTTTCACTTGTCATCTAAGGGAAAGGCAGGAGTGTGCTATCAGATGAATTGAAACAGAAAGCACTCATCTCTTATGACATATCTGAATTGGCTGTAGTAGCGTATCCTTCAGAAGCATATTAGTAACGAAAGCATAATCAATGGAGAAGGGTTACCAAAAGTTCGTTATTTTTGAAAGCGCACTCTAGTCTATAGATGTAGGTTCAAGCCTCCCCGGCGCTACAACGGGATTTCAGAGCGGAAAATAAAAGGACATGTTGCCTGTGGATAGAAGCGAGGAACACGAAAACACACGGATTCCCACACTAGATCAACAGGCACGGGAAACCGCAAGTGGGGAATGAAAGAAACATAAAAATGAGAAGTAAGAAAAAGCTTGCTAGTAAATTGGGCAGAAAATAAAAATGCGAAGGTCTAGGTAACCTGTGGTTGCCTGGCGACCCAACTTTCTATAACAATATCAGCGAGCAAAGCAGCTAGAGGACAAGAACACTAACTTTAGTCAAGGCCCAGCGGTTCTCCGGAGCACAAGTCTCAGCAGCAGCAGCAGCAGCAGCGGGGGCGATCGGGCCAACTGCTCGGACGACTCGGCCCAGTACCTCGTGCAGCAGCTCCTGCAGGTGCTCCGTCTCGCTGCTGATCCGCTCACTTAGGCGGGACCTTGTTTCACAGTGAAGAAACTGAGTTAGTAGCAGTGTGTAATTATTATTCTACACAATGTGGATCATATCTAGATACTAAATTTCGGTTGTTGGACGTCAGCTGTGAAGAGCAATGCTCCATCAAATCTGACTTGCAAGAGGCTTTAGAATATATACTTGGGGAAGAATCTCTCGTAGGTTTTCTGAGCAGCATTTTATGTTCAACTCAGATCGAAGTTCAGAAATTATACAACTGTCTCAATTTACTTGAGATAAAACTTCACAATCTGGTGGCAAAATGCAGCAATGCGCAATTTTTGGATGTAATACAGAATTCTCAAAACTACATTTTCCATACGATACATACTCGAACTAACGTGAGGAAGCACACCCGAAGTATCAAGACGATAAAGTCATATAACTTACGGAGTTGTGACGGGACTGATTAGAACGGAAGCATCTGCAATTGCACTGAAGGCTTGAGGTAGACTACTTGTCTGAAGCAGAGCTAACTTTTCCATGACGTCCTTCAACCTTCCGTAGGTGCTTGTGTACTGATATCGCACCACTGCCCTGACAAAAACAGGGTAAAATTAGAGGAGTTTTGCAATCACAACCTTGTTTAGACTACTGGAATAAAACAAAAGTTTGCCTTGACCCAAAATGAAATGTGGTTACATTGTATGCGAGCGGTTACCGATTGATACACAACCGTTAGTGGTGCGTCAGGCTGGCGTAGCACATAGCTAACCGCTGGGGTTACGATTGCAACCAGGACTGCAGAGCCGCTTGTTGTTATTGCTAATTATCCTCAGAGGCCATCGATGAGGGACACTCCACTTACCACGGGCGACCGCACCAGGTACCCCAGTCGTCCCGCCACCAGAGTGAGTAACGTCATGAGAGCTTCCAGGCAACGCCGGCGTAGAAGCGTGTGACGGTATTAGGTATAAGAAGATCTAAACCTCCCTTAATAAGTAGCTACTAAGCTTTTCTACGAGAGGAAAAGGAAGGGACATATAGTATGTCGATAGAAAAACGAGGAACCCATGCACGAAGGTGTTCACACACAGGATCAACGCGCGTGGGAACAGCAAGTCGGGAAAGAAGAGGAAGAACAGACGCCAGTAAGATCAATAGGAGTATGAAAGTGGAAGGAAGCAAAGTGGGCACGAAAGACTGACGCTCCGAAGGTCTAGCTAATGGCTAAGGTAACCTACACAAAACCCCTGGGGGCGCTGGTCCCCATAACATAGGTTGGACGAACAACTAACCTAACCCTATGGCCCATCCTATGCCCCCGGAGGGGAGTGCGTGACGAATGTTCTGGAAATGTGGGGTGGTGTAGGTCTAGTAGATTTAAATGTTTGTTTCAGGGACGAACGACAGGTCTTAGGAGGTACGTACTTGGGGCGTGTACCCTGTGCACTACAAGGAGTTCGCAGAGAGCAGGGGCACAGTACAGGAAAGGAGGAAAGAGGAGTACTTTTGTGGTAGGCAGCGCGTCTATTTAGAGGGAAGGGGTGCGGGCTTGGTGCACACGACAGTCGCCAATGCTGGTGCCGCCGCAATATTAACCCAATATGCCACACTAAGGGGCCACTTCACCTCCCGACCACACTAATTGGTCACTTGCTATGGTTGCGCCCAATCTGAACCTCTTACCCAATCCTAACACGTCCCTCACGGCCCCGTGCCACCACTGAATAGCACTAGCACACCAGCCGGTATTGCTACGGGGCGCACAACCGAGAGGTCAGACTTACGGGGACCGTAAAGGTCACAGAGTCCAGCGATGGACGCACCAGTTTGTCAAGGTTAGGCCTAATGGTGACGCGCTGCCATTCACGTATATATACCTGTTAACTATTGACCTTTGTTACCATTTAACGTTGGGAATGAATATATTGAGATGATCTGATGATGTTGGATCTACAATCGATGCAAATAAAACTGCGAACCAACCGATTGTATTTACTTTATACTCTATTGCCTAATTGTAAATATTGAAAAATTCCAAATAGTGGTGAAAAGCGAGATAATCAGTTAGGTTGCACTAATATCACCGGAGGCACCTGCTCGCCTCCAGCCACACTAGCCAAGTCCAAAACCGAGCTCCATAAGTCATGTATTCAACCAAAAGAGCCTAAGTTTCACTCAACTATTGTAGTACCGCTAAATATGAAATTAGGGAAACTGAACTGTTTTCTGACTGACAAACAGGCTAGGCTCAGTGATAAAGCTCTAAGTATGAGCGGCAACAATGGTCAGAGGTAGCAACGGGACAAGGTGCTGAAAGTAGAATCCAGCGAATCATGGGAGGGGGAGCAAACTTCCAAAGTCCGGAATGAATAGCTAACCCCTGCCCGCTTGGGCGAACTTGCGAAGTAGCTATGTATCCGCCAAATGGCAAACCTATCGCCTCAAAGTCCAAACTATGACTCGCTGGACCGTGACAAGCCGACTAACGTTCCGAAAGTCATCCGCCAGGTGGCTCAATTAATGGTTTGCGACGGTTGCAATATACCTCACCTAGGTTAAACTGTCTCACTCGTCAGTTTATAAAGTCTGGAAGCCGAGTGCCAAACTACCGCTAAGTTTCCGATTCCAAGCTATCACAATGGCGAACCTTCATGCTCAAGTAAACCGCTAGATAGCGCAGCAAAACCCGCCCAGCGCAACGTGCCAGACGGCAACCTAACTTCGATAGTGACAGACTACAGTTGCGGCTGTAGCCTGAGTTTCGAATGCCAGGGGCAGATCTGTTCAATCAATGGTCTGCGACGACCACCACCCGAGACGCCAATCCAAGTAATCATAACGCCAGGTTCTCATTGACAATTGCTACTGGTGACCGACAATAGATCTCACTAGTGCTCGGAATACCAAATGAGAAGGCTCCGTCAAAGACGGATACTGATAGATCTGGATAAATGATGAGCCCGTCCCCTTATGTTAGCACAATGTGTCCATTCATTAAATTTCACCTAGCCAAGTCATTGGGCATCTCTGGCAGCAATCGCAGTAACCAGCCCAATGGAAGGTATCATCGAATACTAAGGTTCGGTTTGGCACAAAGGAATCACAAGCTCTAAGACAGGCAAAACTTTTGTGTATATTACGGCCAACATATTTACAATAAGAACGGTGTTTACAGGGTGCACAATGTGGAGGGCCTAACAAACGGGGGCTAAACATCATCAGTACGGCCCCAGTATGGGGCAATAGCACTAGCCTACCAAATAAACACCAGGCTTGCCAAACCGCCTTGGCCGCTCAAAACTTCACAGCCTACCCGAAAAAGGCCCAACTTACAAACTGCCGCATTATGGCACCTTAACACAATAGCAGCCTTGTCACAGGCGACAGCTCAGGGGTACACAACATCACTCGCAGGGTACTACACATCGAGAGTGCACTGGCTTGGCCAGCCATGCCTCTCCAGTGCGTACTTGTTCTTCATGGGGAGGTTTGAGAAGGGCGGGCGATTGGCGTGAGCGAAGGAAGCGAAGTCGCCAAGGCGACCCGCTACACTTTCATACAGGGGGGTTGGCAGGGCAACCTCCAGCTGACAGATACGCGTCACTAGCACTTGCAGAGCTATCAGAGTTACGAGAGCAACAGGTTACGTTAGCTGGCAGGGTCCGAATGCTATCGTCTCCCAACTGTTTTCCTAATGAAATATGCCACAAAACCGAAGTTCTGTGGTTATCTCAGTTCCTTAAATATGCCCCCAAACCGCCGTTTTGTGGTTATCTCAGTTGCTGAAATACTACTGTAGGCAGTGGTATATCTATCAAGTGATAGTTCGTTGTACTAGCTAGTTTATTGTGCAGCTTTAAGTAAGAGTAAAGCAGTAGGATCGAGAGCAGTCTGCGACGTAACCTCTCTCCTTCGCTCCTCAATTAGAACCGAGTCACTGAGAGGCTGTCCTTGGCACAGTCACAGTTCATTAACTACAGACAGTTACGTTAAGCGATAGTGCCTGCAGCACCTGCAGTTGCAGCACAGTGGCGTCACACAAAAATATATCAGCCAATAGCGTCACTCTTTTTGCAGTGGGGCATCCTGGCCCCCTGGGTAATGCAAAGAGAGAGGCATCTTGGGTAATTTCCAATATGACGTCGTGTGTGCGAGGGTTAAGTGTGTGTCACGATTGCTTATTACATAAACGTTGGTAAAATTGTTCAGTTGCAGTTTATTGTGCTTTTCATGTGTCTATAACATTTTACTTTATAACTTGTTGTAATGCAAAGTTTCTTTGTGAAAGAAAATAGTCTAATTTTGTCTTTTTTAACTGATGCGAATCATTCTATTCTGCGCAAGGCATTCGCTTCAACTTAGGCAAACATTTTCAGATGATTTTCTGTTATTTTTACGGCGCTGAAAATCAAGATGCAATACAATACATTAAATCTATGGTTTATTTCCTTTACTTATGTAATTAACTGTATGGCCAGTGTGGGTCGTTCCAATTTGAGGTAATAAATGATAAACAATTGGCGGGAAAGTCTTTCTGGTATACTGCAGTACAAAAGGCCGCCGCTCGCGGCCTCATTTGTTTACACCAGCATAATGATGTGGCAGTCGCCCATCGGCTGAAATTGACGCCAGTGACGCCGGTCGCTGATTGGCTGAGATGGTGTCACGGCAGTCGCTACTTGGCTACGATTGGGCGAAAGGGTGTTCCCTTAGAGCTGACATAACTATCTGTAGTAAATGAACTGTGGTCCTTGGGCGGTCGCTGTGGTCTTCGAGACTCGGTGATTCTCTAATTCCTTACTACGTCACTGAAAAACGTCACAAACTACATGACGTCAGCAGCACCAATGAATGTACTCCCTTTCTTGTACTGTGGCAGGGAACGGTGGGGGACTTTTGCATGCCATCGCTGGCGTGGCAACGCCACATGGCGACGAGTAATCCTCTTCCCAGGCCCCCTCTTTGAACGGCTAGGCCCCTTCGTTGGGCGAATGGATCAAGTAAGACTCCCACTTCCACCATCCCGCCTACTTCCGACTCGGTGTCGGACCAGAAACTACCCCATTTTTACGAACTAAGACTCCAGGGCGCAGCCCAAGAGTTGGAGTCTGCGTGCTGACTAGTAGCGAATGGAGATGGCGCGATTGAGTACATAAACAGGTGAGCAATCTTTGTAGCGCTCGGTGCGTTGAGTCAGCAGTTGCTTGGTATACACAGGTACAACGGGGGCGATTACCTTGCTCAAAGATGGGGAGAGTGAGAAGCGCGGGTGGTTGAACTTTCCGACTTCCGTTGATGACGCATAGTTCTTGACGACTCGTGCTCGACTGCAGCTCCACTTACTCCTCTGGAGCCAGTGTGCAGTTGTGTGCCTATATCGGCAGCACGAACCAGTGCGTGTGGGTTTCCCAAGTGGAGGGTGCGATCAAGTGACTTTACCTTTATTATTATCATCATTATATTGAGTAGTTTAAGCCTCCGTCTCCACAACAACGTCGATCTAAAAGAGGAAGGAACAAGGGACATGTAGTATGACGACAGAAATATCGGAATCCCATGCACGAAGGTGTTCCCACACAGGATCAAAGCGCATGGGAACAGCAAGTCAGGAAAGAAGAGGAAGATCAGAATAAAGCATGAGCAAGTAGGAGTGTGAAAATGGAAGGAAGCAAAGTGGGCACGAAAGAGACGATCCGAAGGCCTAGCTAATGGCCCCTGGGGTCGCCGCGTCCCATAACATAGGATGGGTGAACCTAACTAACCTGACCCTATGGCCCATCCTATGCCCCCTGTGGGGGTTGACTTTACCTTTACCAGTTCTTTGATTCTTGGCCGCCCAGAACGTACGACTCCTGCGAATTCTCACTCTATAGTCCTGACTGCTACAGTTACTTATAAAGGATAGTTTCACCTCACCCTCCTTAAATCAGTACTAAAATTTTCTAAAAGAGGGAAAGGAAGGGACTTATGATATACCAAGAGGGTGTTCCGACACAGGATCAACGCGCATCAGCAAAGCAAGTCGCATAAGCAGAGGAAGTGCAGAGAAAAGAATCATCAGTACAAGTATGAAAGTAGAAGAAAGCAAAGTGGGCACGAAAAACAGATGTCCCTAAGGCTTAGTTAATGGTTAAGGTAACCTACGCAATCTCTGTGGGGTCGCTGCTCCCCATCATATAGGATGGGCCTACCTAACACACATATCCCAATGGTCCATTCTATGCCCCCTGAGAGGTCCTGACTGCAATATGTCTCAGAAGAACGAAAATGAAACATTTTACAGCATTAGTTTGCAGCAAGGACATAAGATTGAATCATATCCTGCTTTCATGCTTAGAAATAGAGTCAAAGGTTTATTACCTCGAGCAAGGAGGTTATATTTTTCTTTTAACTTACATGAGCTACAGGAATGGCTTGAAGATCACAGGGAAACGCTCTAATTAAAATGGCGGTAAAGGAACTACTAGTAGCAGGCAACACCCAAAGCTAAATTTCTGCATAACAAAACACCTACACCAGAAGAAGGGTTCACACGAGTCCTTCAGTCCCCATATGAGCTACTCAAGTGTCTCAAAGCGTTGCTATGTCCGCTTAAACAGCAGTGAAGTGCACAGTTTTCTGAGATTCACTCAATGTGCCCTCAAATGTGAACTGACGTTACGGCAAATATTTCGGTCAGTCTTTTGGTGGACACACACACGGTTGTGACTATACGAGCACAACAAAACGATCGGACACTGAAACGCACGTGAGGGGAGGGTGAAAATGAGGTTACTGAGGTTAATATAAACCAAAGAATCACTTCTAAAGCCATATTAAATATTCTCGGTGTCTCGAGCATTGAAATATCTACGTCAACGTTACAGAGGACATTGAAGATGGAAGGCCTCAGAGGTTACAGACCAAGGAAGGCACCTCTTCTCCAAGGTAAGGCACATCAAAGCTCGTCTATCTTTGGCCAATGAACAGCTGCAGAAAGATGTAAGCTTCTGGTCATTGTGCTTTGGTCGGACAAGACAGAGCTTGAGCGGTTTGGTCAAAGGGACGTTCGTTCGTTTGGCGTGCAAAAGGTGAAGCTTTTAAACCCAAAAACACTGTTCCAACCGTTAAGCATGTTGGAAGAATTTTGAGGTTTTGGGGTTATTTCTCGGCCAATGGAACAGAAAACCTAGTGAAGATTAAGGGCATCATGAAACAAAACCAGTACATCATAATTCTAAGGGAAAACTTGAAGCAGTCTGCGGAAGCTCTCAACCTGGGCCCAAATATGACCTTTCAACAAGACAACGATCCAAAACATATTGCCAAATCATTGGAAAGATGGTTTGTTGACAACAAAATAAGCTTTCTGAAGTGGCAAAGCCAAAGCCCGAATTTGAATCCGAGTAGAAACTTGGGGGATCTTCAAGAAAAATGTGAATGCGAGGAAACCCATAAACCTTGAACATTTGGAATAAATTGCAGTTGAAGAATGGGCAGAAATAACCACTGGCAGTAAATGCCACAGTTGACCTAAGTGCTAGTGCTCGCTTCATCAAAAAATCCCATTGCATGAAATTAGATAAGATTGTATAGCCCATAGTGAAGGCGATATACCTGTAGCGAAACTTAAATTTCCGATGTCATTTTCTAGCTATACTTTACGACCAATAATAGCATTCATGTTTACTTACTATGCTATGAGGATAAGACTTATAACATACTACTGACCTGCAGAGCAGCGTGCAGCACCAAAATGTAAGCAGAGGCCCCCAAATTACTGCAGTGGAGGTTGCATAGACTTGGCCAGTGGACAGCACCTTCCGCAGGACCGCGACCAACGGCACATCTGAAAGCATCACTCATGTAGTGACAGTTCCTGTTTAGTTGGGTTTAGGATTTGGAATCGGGCGGGCAAGTCCGACTCCATCTCTTGGAGTCAAGCCAGTTGCCGACTCCCAGCCCCCCTGAACCCCCAAAATGACTCACTCTTACTGATTGACTTCTCTTCAACAAAATATGCTCATTCACCGACTCCAACTTTTGGCCCAGGGAAGTTCCTGACTCTGACCTCCTCGCCCACACAGATGTCTCGCTCCTACCAATTCCGACTCCGACTCAGCGACCCTGCAAGAATTCTCGACGCTGGCTCTAGCTAGAGTACAATATTCACACTAGTCACTAATAATGACCATAAGTTACAACTCTAAAGGGCGATACACATGTTAGTGTGTTGAACGTGGGTTTTTCTGCTAATAATCTGAATGAGTTGCGCTGTCGTTACAACAGGAAAGTGTAGCTTTTCAAAGCTCTACTTCACTGCAAATATGGAGAGGTAATTGAAATTTTACCAGTGACAACCTACTTCAGGGCTGATATTTTTGTTGGACACGATTGAGTTTAAGATAAGCTAACAAAACATTCAAAAGAGTGCTGAGAGAACACGTGTAAAAGTCTGTCGAGTAAAGCTACTTTCATATTTGGGACGATTGAATGAAAATGTAATTTGAAAAAAATAAATATGTAGCTAAATAAATAAATAAATAAATAAATAAATAAATAAATAAAGGGACCAAGGGCGAGATAATAATTTACTACGAATTCAGATCGGCTAGTTTTAACTGCCAGTATCACTGAATGTGTAAAAAAAAAATTCAAATTTGGCACACAGAAGATTGGAATACAATAATTACCTTCCTTAAAAAACAAAGCACAAAGGTTACTGCTATAAAATGACTCATAGTCTAATGTCAGCAACTCAGACTCTGGAAATTAAAATTAATAAAATAAAATAAATAAAATTATCTTTCTCTATAGAAAGTTTAACTAGTGCATTAGATTATAATGAGAAGAAGTCAAAATGCGTTTGTTAGAATGCCATAAACATGATTAATATCCCTTCTTTGGTATTATTTTTCCTCTCTAGCTAGAAAATTATCACGGGGAAAGTTTCTACAGTTGTGTGCATCAGCAGAGGTATTTGTAAAGGACTAGTGACCCGTGCATGAAAAATTCACGTAATAAGCTATACGTTTGCCTAATGCCTCTAGGCCGGTGCGGAATCTCTTTTTCTCTTATTTGCTCCTTAATTTTCTTCTTTTCTTCATTGATCCTTTGTCGTGCTGTCATCCTTAGGTCTTCTATATAGACAGGCAGAAGTAATATCTTGAGTAAAACACCCCAACAAACTTAAAAAAATAGCAGCTTATATACAATGTGTCCGCTCCGTAGCAAAGATACCGTTGATACCGTCTTTCCACCTCAAATATCTGTTTCATTTGAGGTGCTCAAATTTTGACCTATGAAGAGAAAACTGCT
>LQNS02278094.1:29223918-29263740 GCA_001587735.2 Parhyale hawaiensis
ATACAAGAAAACATCACGACTTTGCACTTCAAATTTTGAATTTTTTCTTGTCCAACGGCTGGAATCACTCTTTGATCACGCATGATTAGCCTGCGGAGGAAATCACGCTGCGATCAATTCTCACTACTGATCACGGTTGATTACTATCAGAATCACGTCAAAACGCGGTCACAAAAACTCGCGAATCATGCGCGATCAGGAGGAATCATCCTCGCGGTGGTCACAAAAAGACGCCTCTAGGAAAACCTAACCTAACTTCCTTACCATTGGATTGGTATGGATTGGGTTGGATTGGAAAGTTTGGAATGGATTACAATAGATTGGCATGGATTACAATGGATTGCAATGGTTTGGATTGGGTTGAATTAGTCGCTATGTCGCTCGTCGCGCCGCGTGGTTGAAGAACGCCGCTCACGCGCACACGATCTGCGTACACATATCGTCGTATGAGACGATAGCGCTGCCCGGCAAGCTACATAGTTGAGGTTGATCCACTCAAGCCGGACAGCCCGCAAGAGCTATTAGGGACCGTCCGCTCAAGAGATACCTGAGACCTATATTTACCCTGCACCTAGTACTGAACGCGATATGTGCTGGCAGACGAATGGGCGTATGCATGGCTAGAACCACATGCTAAATAATACAGTCTATAGTAACGTTAGAAACTTGATTTACAGGATTATACAGCAATGAAATCGCGCAAACTTGTCAAGTTTTATTACATTACTAACGTGAAATGATGAAACGACGAGTTTTTTCAAATCAGAAAAGATTTTACGATCCGATTGTCTCGACGTTGACAAAAGCGCTTACCAAAAGGTGATGTCAGGGTGCATACAACGCAGAAGGAACACCATGGGGTTGTACATTGCAATCACTTAGTTAAAGAATAGCAATATTAAAATGTTTACATCTGTTAAGTGCCTGCCAGTCAATGATGTTATGTAGACATACAGTAGGTTCCTCAGGAATGTTACATCCGTAGATATTAGACTAAAGTTGCAATTCTGTTGACACTTGTTATGATAGTTTCATGCGTAGAATCTCCATAGAACTGAAAACTAAATAAAAATAGGTATCTAATACAAGCACATATAGAACAGCAACTGCAATGTCATACTTAGATTGCCTAATAGCAGGGGGAACAACACAAGGATGCGTATTTATTAAATAACATTTCTTATTATATTAACAGTGTTGTGGGAGCATAATAGTCTACAATGAAGACGTGAAACAATAATTCGTACTTTAGCTAAATATGGAGAGTTACTTTAGTATCAATTGATTCATTATAGATAACTTGGGTCACGGTGAATAAAAAATTGAGACGTGTCATGCAGTATTTAAATACAATTAACACTGTTCATACCTTTAAGACGTTGGGATATCACCAGAAATAGCAATTTAGCTTCACCACAGAAATATGAAAATTATCACGTGAGTTAGATAGTCTTGTAGCGTTCTCTACTAACGATCTCAGCGGAAAGGATGGGTTAGATTGTTTTATAATTAATATGTGTCGAAGAAGCGGACATAGTTAAGTAGCACAGATGCGGTTCACACTGACGTACTGATATACTAACAAGGCAGGCCTTTGTGGTACCGGGCGAAGCGACAAACTCTGGAATAAATTTTACAAGACTGGAGTGCAGTTGGAAAGGTGTGTAGCTCAACATTCGCAGACGAGCTCGATTAGTAGGTAGTAGGCACACAGTTGGGCGTCTGGGTCAGCAATTACAGAACGCTTCATAAACTGAAAGTAATGTTGTAGCTATGTAGGTACCATTCACTAGAACATAGATTAGTGAAACAACTCGGATTTCGATATTTGCAGACTGCAATTTTGAACGGGAATTACGTCGTTTCCTGAGCAATTTCAATACAGAAATCCCACGGAGCAGGAGCTCAACTGCTCAATACCGTTGCCTCGTGTACAGTGGCGGTGCCAAGGGGTGGCACGTGGGAGGGCAAGAGGCCTTCCAATAATAAGTCAGACTCCACTCAGCCCCCCTCCCCTCAACTGCTGTCATGCAACCAACATACTTGTATGTGTGGATCAAAAAGCCTCTCCCGATTTTACTACAGCCTCCTGGTCGCGCCACAGATCGAACAAGGAAAGGCACTGGCTGGACAGGACACGTATCCCGGCGTTCGTCGCTCCGCCTGATACTCCACAACAACTTTCACGAACCTACAACTATCCATGAAGCTTCGGTAAGTAGTTGCACGCCTGAAGTAGCAGTATGTATACAAACATCTAGGAAAGTTACTTACCTAAGGCTATTTTCTAAGCATCAGTATATAGAAATAGTATTGATTAAAGTAGACGTGTGTAAATAGGCAGAACTTGCCTGCACCCACTGAACACAAACCTTCTATGTACTGAACCAATTCAAATACAGGCGCATTTCATTTGTACACTGCGTCGAGATAACCTAACCCGATTGGCTGTAACTATCGAGAACATCACACTTGAAGGTTCGCAGCCGCGTTGGATCAAGTTTGCGGCCCCCATCGCAAGTCGATTATGTTTGAGACGGCTCAAGACTCAAATCTAAGGAAATCCTGGTCAAGTTAATGCCAATCAGACTAGATAATCTCAACGCCAGTAGGCGAATCGAACACGCCTCGTCTATCGTTGACTGGTTATCACACAGCTATAATCTACAATAAACGTTATGAATAGAATCTCATATCCATAAATAACAATAAAACTGAAGAAAATACCAACCGCAACCTGCTCCTGTAAGTCTAACTTTGAATAATACCAAAAATTAAAACTTGTTGTATCGGAGATCAGCGTCAAGAAATTCCAATTCAAAATCGTTAGTTTCATTTAAAGTCCAACTAAACAGTGTTGAACAAAACAGACTGTGAAATCATAATAGCATTTACTGCCTACTCTGGCTTCAGTGAAGTTCGTATCTATGGAGTGGCTCAACAACAAGAAGGTTTGTGCACATAAGGTTAAGGAAGCGACAGTGAGAATTGCTAAGTCTAAATGCTATGAATCTGATCTGTAGCTTCTACACGCTCGCCACACGCACTCACTAATCTATCTTACACGAATGAACACTTCAAATGGCTGTTAGAATTTTGCGCACAGCTATAAACATTAATTTGTTCGCCCCAGCTCGAGTTTTTCTTCATCATTCAGGAAGCCTGCACTTAAAGCCACACCTTGCACACCGTCCTCGCTTTCTCCCAAAGTCTAAATATAAATTTAAGTATATAAAATTGTTCTCTTATAACATCAACTATAGAAAAATAAAAAAGTAAACAGTAACATTTAATTTATCGTGTGCAACACACTTTTCATACAAGCATAAATCCTTCTCTTAAACATCACCATCACAGCTGACAGAAGACACGTTGCTATAGAATTCTATCCAAACTAGGCCTGCGCCCAAACTCCTGGTCAGAAGAATTTCAAAGAGAGCAATATATCTTTGGGAAACAAAGGAATAATAATTAGCAATGACCGTTAATATTCATAGAAGTCGAATACTGTATATCTCATAAAGAGTCCTTACCTACGCACAAGAATTTATAAAGTCCATTTATGAATTGACTGACAAAATCTGGAACAAGCCCACACGCTAATAAAGATAGGTCAAGTCCAGTTCATAAAAGACTGGCTCACCTGAAATAAGTTCCTGTCTTAACTACAGCGAAGTATCTGGGAGCTGTAACTGAGGAAAAATAGCTAGTCTAGTCAGTGGGAGAGATACGGCATGCTCAACCCTATGCTTAGTAAAAGAACATAGGGTCGAATATTTACGGTAACATCCCAAAAAACATGCAAATCAGTCAAATAATACGCTTCCTTCGCACCAGAGCACTGCAAATTTTGCCACTGGCCACTTTTAAAAAATATTTAAACTTCGGAATGAATTGACGGTCCAGCAGTGATTCAAGAACAATGGGCTGAATGAATATAATTAACATTTTAATATCGACGATTCACGCTGTTTTCAACTCCCGGTGAGTCACTGACTCATATGTGAAAATTTCATTACACTAACAAATATGAACTGAATGAGCTATAATTTATTCTACATTCTCCAGAGATAAAAAGAGTCGAAGCGAACACGTCCTAAACAAATGACACGACGCCAGGAAGTCGATTATAAACTACTATTCGATAATACAAAATGATTCATGACGGTACGATACGAGAATGCTATGAGCTGAGAACTATCTGCTAAATAATTCATTTCCGTTAGGGCACTTCAATAAAGAATTTAGCTCTAAGGTCTACTTATTCCAACTCTCAACAGATATGCTTAAACATCTATGAAATCCTGTGTTCATCATTGTCATTGCGTGCGGTCATCACTCCATCGCTACAATAAAATTCCACGAAAATGTTCAATATGGACCGCAATGTTCATCGCACCAACGCCAGCAACACTCACTACCGACGCCGTGTCTCAAAATCCAGCAGTTAGCTTATTTTTTAGTTACCCAGACTTCACCGGCAGCAGTTGTTGGTGTTGCAACAACCAAACGTACCTGCCACCCAGAGAGTCACTACTCATCATAATGTGTCGTAAAGGGCCATATATCTTCTTTCAAATCCGTATCATCAGCATCTCATTACCTATCTAAACGCCACCATCTCGTAACATCCTACCCGACGTAACGCAAATACGTGTACTGCGTGTCCAGCTTTCATTCCCAGCTAACTAAGCAGCACAGAAGAGCATACTAACACATCGATCAGTAAAGCTTCACGGCACCAATACAACTTGTTCTAAGAGAAGCGCGCCCTGAAAGCTATAAGCGCCAAAACCCTCAAGTGTCACATGCAGCGCCTGACCCAAACATAAGATATCACTCCAGTGATCATAATAACTACACAATGCACCGAGCAGGCAGTAAGGTATCCCTGCAGGAAGGCAGTGTGCTGCAATACAAGTGTTAACGTAAGCGTTTAGAGCTGAGCAGCCTTGGCCTCGCGCTTCCTCATCCATTCCATGAACTGTCCAGGCAGCTCCTCCAGCACAGCCTTGGCGAGGGCGGAGCGAGCTGCGGCGCGGTCGTCTGGGCCGTTGGGGGGAAGGAATTTACGCAGCTCTGGGGAGAGAAAAGAACGACTGCGGTAGGCATTAATCACGTCGGCAGCTTTCTTAAAAGAGAGAGTTCAGTGAGCATTATAATTAATTAATACATGAGTGGAGATCACTTTCTCCACCTTTAATATATAGCTCGACACTCCCCTCTGTGTACTAAAGACATTTCTGATTAGTACTCGCGTCGAGCTCAGTCTCAAAGACGTAATAGCGAGCTGTGTTTTCGGTGTTCTAAGATTAAACACAGGAGAAACCCCAGATCCAATGAACCAGAGAGCAAAGACGAATCGAACAAAACAACATTTTGGAAGAGCGCAGTATGAAACAAATGTAAGTTTTTTGCAAGAAGCCATAATAATTTTCTTGGAAAACAGTAACTCACCAACAAACTGGACGATGTCTCGCTCAGCAAGTTTGCCTTCATAGCTAATCCTCTTGTTGTCGGCATCAAGCTCCCTGAGATCATTGAATTCATCCTTGCCTACCCCAACGATAATGATGGACATGGGCTGCTCCGCGGCGTTTACAATGGCCTTCTTGGTAGCGTCCATATCTGTGTGTAATGATAACAACCATTAGTTTTCAGAGGTATGCATAACGGATAAACTATTTGTTTCAAAGGGGAATTTCTAAAAAGTTCGTAGCTTATAGTCAAGAACAATCAGTAGACGTAACGCTCGCATTTCTGGTAATTATAAGAGGTTATGAGACAACTACACGTAAGCAACGCCTACATTATGTATATGAGTACATCGGCTGTTGCAGTGTTGACCTGAAGCACACTATATACAAACACAAGCTCGTCTTCAGAGTGTACATTCAACTCGCGCGTCTTCCGATCCACAGTGAAAGTCGGTTGGCGCGCCTTCATGAGCCCCGTTGGCCATGAGTAATGTCTGCGAAGTGCTATGCTGTGGACTGGGAATTCCCGCGCGGAATTTAATTATCAACCGCAAGCGAAACGAAAGCGGTGATATTGTTTTCGTTTACAGGTCGGTTGTATGTTTGTTTGTCTATCTGCCTAAAAAGAGGCAGAAGGAGTTGAGCCATCATCACAATCTTTTTCAGGCAGTCAGGTGGGTTGACTTAGATGTGAAAAATGCCCATAAAACAAGAGTTAGGTGGCCATCAAAAATGACAACGTTGAATTTGTAACTATCGACTTAACGCTTTTCGCACGAGCTGGTCTTACGCCACGAAGCGCTCTAGTTATTATTCTTATCATTTTCATTACTGGGCTAAGTTAATTCGCTTACGCATAGCCCACGGTGATACAGTCCCACATGTACGGTACTGTGATTCTCATCGTAGAAACTAGAAATTATTATTTTTATAGTCACGCGCATCTGTGCAGTGACTCCCATAATGTATGCCGGTATCGTACCGTCCACGCTGCCGTTGGTGATCATGAGGAGGATCTGGTAGCTGCGGCCGTCGTTGTTACGAGCAGCGATGCCNAATTAATTATGTACTCACCTCTAGTGAAAGAGGTGGAAATTATATATCGAGCTGTGAGGGGAGACACATGATTTCTGTAAAGACTAATCATGAGCGCAGCTCGAGTCAGAGTTTCTGCATTATCGCTCGACACAAAAGCCACAACAAAGATTAAACACAGGAGAAACCCCAGATCCAATGAACTAGAGAGCAAAGACGAATCGAACAAAACAACTATGAAACAAATGTAAGTTTTTTGCAAGAAGCCATAATAATTTTCGTGGAAAACAGTAACTCACCAACAAACTGGACGATGTCTCGCTCAGCAAGTTTGCCTTCATAGCTAATCCTCTTGTTGTCAGCATCAAGCTCCCTGAGATCATTGAATTCATCCTTGCCCACCCCAACGATAATGATGGACATGGGCTGTTCCGCGGCGTTCACAATCGCCTTCTTGGTAGCGTCCATATCTGTGTGTAATGATAAGAACCATTAGTTTTCAGAGGTATGCATAACGGATGAACTAGTTGTTTCAAAGGGAAATTTCTAAAAAGTTCGTAGCTTATAGTCAAGAACAATCAGAAGACGTGACGCTCGCATTTCTGGTAATTATAAGAGGTTACGAGACGACTACACGTAAGCAACGCCTACATAATGCATATGAGTACATCGGCTGTTGCAGTGTTGACCTGAAGCACACTATACAAACACAAGCTCATCTTCAGAGTGTACATTTAACTCGCGCGTCTTCCGATCCCCAGTGAAAGCGGTTGGCGCGCCTTCATGAGCCCCATTGGCCGTGAGCAATGTCTGCGAAGTGCTATGCTGTGGACTGGGAATTTCCGCCATCAAAAATGACGATGTTGAATTTGTAACTACCGACTTAACACTTTTCGCACTAGCTGGTCTTACGCCACGAAGCGCTCTAGTAATTATTCTTATCATTTTCATTACTGGGCTAAGTTAATTCGCTTACGCATAGCCCACGGTGATACAGTCCCACATGTACGGTACTGTGATTCTCTTCGTAGAAACTAGAAATTATTATTTTTATCGTCACGCGCATCTGTGCAGTGACTCCCATAATGTATGCCGGTATCGTACCGTCCACGCTGCCGTTGGTGATCATGAGGAGGATCTGGTAGCTGCGGCCGTCGTTGTTACGAGCAGCGATGCCAGCGACGTGGTTGATGATGGGGGCCAAGTGGGTGATGTTGTGCAGCGAAACTGCACGCAAATCAACATCTTATGAGCTGAGAAACTTGCCTTGATTTCGTATTTAGTAATAGCAAGAGGTCAGGAAAAGTCGAAGAGATTCTATTTTCACACTACTGTACCAGGTCATCTGGATATAACCGCAACTTACTCAGGTTAGGGTTTGTTTTCTTATTCTGTCTCTATAGGAGAAAGAGCACTTGTAACGAGGTAGCGCAACCTGAGTCAGATTAGGGAGGTTAAGCTGAAAGGAAACTATGCGTAGTAAGTGTAGTTACCCTATAGCTACGAGATAAAAAAGGACAGCTGTAAAGAAGACAATCAGTAATGGCCTCACTGCATAGATATGTAGTTCAAAATATTTTCCCAGTAATATTGTTTCAGACAAAGCTAAGCCATGAGCTGCATCTGTATGCAAGGCTTATCCAAATAAAATACTCACAGATGTCTACAGCAAGTAACACACATCATTATCCTATGAGCTATTACCAACTGGTGAGCTGGAAGTAGAGATTTTGATGACTATCCTTCTCGAGCTTTTGCCTGATGTCGCAGAGGTTGCACACAAAATAAACAGAACACAGCTAATTTGCTAACAAAATAATCTCTCAATCAATGCTTTGGACCAAAGTGCTGTATGGGGCAGCGTCAGTAAATACAATGCGGTTACCTTAATTAATTCGCTCGTGAGGAGCATCTACCGAGCCACAGAGAAAGCCCCCAATGATCGTACATCAGCGTTGTTGTAATGCGAAATAGACGTTCAACCCACATGGTTACGGTGGTTAACTATGATTATGATTCAGTGAATAATAGTAATGACTCGTACAGTCGTTCTACAAGCAAGAGAAACTCTACATCCTAGTAGCCAAAGAAGCCTAGCGCGAGCTGTACGTACTGGAATGGACGGCATTGTAGTAGGCCTGTAGCAGCCCTGTGACGCCCTGGCAGTTGGGGTTGTTCTTGCTGCCGTTCATGTAGAAGCCGTGACTGAGGCGACCATCTGCCAACTTCCCGCCGAAGCCAAGAGCAGGGAAGAAACCATCTGGAATACAAAAATTGCACTTTGGTGTAAATTTTTTACAATGACTGTAAAATATTATTGGTTATACAGTATGTCTGTACTGACAACTAGAGAAAGAGCTAGAATTGAGATTAGGAAATTTGATTAGTTTGGGTATGGACTAAGTCAAGAGCAATTAAGCTGATGTGATGGAGTCGCTCGTTTCTCTTGTGTCTGTGCTTTCTTCGTCTCCCTGAAGTGAAAAACAACACAGCTAATAACTCAAGTGTACAGGTTACAGTGCCCAAAACATAAACATTAGCTAGTAGCTATATACCAGACTTCATGAAAAAAGATCATAGACAAGACTGAATCCCTTGGTTTGGTATCGCGCAAGCTGTACCAGCTCGTCTGCGCTACATGTAGTCATGTGAATGAGTTGCTTCAGCTCCATGTTCGAATGCGCTGCCGGGCAAGTTTAAATAGCACAGCAGCGCAAAGTTTTCCGAGCGCGAATTTACTGCTGGTTCATGTCGAGATATTCGAAACTTGAGAGCTGACGCTGGCTGAGCAAATGGACTTCACGGCTAACAATTGAGTAGTTACCATTTTAGTGGACACAGAGTTGTGTTTGCGAAGGTTCTACAGAACATTCGGACGATTGGCTGAGAAAACTCGTCCGAATGTTCCGTTAAGCCTTAAGGTAATCATCGTGTAAATCTGCTTGAAGACAATACACCTTGTGTTTGTAAGGTATGAGTACAGAACACCGGATAGTGATCGCCGTATAACGATTGCTGTAGTTCCAGTGGCATGAACTGTACGATGACTTCTAATGTTCCGTACGGTGAAGTAATATCAGCAGCCATCCTGTAGTTCCTGAGAGGATTGCAAATACCTGGGTATAGAATTTGGCAATGCTTAGGGCCTCCTACAGTACAGAACTGGGTCTGTGTCTCGAAAACGGTCTGATCACGTGCATTCCGTGGACAAATTATTACAAGCAGCCTCATATTTTTGGTACCTACTCGGCATACGTCGAACATAGGGCATCTAGACAAAAACTTCATTTTTCCTACTTCAAGATTACAAACTACAATAGTTTTTTGAGTTTTCGATCCAGAAAAGTCAGAAATAGGCAAAATAGGTACAAAATAATGTCAGAGAGCGTCTAATACTTTGTCCAGGGACTGCATCTGTGGAACCAACTTCGTGACGTACACCTATCTATATATGGACCTTTCTTGGGCCGGGATGCACAAAATTTCACTATACTATTGAGCTGAGAGATTCTCCTTCAACTTGTGCATCCCGGCCCTGTACTTTAGGAGGCCTTGGTAGTAACCACAGTTCATTTACTATAGAAGTTATGTCAGATCCGAGTGCTTGCGTTACGCCCTTGAAACTTCCAGAATTGTGACCGTTGTGGAAATACCAAAGATTCCTCGCTGCAATAGTGGCGTGACGCAATTGTGACGTCACAATTCTGAACATTTCAAGAGCTCGTTTCAAACACTCAAATCTGACACAACTATCTTTGTTAATGAATGAACTGTGGTAGTAACCCATTTCCGCGGCTACTGCTGACGGCACATTCATCACTGCAACTGAATAGACTTCCCCTTATCTAGAAGTAACCTCACATCCCAGCCAAGGACTTCGAGACTGAAGGCTTTAGGGTTCTTTTGGGTGATGTCACTACTCTCGGAAACAGGCCTGTCGGCTGACACTGGCCAACAAGGCACGGCCACGGGTGCAGTGATGTCACCACGGGAGTAGAGTCATCTCGGACGAAATAGCGACACGCGAACTGGCCTTCCGTCTCGGAGGTGCTGATATTGATTTCCTTTGGAGAGGTCATTGTACTCGTGATTATTCTGTGTTTGTTAATGGCAAAGAGGGATCTTGACTAATGACTGGTGTGCTGACGTAACTTAGGGAGGACACCAGTCACGAAGCAGTAAAAGCCTCTCTTCAAGAATTGCATGCATTGTGTCCCGATGGCATAAACACTACTTTCGTTTTTCGGTTGGAAACCCCGCATACTGTTCTGTTCTGTACGGTACATACTGGACCATTAGACTCTGGTTTTGACAGTACTATAATAACACTTCAAGACATCTTTTGCTGAGCACATACAAAATTCCAAGCAAAAATTAAAGCTATGGGGAGCTTATTAATGTTTTGCCCTTCCATGAATAGTTTATCAAAGAGCGTAACATATTAAAAACAGAAAACCTTTATTTAAAGAAGATATGAATAACTAAGTACCATTCAGTATGTCAGTATAGCCTTACAGCTTCTTACCAGAGTCGTAGTCCTGGACGATCTCAGCAACGGAGCGTATAGCGGTCATGTATTCATTCTCATGGCCTTGCTTGATGAAGTGGAGGGAAGAGGAGTCCTTAACATCTCCGTTGCTGGTGGTGAAGTCCACGCCGATGGTGAAGTGCATCTTATAAAACAGGCAGAGAACAGTTCAGCACCACATAGTTCCGCCATACTCACACGCCACGGTTGCACTCATGCGGTATAAAACTAATTTGCAAAGCTGGTGGCGTATATCTTCAATGAAATACAATGAAATAACTTTTTAAAAAACTGGTGTCAATTTATAAATAAAGATATTAAACATCTGTGATATATACATACACCAATCTATTTTAGTATTTAATTCTATGATTATGATTGTATTTCGACTAAAAGGGTCGTGGACCCTCAAGAAGTTATTATGGTGACGCAAACACTCTTCTCTCGCCCTCCCCCCCTCCCCACCCGAAGAGAGGGCAGACCCGCACGTCTTACATCTACACTGTTTCAATACCTCTATGGTGGCCACCAAGAAAACAACGAGCAGGGCCCGGAAACTCAGAGAATTTCCCATGTCAAAGGCACGTAGAATGCACAGGCGACTGAAGAAGATTGCTGGTGCGGCTCACATTTTGGTTGGCTATTTCTTTAGACCGATCTTACCTTTACTATGGCGCGAAAGTGTTTTAACCTGTATGCGAATGCTAAGTGAACGAGCCTATATTGCAAAATTCAACCAAATTTATACAACGCTTCAGTCGTTATAGCGCAGCATTCGCGCTCTCAGCCGCACACACTACGTGCCCCTAACTGACGACCTGCTTTGAGTTTCCCTGCTCGAAACAATAACTTAGAGAGTGCCGAGGGCACATCCCCCACCTGTGTTCCATGTCTGATATAGTGAAGGAAAGAGAGCTCGTCTCTGGTGCCCATCTCCATGAGCTTCAGCACTCCGGAGTTGGTGTACTTCTTCTTGTTGAGCTTCTTTGGGTTGATGAGGCTCTGCGTGTTAGTCTCGCACGGACCCTGGCGCATCTGCGCCACTGTTGTCGTACACTCGCCGATCAGGTCGTGCTTACCTGCACCACACAATCGTCATTACGGCCTCTCCCAACTTCTTACACAATTCGAGGTCAACTGAGTCAACTAGACTTAGCCTAAGATAGCAAACTTTTATTATGTAAGTAGCTAATAGGCAACAGATGCTATAAAACTTTCATCAACACTGCTTCGGCTCTTGTTTTCTAACTTCAAAGTATTATTATGTATTTAATAGGCAACAGATGCTATAAAACTTTCATCAGCACTGCATCGGCTCTTGTTTTCTAACTTCAAAGTTTTATTATGTATGTAATAGGCAACGGATGCTATAAAACTTTCATCAGCACTGCATCGGCTCTTATTTTCCAACTTTCGTAAATAAACTTCGATTAAAAATATCAAGATCTCATTTAGTGCAACTTCCATTGACTGGGAAAAGCGTGTTTAAAACTTTTAATATCACAGTTCATAAACGTGCGATTACAATGAATTACATTCCATATTAAGGATAAAGTATCAATGGGTGGTAATGCACGCAAAAATTACTGCATTGATCTCGCAGAAACGTAACACATGCGTTCGTGGAAAGCAGTCGCCATGGCATTGTCTAAGATGTTTAAAGTAGATATCTGAATGACTGTGTTCTTTGAAATACGGGCGATCGTTTTTCACAACTTTAGGTACAAATATTTTTCCAAGTGATTTTTAAAATTACGATAACAATCACAAAATTCTATTCATACTTTCACCAGACATAGTTTTGTAGTTTTAATGAATTTTTGAAAGTCAAGATACCACTCCACTTCTTTTTGCGATGGATGGATGCACAAAAATTATAATAGACTGACAAATTGACGAATGAGTCGATTCAGTGCAATTCATAAGTAATGCTTACCGTTATCATCGGCATCATAGCACTCGATTTTGATGGTCCGCTGCTCGTCTCCACCACAGAGGAGGGTGATAGGCAGAACAAGTGGAGCCCACACGGGGTTGAGTGTCTTCTTGATGACCTCAGTCTTGGCCACAACAGAGAAGCTTCCATCTTTGTTCTGTCGTTTGAATACAAGGAAGGGATCGCTCTTGCTGAATGTGTCCTTCTTGTCGAGGTCTGTGGCACAGAAGGAGATGCAGAAGGCTTCGTTGGACACCTGTACGGGTTCGGCCTGGACGACGAGGGAGCCATTCTTCTTGCCAAGATCCAAACTACCTTTGCCGCCAGCGTTCATGAGCTGACCGATGCTGAGTCCGACGGTGCCGATGAGATCCTTCTTATTGAGGGGAGCAGTCTTGGGGTCAGCCTTGTCGCCCTTATCCCAGTCGTACACGCTCAGTACCAGGAGCTGCACACATAGACAATAAGAGAAATAATGGCGTTAGAAAATAATGTAAATGATGTTAGGATGGCCAGGAGCAAACTAGCTACGATAGTAAAAGACACGTTGGAATTTATTCATATGCACAAGAACGCAAACAAGTTCCAAGCTCTTGTTAATGAAGAAATGGTATAGGATATGACCCAATCATTCCGCAGGATGGCACAAGAATGCGGACAGCCAGCTCTAAGCTAAAATTAATCGACTATATGGATGGCATAGGAGATGACCCAATCACGCCGCAGAATGGGACAAGACACCTAAGATCAGTTCCCATAAGTAGAATAACGCAGTACCTGGCGAGCCTCAAAGCGGTAGTCGACGATAAACTTGGTCATCCAGACCGGGTTGACGTTATCTTTGATGACCTCAGTACGGCCAATCTCTTTGGCCTCGCTGCCCTCCACTTCGCTGAGGGCCACAACCAGCAGTGGGTCGCTCTTGCTCAGCATGTCCTTGTTCTTCAGCTTCCTGTACAGTGCAACAGCAAAATTTGTAAAAGTTTTGTAGCAAAGACACAACAATTTTGAATAAATACTGGGAAAGATGTCGTAGTTTGAGAAATATGATTATGAGAGTTTCCTAAACAGAGTAGCTAATTGTAGAATTTTGCAAAGGAAGTCGTAGAAAAGAATCTATTTTCTAAACAAATCAAGGACAGTAAGAGATACTACGAAATGAAGCTACAGCACAAGGTAACAGTGCAGTAAAGAAGGGATGACATGGTCACCGTTTAGGATACTCTTGCACATAGATACGTTTGCCAAAGAGACGATGAAAAAATATTTTATTATACGATTGCAGCAGCAACTAGACCAAAGTAAGACGTAGTTCAAAACGGACTTGCGAATTTTTCCATAGATACCGTATACTGTAATTTTTGAATGCCAAAATACATAGCTCGGGGAGAAATCTTAAGAAAGGTAGGCGTATTATTTACTCCGAATAAAAAAAAAGGAAGAGAATTAACAGACTACTTGACGAATATTGATAACTAGAATTTACACATTGGTGGAATTAGCACATACCGGTATATAGCTACTTGAAATATTCAAATCTACACTTCCCCTTCCTATCAATAATCAAGGCCCCGCAGAAGCTTAAACCGCAGTTTAGACACTGGGCGGCGCCGCGGTGGCCTTCAATTTTGTTGGGATGTCCTCTGTAGAGGACCTTACATACAGTGACGCGCATGCATAGGCTAGGGAGACGACGCAGGAGGTGGGGGCCCTGCTTATCCCCGAGGGAAGGGCATCATTTGCAAAATGATACTAGCCCATTATGCCTGAAGTCATTTTAATTTCTCACTGGAATACGATTGATAATTCTCAAAAGTGGCTATTGAGCTTCACTGAAAGAATTAAGTTGAACCATTTATGAATAATTCGTGGAAAAGTGTATACTTACCCTTACATTCGAGTTAGGTATTATAGTCACAAGAGCTCTGCACCTTCATCACGGTTGACTGCCAACGAGCAGTTTACAGTACCTATGTGTGGTGAGTAAACGTAAAAAAAGTATGCAGCATATTGACAATTTCTCAATTATTAGGATTATTGTAATTATTATCAAGATACTCACGAAGCGCTGAAGGACAGCTCGAGTTTTTCTCCCAAAGCAGGCATGGCGGCGATCCGAAAAAGTCAGTACACCTGCAAGACAAATAAAATTCATTAGTTTCGGAGTAAAATCATCTTCTTCTTCGCTTAGATGAGGTGTCTCGCCTTCGTGGGTCCGGGCACCGAAGCGAAACCATAATAATATACTGTATGAGAACATAAAACATCTTCACATTGTGTTTTTGAAGGTGAAACTCTTGCAGAACCGTCATATTACAGATGTAAACTGCATACAACGAAACTTTACATTTATTTATTTAGGTAAGAACGCACAGAACCCAATATTTTTCCGTCACACTGCATATATAGGCCATATGAGGCAATGCGCGGGCTGTACAGTACGCATTTGCAGTCGCAAAATGATGCGAGGATGCCCAGCTCTCACGCCTTCATATTACAGACTTTAAGCGTGTAACGGAACGACGTGTCAGATGCACATCCTCGCATCAAGTTATGACAAGCACGTATGACCTCAGCATAATCGACGATTGGCAGAGTAATTATGACGCGAAATGCAGAAAAATTCAAGCATCTCCCAGAACAGGCAGTGTGTCCGGTGCACGATCACGCTATACAGGAAGCCTCGTTTCGGGAGGAACACAAAATTTTCGATAGGTACCAAAGCGGACTGTGAAAGCCGTGGCTACATTCGGAGCGGTGAGACATAGCCCACGCGGACGAAATATGTTGAAACGGCCCGATAGATATATTGAGGCATGGATAGTTTCTCCCGCAATGTTTGAAAACGAGTGGAGGAAATTGTGTTTGCTTCTCTTCACGAAAACTTTGATGTCAACGACAATATCTATCTTTTAAACATAGCTTTCCTATTCACAAGACCAAGACTACGGGGACCCAGAGTTACGGATGACGAAGCGGCATGCAGTAGCTTATGCCAAGAAAAATTGGCAACAAAAGTACGGGGGACCACCAAGCATGGAAACAGAAAGTCGTGGGGAATTATTTCAGAGTCGATGTGACTTCAATGAATAAATGAAACCGACGCAGAATCGATGATAACAACTTGGACGTGACCGCTGTTTTCGATTATGAAACAGACGAAGCCCACTTAAAATCGTGCAATTTTAGCAGATTACGAAACCTACTCACAAATAAAGCGCAGAATCATGAGTGAATGGAACTTTATGCAAATGAAATACACATGCAGCTTCATGAGCTCGCAGGCAAGGAAGTCACATTCACGGAACGCTGCCAAGGCAACGGTCACAGACAGGCTGGGGAGAAAGCCATGGACGACCTCACGACCCGCGCCGCCCAGCAGCCATGAACTGCCGGCCGCATGACGACATGTGCGGGGCATTGCCCTGTGGTGTGCCGCCGGAAGTGCCAGAGACGGGATGCACTTCAGGCAGTGCTGAGGTGGTCCCAGCTCAAATTCGCACAGCTCTGAAGTACAGTTCAAGTAAATTAACAATTCATGGGTGACGCAAGTGAAATGGAGCCTAATCGGCCCCAATATCACGGTAATCTATCTTAAAGTATGTGCTAGGTTAAATTACGTTAGGTTGGCTAAAACTAGGTGAGGCTAGACTAGGATAGATTCGGTTTAGTTTGAAAACGTGCCTAACGTAAATTATAGGCGAATATATTCGACTTGAAATTACCAGGTAGGTACGCCATGTGCTACGCCGGCACCGCCTTCCTGCTGGTGATTAGTTTTCAACAATATATATATATATAACTACACAGTATCAGTACTATATAATAATTCACGTCGTGGTTTTATTTATTTATTTATTTATATCTTTCCTATCACGCTCTATGGGAATAAGATAGGAGAAAATTCAGATTTCAAACTGTAAAAAAAAGTGGGGTACCTTGCAATCTTTTTCTTCGGCGAGAAAAAAGTTGGGTACCTTGCAATCTTTTTCTTCAGTATTAGATAGGAGAAAAATAGAACTAGTAAGATAGGAGAAAATTCAGATTTCAAAAGGCGAAAAAAAAGTTGGGTACATTGGAATGTTTTTCTTCAGCATTAGATAGGGGAAAATGAGGAAGCCCAAAAGACGGCGGGGGTTTTGGTGAAGTGTTAATTTTTTGCCGTCATTTATAATGACGGCACGGGCCACTAGTACTACCTAGTTAAAATGCATTTGAACATTTGAGTAGCGCATTTCGTCGGAGCAGCATTGCTATAGTGTGCACAAATGGCCTGTGTGGACGCTAAACAGGTGTACACGCTAGACTTTTGATGCCTTCAGAGCCCGATATTCGTTTCATTGCACTGGTGTCTACACCACACTGAATGTACACACAAAAAGATGAGCTACTTGCGACGCCAGTGTATAATATTTTCAAGGCTGCAATATTCTCCTTGAGTGAAAGTCCGGCTCATTCATGACCAGTGAGGTCAAGATCTCGGTGAGTTCTCAGCCACTATACATTCAGTCAGGGTTCAACGATCCCTAAACGAGTGCATCGCTGATACGCCTAATATCGATCTATAGTTACAGACTCGGTACCTCTGAGCAACGAAGTTATAAATATCATCCTAGTCAAATCTGAGTAGTTATACTAAATTAAGGTAGTGACACACGATAGTAAAAAAAATTGTGTTTCCTGACCTCTGCGTTCGACAGCGTTGCTGTGCTCATTCAAATAGCATAAAGGCACAAATGATTTTGACCTATACTCCCTCCAAATACAATGCGATGTTCGAAACTTTACTAACGACGTCTACTAAGCAAGCTTACCCTTTTTAGTGAACGCAAAGCTGCATGTGTTTAGGAGAGCTCAACAAAACAATCGAATGATTATCTGAGGATACTCGTTCCTTTGATCACCGTGTGAACCAGCCCGCCAAAAAGCTCCGCTATACAGCGTATTTCACGGGCAGAGTGAATACAGGTACTTATATAATAAATCGCTTCAACTATTTATTTATGTATTTCGTGTCCGCATCTTAATGAAATAGGCGAAAAATAGGCCAGGTTGCAGATTTCCTAATCAAGTTTCGTTTTCATAAAGATCGATGACCAGGTTGCGGAAAAAGGCAAAAGTGAGATCCTTATCCATTTCTTATCTGAATGCATTTCTTACTACGTTGGAGATTTTGGCGATCTCGTTTCTTTCTGATAGAATTCAGTAGGCAAAATTTCGACCAGGTTGCAGAAGTTGGCCAAATTGGGAATACTTATTGTTAATAACACTGAATACAGTTCTTGCTCCTCCAGCTTCTCTTGCCGTTCCCGTAGAGTCTGATATGCATTACTTTTTCTCTAGATTGAAATTATATATTTTTTTCTATTCATGATTTACACATTCAGTAGAAAATCAACGAAACGTAGAGGGAGCGATTTATTCCGGTGTAGTAGACGTAATATTTCTTTATCCCAACTATTTGGGCGCAAAAATTTCGTTCAGTTGATATTATATCAGTATGTATTCTGGATACGCAGCGGAAATAAATTCAATGATGTTTCAGCGCTCACTAATTTAGTTAATTTTTTTTGCATGTCATCTAAGGGAGCTAGAGAAGGAGTGTGCTGAAGACGAATTGAAGTGTACTGCTCAGTAGAAAGCACGCATCTCTTATGATAATCTCAGTTGACCGTCGTAGCGTTTTCCTCTATGTATATGCATATTAGTAACGAAAGTACCGTATAATCAATGACGAAGTGTCATCACAAATTTCTCCGGTCATTTTTGACAGCGCGGGCCCTCTAGTATCAATATAATAACTAAACTGTTCTATGACGTCTCTCACGGGACCAAATCACAGCTGTGAGTGATGTCACAGCCTATCGCTTTTTGGCAGGTTCCGCGCCACAAGCAGGTAAACTCCTAAGATTGGCTCTGGAGAGGAGTCAAAGACTAGGCTTCGGTTCACTTTTAGCCATTGCCATTATATTGATACACGAAACGTTTTCTGGACTTCGTTCGTATACACATGCAAGGTACACGTGATACTTCGAAACCGTTGAGAGGAACTTTTCCACAGTCGGCGGAGTGAGGGCGAAATACAGTATAAGCTATAGCACACCGGTTTTAAGACTGAAAAGTAAAATTAGAGTGTAGAAGATAATGGAATGACAAGGATAAAAACAAAACGCAGTTTTGCAAGTGAATTACGAGTTACGGAGGTTGGATTCGAAGACGCGGAGAGTGCCGCTCCCAGCACTTGTCCAGGTGATTTTTGAATGACTTAACCGCCTGCGCTGCGACAACTTTTGAAGTAGCATTTTCAAATGTTTCCTATAAAGCATAGAAAAACTACCTTCTTTCTCCTCTTATTCGACACCGATATTTGAGCTTTTCCCTAAAAATATTGACGGAGCAGCTGCACAGCAAGTGTATAAAACCAACGTTGAACATATTTGGCCGACATCAGAGAGTAACAACATACAGATACATCAGTTTCTAGGCAATGTAATGCATGCATTACTCGACGGCATTTGGCTTCGATAACGAAAGGTCTTTCTTCGTAATAAATATACTCGTAGTACACGTAACTAGAACATCCATGCCCTGTAAATCAAGCTGCTGTTTGCTTTACTTGGAAAGTTTTCCGTGTTTACTTGGTAGAACAGAGACCTATACCTATACCTTCAATGGTCTTCACAAGAAAATCTATTTGGTTTATGCAATTGGTAACATTAACTGAGGATGTTTCTGTGTGTACCTGGCACACTTTGAGAACACAGAACAGCTCAACAACAGGAAACTGTTAAGCGTGAACAGCAGTTTCGGTTGACGAATCGAGATTTCACAATATCTACTGGTCCCTGCTGGAATAGGCCGGAGAAGCCAGCGCTCCACAATGGTCATCACTGTTATGCTCTCAGACCGAAGGCATTCATAATATGTACTGATAGATGGAGATAACTGTCGCTGTGGGGAAACAAATGCAGCCTCTTATCACTGAAGTTCCGCATGCAATAAAAGACACTGCAGCAAGTGTGCTTAGGGTCCAAAATGAGCGAGCCAGTTACATAGTGGCAGTAACACTCATAAGGGTCGGATTAGTCCCTAATGTGAAATTTACTGAATTACTGTAATCGCCACATTATTCCTCTATAGGAACCCTTCAGTAAAATCAGTACGAAATTTGTATGGTAGCCTATCAAATCCATTGTATCCGGCTAGCTGTCATTAAGTGTTGCGGCGCTAGAAAACATTCCAACTTTGAAAGTTTTCTGCATATATCCTCCATCAGGACACCTATCACTTTGCTATTCACAAAGTAACATATCAGGTTGGAACTAAAGTTTTGTCCCTTTTATTGTTTTGAATCAGCAGTATAATCACTATTCTTATCAATGAGCTCTTCCTATCTCCCCATAAGCTGTTTGATAGCATTTTCATAATTTTTTTTTTTTTTTAAGTTTGACTTAATAAGTTAGCCAGCTTCATATCAACTTTTTTTCTTGATGTAAGCCTTTCTGATGATAAGTGGTTCTATAAGGTTCTAACGAGATGAAAATCTGTTGGACAAGATCGGAACAATATGGCGGGTGAATGATAATTTCCCAACCAAATTCATCTATCACATTCCTAGTCGCTCTTTCAATGTGGGGTCTGCAAATATCGTAATGGAAGATCAGAATTTTTCTGTTTACCAACAAAGGTCGTTTCCCTTACAAAACTGTCATTAACCGAATTAGCTGCTGACAGGATACATTAGAAGTTATTGTTTGATTGTCTCCTAGCTAGACGCTCATAATGAACACTTCCTTTAATATCCCACGAAAATTTTAAATCTTAAAGAGGACAGAAATTTTATTCCAACCTGATATATAAGTGTGACTAATGCAACCTTTATGAAATTTTACTACTTATACGTTCAACCTTAAAAAAACGACATGTACATAAAAATGTGATAGGAAATATCTTGGGAAAAGGGAGGAATTCAGAGCTACTTGCAGAAGAAGCCTCACTGCGGGAATAACATCCGCAAAGAATTCTACCATAGGGAATTCTTCACATCTCTTCCCTCAAATAGCATCCTTAAAGAATTTTTTTGCAAGAAATCCTTCACATCCTATCCCCACATTATCCACAGCTGATGCAGCGGGACCTCTAGAAAAAGGTTCACTGCCCGGCCAGGAACCACGTACTCAGTGACCTCAAGAACAGGCCATCATTATACGAGCAGCACCGACGAGCGCTCATGCCCGACGGGCAGGTTATACGTACGGGAATGTTTCACGGTGGTGCCTGAGAGTTAGTTCCTGCGCAAAAACTATGCAGGGCTCAGTCGCAAAACCTAAGGCACGCAGCCGAGATGAGAGTCTCAGGAAAACTCAAGGAACACAGCTGAAGTCAGAAATAAGTTGTTATGCATGACACTACCATATTGGCCACAGTTCATAAGTCTTACTCCGAATTCGCCCCCAAATGAAAGTTCTTACGCGGCATTTCGAAGTCAAGTCTACAAAGAAAGTAACAACGTACTGGTTTTGATAGGATAAAAACTTGATATCGGTAATTTAAAGATGCAGCAATACCGAAAGGGTCAGTGGGTTAAAATATCTCATTTCACATTCTCTTCGAGCCCATAGTGAATTGAAATTAGGCGATGGCATTTTCTCACACACCCAGACTTCCCAATGTCGGGTGTGTGCGACTGCTTATGAACGAGCTTCCTCAGCCCCACGTTCAAAGGCGTTGTTATATCTGTTTAAGCAGCATAAAAAAATGTTATGTTTTGAATTCTAATTACCTCTAACTCTGAAGAGATATCTTAACTCTATAGTGATACTTGCTGAGCAAACTGACTCGATGGCTAACAGTTTGGTAAAGTTTTGGATCACACACTTCGATGCGTTTACCAGGCTTAGCACGCGAAACCGCATTTCATGGATGTCACTGACATTCCTACGCGTGTCTGGAGACAGGTGCAAGGGTCATGCCGTACATTACCTCTTTCGCTAGGTTTCTCCGCAGCCAACAGCAACAGCGGCCTCTGATAAAAAAGAACCCTCGATCAGGAAGACTGGATTTGACCCATGACAATACTGAAAGCGGGAGAGAAATTGTGACCTTTCTTTAGAAATCTTTAGTGCTTAATTTTTAAAATGAAGATAAATAAACTGATGCTAACACGTCTGCATCAGTTCGGCTCATTTTGAACTTGCTAACGCACTGTACCGTGAACCTCTATACCCACTGTACCCGTTTGCGAAGGGTTACGTATAGTGCTAATCCTACAACAGGCGACGTTTACTTTAGACATGAAGGGTTAAGCTTTGGCGAGGACACATCAAGGCAATTTCCAAAGTGTGGCCACCTCCAACTTGGCGGCTCCTTCATTCCCCCCCCCTCCTCCCATCCCCGTAAGTCTGCATTATTTCCCGTATTCCTGACATTCAAGGAGCTCAGTATAACGTAAGGCTCAAAACAAACAATAAGCACAAGAGCTCGCGCGCCCACAGTGCTGCACATAAAATATTCACACGCCGCACTTTCTCCACAGCGGACACTGAACGAGGCACACGCCTGTCCGAGGCCACTGGCCGTCACTGCTGAGGATAAAAGTATCTTCGAAAGCCACTTTGAGTCGTAATCCGAATTTGGATTGGCGTCGCGGGAGGGCTAAGCAGCGGCGTGTGGCTCTGGACTTGCATTTGTGGAGTCCTTAATCTACGTCAAATTGTAGAGAAGATAAATGTGTCATCGACAATGACGGATTCTTTGCAAGTTGCAAGTACCCAATTGAACTGCAGGCAACAGTGATGGTTTGGCTACTTTGGAACGAGTTTTAGGTGTCGATCCCCAACTAATTACCCTAGAGTATGAGGCTGTACCATACCATAGAATGAATTATGGACTTGGGATCAACGCCTAAATTCGATCAAAAGACGTCAAACCACCGCTCACGACTGACATTTAGGACTACTCACAGCTAACGACCTTAGCTCATCCCGATGGAACTGTTGCACTCGACAACACCTGAAAACTCCTTCAATATTCTTGGCAGAAGGGCACAAGAAACGCGCGCTGCAGGTCACGGCAGCAGCGGCGCGCGTCCGCGATGAAGTCATCAGTGGTGAGAAAGTTCCAGCTCAGCGACGCTGGCTGTCTCCTCCACACCAAATGGGGACAGAAACTGAAGCTCGTGGCCATCTATGTGGAATTCGAGGCCACATTACCCAGTTTTTGGGGCGGTTGACTGGCTCTTTGCACTGAAATTTGAATAAGACGGCCTTATATTAGCCGCGGTCGAGGCCACATTTCCAGGTTTTCAAGTACTTGGCTCTTATATAGTTGAAACTTGAATATCATTGCGTTACTCGCAGTTGTTGCCATGGCAACATTATCTATGCTCTTATAAAACCGTAAAGCGCTCTAACAGAACTTTTAAAAGCTTTATAGCGTTATAGATTTTTAGATCGTAAATGTTCTGTATTGAAAAAAGGGAGAAATATTTTCACAGATATAGAAAGCAGAAACCGAAGAAAATTTGATGTAAAAAAATTTACACACGTACAGACGTCAAGGCAAAACAGCTCGCTTATGACCGTTATCATTACGATATCACAATCATAATCATCACAGACGTCAAGCTTTACCCTGATGTATTTGACCGAATTTCTTTGGGTATGAGATGTTTGTGCTACAGCTGCTTTCCACTTCCCACATTACTCTTTATTCTGCCTTTTCCGCATTTTTAAAGATAGGCCATTTATAAGCTTTGAATCAAAAAGCTTCAAAGTCAATAAATTCTTGGCCACCCCAGAGATTTAATTTCGTAGAACCCCTTTTCGGGCGCCCAAAATTCTGTGAAGCGAAGCACCTTTAAATTTTATGTGTATACGTACGTATAGCTTTGTATGGGTAAAGAGAGACACAACTTGTTATAGGAAAATATTACTGCTGCAAACGTCCCAGAGACGCTGTCATTATGACGCATCTTGACACACATATAATGTCCCATTTGTCCATCTAGGTTGCTAAAGTCGGAGCGGGACGTTTGGAGGAACGTTTTAACAGCGGCAAAGGTCTTCAAGGCCCGCGACCACCGGAGTGAGTGAGGTTGCTAAAGTAAACCAAGCTGACAACGTTTCCCACCGATTAGTGCAGGACTCAGGTACCATGAACGATTTTTTGTGTGGAGGACTAAATTCCTGAGCCCACGACAGGCTTATATAACTCTTTGGCATGCCTGCCTACCTGCTATTTATTAGTTTTTGGATTATGCCTCTCCAATTAAGTAAAGAGTAATGAACCTGCGCAAAAGAAACGGATCCCTAGAAGATCGCTTTGGCAAACCAGGTTGAATCAAAATTGAGTTTTAAAAAGTTATTTAGTTTTTTTTTTTCGTTGGTTGAAAGAATCAAAGAGGCTTTTAACGTCAAGATGAATTTTTACGGCGTCCCTGGCAGTTCAGGGTTAGATGACATCGCAGGTAGGGAAGCCACCGATGACCTTTCCAGTACGCCTGATAAGCCTCAACCTTATCTGTACCATGCAGGCTGCGCTTCCTCGTCACACAGCCTTTCCCAGTAGGAATACAAAAGGACAAAAAACACTTGAGGCAAAATCACACAGCCTGGCATAAATAGGGTTAACCTTGTAGGAAGTAGGAACGAAGGCATTAGAAAGAAGCATGAAAGCAGGAACAAAGAAATAGATTAGATTAGATAGGCGGCAGTGGACGGACCAACAGGCCCTTTCTCAGAGAGACACCGGGACTTACGCCCCGGCCCTCTGTGAGCTATTGCCATTATGTCAGTAGGATATAGATGACGAAGTTCGGCATAAACAAAGGTCTAATGGTCCAAACACACGACGGAAGAAACAAAAGAAGGAAGGGACCAAGGAAATAGCTGCATCTGCATAGGAACACGACACTAGAGATGAGGCGAATATACGCATCCGCGGAACATCCGCATCTTTTTTGACATCCGCATTTGCTTCCGCGGATGCTAAGATGGTAACATCCACAATCGCATCCGCGGATGTCAGAACTGTAAAATCCGCAGTAAAGGAGGCTTGGATCACTGTACACTGTACGTTAAGCTCATTCAGAGTGCTGAGAACTGCAAATTCTCAGTTTAGTCCAGGCTCTAGGGGAGTGTCTGTGTACAGTTCTTTACGGCTATAATAAAAAATATTATGAAGGCAAAATGGATAATTCAAACATATAGTTTTGTTAGGTATGTTTCAAGGATTCCAAAACTCTCATTCTTTTTCATTTAACATGAAAACTCAATGAGTTATATTCGTTTGAAATTTCCAAAATATGCATACAAATTTATATATAAAGCCCGTTATCTCAAAAACTAAGGCTTAAATTAAAAAAAGTTGTGGGAACAAATGTGTTTCTTTTTCAAAAATACATATTCTAAGGAAGTTTCAGAACAATCGGTGCACAATTAATAATTTTGAGATCCCCCCCACCCATGCCCTTCTCAAAAATGTACCAGTGGTGGAAGTTCTACTCAACTTTTTTTAATTTCAACATATGGAATAGGAAAATACGTGGGAGATCCGTGAAGGAGAACTGTACACAGACACCCCCCTTACAGCCTGGACTATTTGGATTGAAATGCGTGCAAGCGCTGTCCCTGTCAACAAAGCACCATCTAAGGTTTTTTCCCCTCAAGTGTTGTATAAACTGCCGTCGTGAGAGGGTGTGTGTGTGGTGAAGCGAATATTCGCATCCGCGGAACATCCGCACCTTTTTTGACATCCGTATCTGCATCCGCGGATGTCACGATTGCAACATCCGTAATTGTATCCGCATCCGCGGATGACCAAAAAAGGACACCCGACCCATCACTACACGACACTAATGTGACACCCCCAAGCGTGAAGTGACACACCCGCGGCCCGTATCAAGGAGGGAAGGGAGGAAGGGCACACAGTGCCACCCACACACTACACCTGCTGGCACGCACCCAACGCTGCAGTGTGGTACGACCGAAACAATGAGAATTAAGGCAGCTCGGGACGATCACAACGCAGAACACAGCAGAACTACAAAAAACTAATATCATAAGTATAACTAGTCAAAGAGACGGATCGATACGAATACCTAGTTGTAAATGTGGTCTATAATGCTCATATTCCCACTCGGCAAAAGGCGGAGAGAGAAGAATGGTAACTGAAGACTGCATTTCTATACCAAGTTTTAATCACTGTGGTCAATCGAAATCGTTGCCGACGGCTAATATGTTTTTTATTGCGTACGAATTGCCAAGTACCATACTGAATAGTTCGAGCGCGTAAGAGTAAAAAAAAAATGTACGTCATTATTGCCAACAGCTCAAAGGCAGAGGGTGTGAATAATGCACGAATGAAAAGGTCAGCGGATACAACACCTGTTGAGAGCGGCGGTGGTCCTCACCAACACTTCCCTCAATGACCCTCAGTAGGCACACAAAAGGTGTTGGTTAATACGCGGCTGCCTAGCAACAGTAGCACTGCGGTAACACTATATACCTTTCACGGGGGAAGTGACTATATATGGTTGCATCCATAATTCTATGCATTGAGAGCGTTGCTTTCCCGCTCGATGATGGGTTAAACAGGTCAATTCAAGAGACGCCTGAAAATGTGTGAGGGAAGGCGTCCAATAGCACAACACTGATCAGATTAAGAACACGCAGGCAATGCAGAAACAAGAGGGCATAGTTTTAATTATACAAGTGATAGAGATATTAGTATTCATGTCGTAGAATTTCATCTATCAACCCATGATGGGTGATGCTGGGCGCATCGAGGACACGGTGGCATTTGAGCCAGCTGGAGATGCACTCGTATCACCCACCCGATACCAGACTTTGTGTTACTGAACAGTGCAAAGAATACGTATACTTGTGGCAAATGTACTAGGGTGTACTCTTATTTCCTCACTTGCATAAAAATTAATCAACTTTCTAATGGCTTTGACAATATATCACAGTTAAAAAATGAATCATAAATTTCTGATAGAAAGTGTGGGTGTGCGGATTATACAGTAGGTCTACCAGACCCAGAACTGTGGATACTGCTTCCCCGTGACACAAAATAAAGGCTCCGTATGAATAACAATGCATGGGTGTTTTGCTCAAAGGTTTAAGAACAGTCTCGCTCACCAATACGACTAAGACTAACTGCGGTAAAAGCAAGCTATGCAAAATGAAAGTTTACACTCCTTCAACCCCAAAAGTTCAGTTGGCGAAACACAAGTATGGGTACGATGCAGAGCCTACTTCGTCCTGATAACAAGTGTGTGCGGGTTTAAAGTACACGTTGTAGTGTCCGTTTGTCATCACAGCACACGTGGAAATCGACGACTCGAATGTGCGAGATCAAGAGTCGCTAAGGCACGTCGAATTTTTACAGGCAACAACAGACACAGATACGGGTAAGACCCACAAAAGCATTCAACACTGTAAACTTGAACCAAAACTAAAGACGTTCAGCTAGTACCCTGAAAATCGGTAGCATACGTGCATACGGTGGTATGAACGAAGTGGGTGCTGAGCGTCCGCCCATAAGCTGAACGTGTGGCTGTATGTCGAGGGCTTAGAGCCAGAAGTGGCTATGTCCATTTTTGGCGAAATCGATTTCCTCTCAAGAAGTGGGTGCCCGTGAGGTAGCTATATTATTAGTGTCACGGGTGTCTATGCCATCTCTCTTCATGCCATATATCTTCTTAATGAAAATATATGGCATATACACTCGTGACGCTAAAAAATGTACCTCACTGGCACCCACTTCGTGAGAGAAAACCGATTTCGCAAAAAATGGACATAGCCACTTTTGGCTCTAAGCCCTCGATATGAAGTGCAGAACCCGGGCATGAGCTACGGCAAACCCAACATCGGCCAGCAAGCACGCGTAAATGGAGTTACTGCAGTAAGACAAACGCAGGAAATACAAGATGACACTATAAAAAAAATAAAAGAAATGCTGTAGCGAATACGAAGTTACAACAATACTGCAGTAAGGCACACCCAACATCGACCAGCAAGCACCGAGGTATCCATACATCTGCTCCCCACACCCCCACCCAGCCCCAAATTGGCAGCTGCAACAGCTGATCGATGCGCCTCTTGCACGCGGCGCTGAGGACGCTCACCGCAGCAGGGGGCGCACGGGGAGGCGACGTGCCCCACAGCCAGCCTGTTGCCTGCAACCAACGGCGGGTGTAATGTTACCACCAACGCAAATTATATTGCTGGGCTTATGCCCTGGTGCTTTAGTCTGTGGAGATAATTCGCTATTGCCTCTACCTTTGCCCTTTGGTAACAAGATGCGACCGAACTGGAGGGAACAGATTTCGTGACTGTGCACAAGTGGAGTGGCGTGAATAACATCATCTTGAGTCCAGACCTCGTCCACGGTAACTCAAGAAGGCCGTGATTAAGTATACCTGGGCCGGGACGCCCCGTACATTCAGCAAGTAGCTATGCATAAATTTAAGGACTCTACTGCAGTAAATTTACAGTATTCGTTAGAACAAACAAATACACACATAGCCAGCGCAGTACAATAGACAGGCACAGCATCGAGAAAACAATAGCACGAGTGCGTGACCGTATATGACATCATCGCTGTATATACTGAAACGTAGCGTGTTCAGCTGTACAATACATGCACTTATATACGAGTACGTGGTAATGCATACATCACGGACAGGATGCTCTATCTAGGTCGTAGATAAGGGTTCATAGAATAAACACTGTGATGTCATCATCTTACAGGAAGAGCTCTTATTATAATATGGACACCATGACAATAGTTATAGGTTTTATATAAGTTACTAAAGATTCCTAGTATAGACATAATGTTCTCCACTGCGGGGTTCCTATAAAACATCGACTTACACAAAGTGTTCCTAAAATAGGCACCACAGGTACAGGCTACCTCGTATATATAAAGTGCTCTCCTACAAGGGGTTACGTGAAACACATGCAGGTGAGGTAAGATGACTGTCAGTCATCCATTTAATTTTCTTTTTTTTATATTCTGGTCTCTACAATACAGTTGCAATAATTTATGATACAGTGCACCATTGCCAGTTGTCACTAAATTTAAAGTCTGCAGTAAAAAATGAAGGGCGAATAAACGTCTCACACGGTATACACGTATGTATTTCAGTCCGCACTTACTATTTAGACAGTGACGTCACCAACGGTTGAATCTTGATGACATTACCAGAGCTGTGAACTAGCGCCGTAAGTGCAGGCCACTGTTTACTTCAGGTCTTAAAACTCGTCCATTAAAAAATCCTCAGTTTAAACGTAATATTTAACGACTCATGACGTCATCAAAACTAGCACATAAGTGACATCACAGTATGCAGTCCTACCTCACAATGTAGTTTTCGCTACAACTTACTGTAGGTATATAGGACAACAAGGTACTCATTAGTTCACGGCTGTGTGACCCCGCCCACGCAGACAAGTTCGTGATGCCACACAGCTGTATACTTATGTGCTTCGGTGCACACAGGTCCTACTCTAGCTGTATCTACTTACATAAGATGTGATATAAAGTATCTATAGTCACATAGTCACCAGGCCGGTCCTTCAGTGGAGTCTAGGCTATACATTCGCCATCACATAAGACATGGTATAAAGTATCTATAGGCACCAGGCCGGTCCTTCAGTGGAGTCTAGGCTATACATTCGCCATCACATAAGACATGGTATAAAGTATCTATAGGCACCAGGCCGGTCCTTCAGCTTGGTCTAGGCGGCAATACAGTCGCCAAAAGGCCGGTAGTGACAAACTGTGAAAATGCGTCACATGAGCTCCACCCCCCCCCCCCCCCCCCCCCCCCCCCCCCCCCCCCCCCCCCCCCCCCCCCNTCTGCGACCTCGGTTTGGTTCAGGCGAGCACAAAAAAGAAGCGACACCAAAGAAGCAAAGCACAAGAAGCAACCCGCAGGCACCGGCCGGCACACACGAAGCACTGCAGGGGAGGAAGAAAGCAGCAGGTTACCGGACGGTTGGTTGGTTACTGCCTCTCGCTTTTATAAGGAGACAGCACTTGTTGGCACGCCCGCTTGCAGACAGACGACCCCAGAAGGTAAGTGGTTTGAAGAGGCAACACGTTATAACCATTTTGTCACGTGTAGAGCTGCTGGCGAGTTTTCAGTGCAAGCAAGCAGTAGCCTGCGGCCTAAAGTGGCCATGCTGCACTTTGGTTGGCCATGACTGAAGGTTGGACTCGTTCAGTGGTGAAGAGACACAACCAAACGAGGCCAATCATAACGTTTGGACAGAATTACCACACCGCAAAGGTGCGCTGCGTCTGGGTGACCTCGCTGTGATGGGGGGCTGTAGCTGGTGGTATAGAGCGCGGCATAGCGTGAGTACTGGCACTTTGGTGCAGTAACTGCAGACTGGCGGCTGCCCACAGCTCTTGCATACACTGTGCGGGTACTGCCGCCAGCCTGGCCACACTGACTAGCAGCGAACAGAAGTAAGAGCAAGTGACAGCTAGCAACGATACGCACACAGCCGAATCCCAACTGAGTTGAAGTTGGTCACGAAAATGAGATGGAGGTGTGTTCTTCCTCACGCTATCACACATTACTACAACTTCATCTGGATTTGTTGATAAGTTTTTCCGGTGTCGTCGTAAAGCAGCTGCTATGAGTAGTAAGGTCTAAGCTCTAAAGTATTCATAATCGGTACTAGCGTTAGCTACCCGTTGATTGTCGTATACTCGTATATATATCACTGTATGTATGTTAAATATTTACACGTACAGTGCGAATCATCTAAGTAGAAAGAGCGCGCAAGCCGTGCGTGTGATCCATTACTAAACACCAGTAGCGCTATTACGATCATCCACCTGAGTTTGATAATTATCGTTGTAAAGAGATCGATTTTTCGCATAATTGCACTACCCAGTACTTATATGTAATGTAATATGCACTGCTGTACTAGTTGGCGCTGATAGGTTACCGTATTTTTACTCTGAACATTGCAATGACTTTAAGACCATCGACTTCGTATTTACAACTACACTAAAAATTTAAAGAGCCGTAAATATTACTTTCTGGGCACTCGCGTAGCTATTATGTTGAACAGAAAATTACGGATTTTTTACTTCGTAAAATTGGAGAAATTTACGAATCTTCCGTAAAAGAAAGAAAAGTTCTTTAAAAAGAATCAAAGAACTGTAAATTTTACGGATTTTTTATATTTTTGTTGTCAATGCTCTTACCGTGAAATTGCCATCATATTCTTCACAGAATGTGTTTCTCTGAGTATGCAGAAGTGAGCAAGCTATACGTACATGCAATTAATACATGCCGACAATACTGAACATTGACAAAAATGATTACTTATCAGAGCCCGGCCGCGCTCTCCCACGCAACAAGCACAGAGACAAGCACAGCAGGCACCTCATGGCGCTCAACTGAAGCGCGCAATTTCCAGTTTGGCGCTGAAATGAGCGGGTGTGAGCGCGGCAAAGGTATGTGCAGCCTTGTCTTGCTGTACAGCACGTCTGCACTAGTGTTTTTCTTTATTTTTGCTTCNAGCACAGATACAAGCATAGCAGGCACCTCATGGCGCTCAACTGAAGCGCGCAATTTCCAGTTTGGCGCTGAAATGAGCGGGTGTGAGCGCGGCAAAGGTATGTGCAGCCTTGTCTTGCTGTACAGCACGTCTGCACTTGTGTTTTTCTTTATTTTTGCTTCCTCCTTGGCTCGATGTGTGTTCTTTGGAGCCGGCCGGCGAATGTAAACTGTACTGTGGTAACCTCGGCCGCAGCGACTGGCAGGCGGTCGAGGCGCTCCTAGACAGAGACTTCGGCAGGTGGATATTGAAAAGACAGTGAGGCAATCAGAGATCGGGGGAAAGACAGAATAGCGAGACCCCAGAGATGAAGTTAGAGATAACCTTACCAGGCATAGATCGATAAAAACCAATGGGATATTCAGAGATCGTGGGAAAAGGAAGAAAAGTCGGGACTTTCAGAGATGGAGATGGTCAACATAGGCGACGCCTAAATAGTTCGGGATAGAGAGGAAAGGTGAGACCTCCCAAGGTGGAGATGGAAAATGTAGATTATCTTAGAAAACCATATGATGCGAATAAAATATAGAATACCAGGGAAAGTCCTTACAGATGGTGACGAAGGTGATACAAATGGGACATAATAAAAGATCAGGAGAAGCCCTCACAGATGGTGACCGGATGATACGAGTAAACCACAAAATAAGACCAGGAGGAGCCCTCACATACATCAGATAGTGACTAGATGATGCAACTAAACATAGAAGACAAGGCCACCAGAGCCACAGCAACCACCAGACACAGCACCAGGCCCCTGCAGCACAGCAGGTCGGGCCCACAGAGGCTGGGGCAAAACCCAATTTATGGAAATGGGCCGTAAAAGCTGGAGACGAGCGGCGTGGCGATGAAGGCAGGACTGACGATAAGCAACTCTTAGGCTTTCAGCACGCAGGCGGTGTGGCGGATCTTGGTGTGCATTAGCGAGATGCATCAGCTCAGACTGTGTAATATTTGTTCAAACTATAGTTCTGTAATTACAACTACCCAGAACTGAATTGGAAGAAAGCAAGTGATCGAAAGCGCACAGTACAAGCAGCTGCAAAGCAAACCACTTTAGGCTATCCCATAAATTTTAGATTATCGCTGTACTCCCTTCGGGATTGTTATCTGGTAGAGCAACTTAGTACGTAGCTATGCAGAAATAACCATCATCACTGGTTACCAAAATTGAGACTTATGCTCTAGGGAGCAACAAAGTGCCACAGTATTAAAAAACTGATGCACCACAACGACCTATGGCATGGTAATATTTGGGCCTAAGCTTAATCGCTTCCCGTAGGAATGTCGTAACTTTCAACGTGGTACAAGAAAGGCAAAGGGCATTAGATGGTTAAGTACGACTCTACATATATATATATGGACTGTTGAGGAGCGACGTATCACGTAATTGAAATAATTTACTAAGCATATAAGTACACGCACACTTGAATGGGGGACTGCGAGGTGCCGCACCTGGCAACATGGGAGTGTCACGTGTCCCCATGCATGCCATAGCCAGGCTATATATAAAACTTGCCTTGCTCGCTCGATAGCTATCAGAGTTAATTTAGTGAAGAGAGGCTGGCCTGTCTAGACACGGAAAGGCTGCAGCCTGCAGGTTACGTGAAAGACGACTCTTTCTGCAGGTCAGAGCTAAGGCCCCTGCTAACTTTTGCCCGTCGGTCCTCACTCTGCTGCTTAGGACACAAGCAGGTCAGACCTAGCAACCTTGCTAAGGACAAATGCGGGTAAGATCTAACACTCTTGTAAAGACAGAAACAGGCAGGTCATGGTTATGAATGATAACCTCTACATATAGTAAGTACCTACTCTTATCATTTGTTAATATGTCATGAAAGATAGTACTTATGTAGAAGAAATATTACAGTGTCTTCTAAGCCATACATCAATATTTTGGAACAAGATTGCCAGAAGCTAACTTTTGATAGATGTTCTTGGAGTTGGACCAAGTTCACGGTGTCAGATCTAATTCTCTTCCTAGCGGCACAAGCAGGGCAGGCAGAGCTGCATCTCCTGGTAATAAGAACAGCAAGGTCAGATCCAGCTCCCCTGCTATATACATACACAAGTCAGAAATATCTCTTGCTAACGACGCACGCAGGTCAGCTGGAACTATCTGACCGGTTTCCCGAAGCATGCAAGCCTGATTTAATTCTCTAGCTCACGACCGCAGGTTGATGAGTTATAGTTCTCCAGCTAAACGACACATTCAGCTCAGATAATCTCAAAACTAACCTTACCGAAAATTAAGGTTGCTGCAGAAGCTAAAATCGTAATTCAACTGCTGCAGAACGCAGCAAGAGGCTTAAATTTTGTTAGGAAATTCTTTCACTAACGACATGTATACTCGCCGAGCAGGTCACATCCAACTCTCTAGGGCCAGTAATACATTTTTAGATCTAATTAGTCTCGGAGATCAGCACCACACTGTGCAGGACCGACAGCATCACAGTCACAAGTTAGTGTCACGCATTTATGCAGAACAACAAGAAAAATATAGTGATAGAGGACAAGGGCGAAATGCGCGGGATAGAATAGCCTATAACTGCGCTATTTTTATAAGGTAACGGGAGCAGGGCACGGACGAGACATGGCAGAAAATAGCCTCCTCGGTACAAAATACGGCAGAGGATCAGCTGGTGCGGCCAGAGGACCAACGGAGTGTTATCGATCCTCGGTGTGCCTGGTCCGGGAGCGGCGGCCCCTCCCTGGCGGGAGCGTGCGGGCCGCTGCTGCTGGTGCTGAGTCGGCGGTCTGGGCAGCTAAATAGTTGCAGCGGCCTGCCACAAAATTGGCCGCTGAAACTGATGGTGAGTGAAGAGCGGGAAGAAGAAACTGGGAGAAAATGAAATTGGGTGCAAACAAACTAAACAAATTTGGCAGTGTTAGTGTATTTTTTGAAACCAGAAAGCAGGAGTGAGCGAGCCTGTTCATGGCCACTAACAGAAACAGCTGCAAGAAACGAGTTTCATGCAAAAGGATTTGTGTGCATGACTGCTGCCGACATGCAACAGCAACTTGCGCCTCCATGCATACCGCACCTCACGCTAACATCCCGAAAGAATTTTCAACATAAAAATTGTAGCACGAACTATAGAAAGACAGGTCGCGAACATATTGCTATGGGAAACATTAATAACTGCTGGAACACATGATATCGTGAGGTCAGGTCGAATTTCAATTTACAACAAAATAGAAAAGACGAGATCCAACATTGGCCGAAAAAAAACTTCGGTAACACAAAATACCGAGCAGGGCAGGATGCATTTCTAACAATATTATTACAATGACAAAATATTAAAGAAAATAAGAACCACTGCCATGGATAAAGCACACAATTGGGTACGGCAACACAAAATAGTGTCAGCATTAAGGTTAGGACGAATTTCTACCAACTTTAGAGCAACAAAACATATAAGAAGACGCAGCAGAACAACACACACACAGTCATGGAATACACTAACAAATTGACGCAACACAAAACACCGTCAGGTCAGGACGTGACGTCACGTCGGGACCATAAAATACACGCCCACGTGACAGCGCGACGTGCACACTCACGGATATGTTTGTTCTATGTTTGCCCATTATGGGTGATGACCAGTGATTTCAATGGGTATGATGAAGCGTTCGTAGTTTCAGGTGAGATATCTAAGGGAATAATCAAAGATATGTTACACCAGCTCGTTTTACTCAATTATAGTTAATACAGATTAGTTCAAGCCATAAGTTTTAACGTTTTTATATAACTCCCTAATGTCCCAATAAACACCAAGTCCCAAAGGAACCAAACGGTTTCAATGAGCGTTAAATGTTCAAATTTCTCCTATTTTACAGTCTTCACCACTACTGCACAGCTGCAAGAGCCGCTAAACTTCTAACAAAGTTGTTTTGCTTCAACGAGGTTCGGTCTTCTTGCCTGCAGAGGTAGCTAGATGACGACGATCTGATAGTTGCTGTCCAAGAGGACGTTGTGCTGTCAATTTCACTTTTTCGTTTGCAACGGCACTTTAAGGATAGTTTGACGGTAAAGGGACTAAACTTTGATATAGGTGTCACATATATAGAGCACTCTATACCTATATATCAGGTACCTAATCTAGAAAGTTCTTGAGTATTTCTGGTAAACATTCGCAATAAAAATTGCACGGACTCTCTGTGTTACCAAACAGATACCTGATGGAAAGAAAACACACCAACCGCTGATAGGTACTTACTTTCCTCTTGAACGCTGAAGGAACTGGTTATGCATGCTGGGCTATAATCAATACAACGATCCAAAATGTTCGTTTAATATGTTGTAGTTAGATTAACTGAGGAGCTCACATGGAATAGATGCTGCAACTTTGGCTAATGACTGCATGTAGGAGATAATCAAGCCGTACGTATAAGCTTGTCTACTGATCGTATTTTAAAATTACTCAAATTATGCAGTAACAAAATAACATTCCTTTGTTCTTGGCTTGCCAAATATGTAGGTATGTAAATATTATATGACCATAATATGCACTACGCATGCACTTACATTGTAGCAATTTCAGAAATTACTTGATTTCATGTATATGTACCGGTATGTATTTTATAATGCAGCGTATTGATGGAAAAATGTGAAGCGAAACGTTGCTTGCAACTAATTTCAGGTCGTCGTCAAAACTCTGTTCGGAAAACATATCTTTTGAGAGTTCTTTATGAACGAAAATGTAAGCTACTGTCCGCTGACACCAAACACGACCCCCAATCGACGCAAAGAATAGCAGAAGACCTCGAGGCGCAGCAGACAAAGAATGTAAAAAGAGCGAGGAGCGGCAATTGCTATAATGAGCGACAATATACCACACAGCAGACAACCCTTTATGTTGCAAGAGCTAATATAGCGTCGGCGAGGAGCTTTCACTGGCGGCCTGGTCTGCAGTAAAATTTGAAGAACAATAAAGCAAAGTAGGCTCCCTACACGAAAAAACGCTGCTCAAGTTAATGGAACAAAATGCTTTAGTAAACAACACGTTCACTTCTAAGTGCGCAAGTGCACAGAAGTACGCATTTATATGTATTCTCGAACCATGCGGAAAGATCTTATTGTAGGCACCGTAACAAAATTAGCTTTGCTAATAGTGCAGGTAAACAGCGAAAGTCCCAATTTTACTTATTTCGTAGAAAATTGATCATATTTTGACACTGTGCATCCGAATATATCACAAAATGAAAGTGGAAGTAACTTCCGCTGAAAAACGCATGAAATAACACGAGGTATATATTGTACTGTGCGAAAGTTTATTGTTTCAGAAAACACAATAGAATACGAGATTTTCAGGAAAGTAGACGAATAAGGTCATGGAGTTAACCAATGGACACCATGGAGAATATTCGGTATCGTTTCAGATGGTGAAAAAACTTTTTATTACGAATTTCAGTAGGTACACCAATTTTCCCTATATACCGCGAACTCGTATACACAGCTGATAAGCGTGAATAACTTTCGCGTAATATGCTATAGTATACACTACTAGTGGCTTTGGCTCGCAAAGGTGAGACACTCGATAAACGACGAATCAAAATAACGTTATACTTCACAGCTCTTGAAATCGGGAACGAAAGACGAAGAAATGGACAGCTTTAGTGTCCCAACATCACCGCTGGAACGAGAGCTGGAAAATACAGCAATAAGTGAAGACAACAGCACGTCATGTACACACCCGACACAGGAATACGTTCATTGTCAATGCTTACGACATGGACAGCAAAGCTCCATTTGCGTCCTTCCATTAGCGAGTGAGGTAAGCAACACAGGGATGCTTGTCGTCCGACACACGTGTGCCGCATACTCTAATATGCTTATACGTGTACAGCCAGCCGCTCAGATCCTGTACGAGGCTAATTAAGTAAATAAGGGCGCACGTACGCAGTTTAAATGAAGTAAAGGCTGGACAGGACAAAAGGCATTGCAAGTGAAATGCGTACATCGGATCCCGCGCGAGCAGATTACACGCATAAGCCCGAGCACTAAAGGGGATACCGGGCATAAAGGCGGGCTTGCCGGTCAAATGAAAGAGTATTCTCTCATCTCAGAAGCCGAATGCTTGGTTAGTCGTTGTAACAGTGCGGCTCTACAAAAGATTTACCGAAATGTTTGTAGCCATCAAGTTAGTTGGCACAGTATGTGTGTGTGGCTTTGTTTCGGATCTCTTCAGATTTGGAGCGAACCTGAACTCGGACGTTCTGCACAGTTGTGCTGTTGAAAAGCGGATACAGCAACGCGTTGGGACGCTGTATTAAGAGGAGACTGCATCCGGCTATCGTCTAAACCTTTACTTTCGGAGGCCGTCATCAGTCGGTAGAATCAGAAAATAACTATAAAAAAACATTTCTGGGCAGGCGACATGGATTTATTTATTCAATTATTATTCTCATAATTATATAGGTATACATATATGCTCGATCTATTTATATACCCCGTAACAATAGAGCAACTACATAGATGATATTATGACTGAAGAATAACTGACTATAGCAAAACAGTATGCGCTATAGGACGGCCAGCCGCAGTGCTGCCTGCCTGACATGCTGCACGCATACAAAACAATGAACTGCAAGCAGTCACAGTGCCAGTGTAATAACATCCTGTGTCACGCGCAGCAGCGGACGCTTTTCCTACGCATAAGCCTCTATGACAATGAGGCCTCAACGCATCTACCTACACACAGAACGCTCTAGAGTTTGGGCAATGAAACGAAAACTTCGTATCCAGCTCGCGTACTGGATTTACATCACTAAATTTGTCTGGTGAAGCTCCACTGCCGGCTCCTACTTGCCGTTGCGTATCGTGAACTGTGAATTTTATCCCTATGTTAGCCTGCAGACGGAACACCTCAGGGCGAAGCGTCCTCATCTTGGGCATAACGTCCACGCGAGAGAATAAATGACTTTTCTTTTGAAAGTTTAGGAGTCGAACTTGACATAGCAAAATTCGTCTCATCAGGACGGGAAATATTCATGAAACCCTGGATTCTCATCAATGAACCGACCTTCGAAACGCAAAGAAGGTTTGATATATTGCACTAGCAATTTTTCCTCTAGGTACCTCACTCTCATATTGACCTCTCCTGGGAATCGTACCCACGGCGTCGTAATTTCTCCCATGGTAAGCTGATACATTGATTCCGACAATGCAAGAATCGGCTCCCAAAATATCAAAGGATATAGATTCGCTGGCAAAGAAATACAAGCTCATAAAATAGCATCATTCTCCTTATCTTTAGTAGCGAATAGCATCCAAATATATATATTCCCTTTCATCGCCTTTAGCGTATGTGCACTGTCAAAGAGAGCACGTCCAGTTCATCGCTATGCAGACAGCAGCCAACTGCTTCTCTAAATCACGAGGGCCTCTACCAATCGAGGGAAGCACGTAGCTTGCACGTACGTAGCTCAACCGACTACTTTAAATGATACAAAGTAGATGCAGCTTATCGAACTGCATCGGCACGCCAAGTTAAGCGTCGATGTTGCAGATTTGCCCAAAACGGGCGGGGCCAATAAAATAAACGTATCCTCTTTAGGATTCGTTGACCGTAAAGGATCGTGGTTCACGGTGGAGTGCACCTGCTATTCGCGCAGGCTAAGAAGTTATTAGCTCTTACGGTTTGGTCCGCAGCAAAGAAGAGCAGATTTTTTTGGCACGTGGCACCGAGCGGTTTGAACAAGGCACTATCATCCTTCCCGCGCAATGGCGCATCCACTGGGAGTAACCTTCTCTCGATCGGGGCCAACTCCTCGTCCTCCGTGCAGGAGCGAAAGTGTTTGGAACAAACAGTCCAGCAAGTCGCGCCAACTTTGACTAGGCCACCCTACCTTGAAGAAATGTTTGACTCTGAAAGGACGCTGAAGCAACCATTTTTTTTTCAGAATAATTATTTGAAGCGCAACGGAAGAAAGGAAGATATTTTTTGAATTGTGTAAGTCAAACTGGATCCAATTTTTCAAGTAGGTAATTGCAACCATTATATATTAAGATGCTTTACATCTATGGGAATACAAAGGCCAAAAACCTTTGTGTCAATATTTGGTTACAATAGGGTCATATCAAAGCAGGAACAATATTATAATATCCTTTTCGCCGCTGCTTTTGATCGCGTGAATCACCTTGGGCTGCTCCATAAGCTGATATTAATGGGTATTGGTGGTTCAGTTCTCGCGGTAATTAGTCAATTTTTATCTGACAGACGTCAATGTGTAGTTGTTGATGGGACGAGGAGTGAGTTT
>LQNS02278094.1:29270659-29285700 GCA_001587735.2 Parhyale hawaiensis
CATGAGTGTTAGTTTCACTTATCTGGATTGAGTTGGGGACGTTCATTCCAAACGATGGCTTTCCGAGACGACCCCAAAAATCCCGAGCATGAGCAAAATTAAGTAGTCTATGCAGCAGCCTCAAGGGTAATCAAAACTGTTATTAACGCCCAAAACTTGACCCAAAGTACCGAAACCAACGCATATGACTAAAATAAGGGTTAAGCTCAGACTCATAAAATTGGCACATATCAGTGTAGCTGTACCCATTGATGGCACTTTTGGTGGCGAACAGTATTTGTCGGCCTCCATGCGGGGACCCTTGCCTACTGTGTTGATTTAATTCTAGTTTATTAAACTACTTTTTAAAAATATCTTATGGACATTGCTTGTCAAGTTGTCAACCTGATAGAGGTTTACAGTCGCGGCTTGGCCGCAGAAGTAGAAGAGGCCCGGAGACATTCGGCCTCTGCAACTTTACGACAGAGTCGCAAAATACCGCAGGCGACCACCTTTCTAAAACGGATATTTTCACTGATAATACAGTAGACTAGGACGCCAGAGATGCACAATAGTACCACAGATTTTTAGAAGAGTATCTTAAGGACGAGCTATCACAATTTTAAAAAATCGCAAAAGAGCGAGAATAAAAAAAAAAGTAATTACATGCGACGGTTCTTATTATTATATTTGCCTGTACGCAATTATAAATACAAAGCACATCAAGTTTTTAGTTAATGAAACATTAATGGCTGTTGTATAACTTAGTATCTATATAAAACGATAAAAGTTTGTCATGTTACCGCCCCTATCAGAGTGAATAGGTACGCCCTCTAGAGACGAATTCTCGTTTGGAGTTCAGCAGCCACTAAGAAACAAAATCCACTTCACACGCCCAACACTTCTTTTATTTTCATGTATATATATAATATTATAAGGCAACGAAAACAAGCCAGTTAGTCTCGGGCTTGCTTTTTCTCAAGTCGACGAATTGATCTATTTAACTCATGAGAGGCAACCCTAATAAGAAGTCTTCGCAGCTGGTATCTCGATCACACTGTTTTAAAAATGTGAGTTCCAATTTGGTACCGCTTTCATTAGAAGCAGACAGCATCGCGTCTGCGGTAGTTTCGCTGTTTCTGCATATGACGCCTTGATATGACAGGCACACCTTCCTTCCCAGAGCAGCAAGCGTTCTCCAACCGCCCATATGCTTTAATATTAACGTTCTGTGGCGAAGGTGAGTCACAACAGCGTTAAGTGCACAAACATGGCGATGCAAGCACGCATTCGATCAACAGATCACGCCTAATTCAACGCCCGTAGAAACGTAGGCACCGATAATATATGATATAGAAATAGACAAAAGTGACAGCGAAGCAATAAATTATTTTACAATAAGTTTTAATCATGCTAAATGAAAGTGAAAAGTCGTTCACAAATGATGTAGCAGTTTTCACTCAAGTATCATGGAAATTGGGCTTATGAACAGCAGAACGTACCTACTAGTATAGAACAGGTGAATCTCAGACGCGTGTGCTGGACTTACTCGCGCAACCACACTCAGCAACAGTTGGGGCAACACTAAAGCGATTCAAGCAAGAATCAAAGAGAGGAGAATGAATCCCGTCTCAGAAACAAGTGTAGACGCAACGTGGGTGCGGTCACATCCCCAGAAATCTTCTCCAACAGATGGCGCTAACGTAGAAAGACGTTTCTCTATTTGTTTTAATATAAGATGAAAACATATTCAATTGCTGTAAATGTAGAACAAATTCACGTCAATGAAATTCACACTAATTCACTGTTTCTTTTCACATCACTCTGTATTAAGCAATATTTCGTGTTACCGGCGAGTTCGACATGAAAGTGAAGTTGAGTAGCAAGAAGCTCTGTGGCGCACGGGGTGAATGAGTAACTTCTGAGCTCATCGAGTAAAATAACACTTGAGTTTCAGCGGAAATCGTCGTACGTTTGAAGCTTTGCTAACTCTGTGATACCAATAAAAGCGTTAATATTACCTTTACTGTCTTCTATCAATGTTTTTACCCTATAAGTCTGGAGAACTAAGTAAAAATGGTCGTTTTACGTCTGAAAAAGACAGTAATAGCTAGGGTACGGGTATAAATTAATCAAGTGCAAATATTGTTACTACAGGACTACAAAAGCTGCTCGCAATCTGCGACGGCGAAGCGAATGATCTTTGTGTTGAATATAACACAGCAAAACAGTTTGCATGTATATTAGGCCTAGGGGAAGTAGCCTTACCGTTCATAAACATTCGGTTCTCAATAATGTAGAGCTAAAGTACGTAAGCAGCTTCTCTTACCTGGGTCATAAAATCACTGATGACTTTCGTGATAACCAGGATATAGAGAAAGAAACGCAGAAGCTCCATGGAGCTGGTAACACGTTAATTAGAAAATTCAGTCACTGCTCTGAAGAGGTGAAATGTCAATTATTCCGAACCTATTGTTACCTTCTGTACTGTAACTCACTTTGGGGTAACTTCAAAAAGAAATCTATTCAGCGCTTGCGGGTTGCTTATAATGACATATTCCACAGATTAATGAATGTGCCAAGTTCTAATAGCGCAAGCTTGATATTTGCTCAAAAATACACTGATTGTCTCAAAGTCAGGACCAGGAAATGCACATGGAGCCTAAAAAACAGGATTGAAAACTCCAACAACTCATTAATAAAAGCCATCCGTAATGGCCCTGGCTACAAACGGCCTAATATGTATATACGATGGCAGCGCCTCCTGTTGCCTAACAGAGGCCAAGCAATGGGGCGTAATGATGTCTAATATGTAAGATCACTGTGACATCCTCTGTGTGTAACCTAGAAATAAGAAACATTCTTCTGTGTACCATATTTCATTCCAATTTTGTAATGTTTAAGAGTGCTTAATAAAGATCATTATTATTATTAGTTAGTGATGTCTACATCATGACTACATGGGATTCCGGCAAAAGATGAGGACCTGTATTACGGATATGCACCTAATCTTGCTGAACCAAGCCTATCCTAAACTCTTCTGAACTAACTAACCAAATCTAACACATCTATGCCATACTTTACCTGGGCCCGGTTTCTTCAGAATTTACCTTGGCAGATGCTAGCTTTTAAAGCTCGGCCGGTATTGTGTCTCACAGTTACTTGTAAGTTCATGTACGAAGCTCAGGCGCCCCTTGGTGTGCGAAAGTCCAAGCAGTATGCAAATTATTTCACTCACTGTAGAAAGTAACCTCGTTTTTTTCATCCGTCTCAAGGTGTATTCGGTTGGCGCTTAGCCCCAAAACTCCATCAAAAGTGCCAACTCTATCTCTTAAGATTATCGTTTCAGATCCGTTAAGGCTAATGAAATTAGATTAACTTGATCGCTGTGGGCAATCGAACGCCCTCTGTGTTGCCAAAGTCCTTTTCTTGTGCAGGACGCGTGCTGTAGGCAAAGGGTCCAGCCACGTACAGCAGGCCACAAACTCCGTAGACTATTTTGAAATTTGAATTTTACTAAGCGGTTCCAGAGTAGCTAGGTAAAAGAAGATCATAGCATGATATATAAATAATTATATTGTTTACTAATGACGTCTTCTGCGCTGCTGTTCTGCTAGCAATAGCAGGCGTAGCCTCTCAAGGCCTCCGCACATTTGTCGTTGGCCCTACCGTACATTTATGCTTCAAAACAATATAAATGGTTTTCATCCTAGCAAACATATTTGTGTGTACAGTACAAGCTTTGTTAAAATGCTTGCCATTTGTAGCTCTGTACGATCGCAGCAAAGTGTTATTATTTTCTATTCTATTAGCTTTGCTCTTGTGTGAGAACGAGCTGCTTAATGCCGTTTGTGTCTGTACGTGAAGGCTGAGGGTACCCATGTATTTTCCTTGTGAGTGGCCACCAATTAATGTGACTGGATCTAATCACTAGTTTAAACTTTGTTAACTTTGTACTTCTCAACATATTTGTGAACCTATAGTGTTCTCAATAAAATTTATTTATTATTATCATTATTATCGGAGGGATTTCACGACCCAAATTGGTTCGGTTGAGCGATGTTCAGCTCTACACTCTGGCGCCGGGTAACATCTCGTGGCCTAAGGCTCAGAACACTTTGTGAATGATGTGTGCTGTTCCGAACGAAGTGCTTTTATGGAGGGTTCCTGAGTGGAGATGGCCGCACTTCAGACTTCAGCTCTCGCAGGGCAGTCTCGAGATTCTTGGACATTACCCCTAGAGCGCCGATGACCACTGGAACGACGTCGACCTTCATCTGCCACAGTCTGCCATATGGTCAATAACGAAATCCTCTAAGGATCATGTAAAAATGGGTTTCTCGTAGGAATAGCATTGTCTGTATCCCTATTATGGGGAGGAGCAGAAGTTGTCCACTCTTTACTCTGTCGGCCATAGAGGTGTCTTTATTTTCGTGTTTAGATGCGATAATCTTATATATATAGTAATTTAATATAATAAGGTTTAACTTTTCCTAAACCTGTTAATTTGTAGGCATTCGATATATTTCTTGGTATCGAGTTTTGGATTGGGACGACCGAGAACTCAATCCTGTGGAGAAGCCTTCTACTAACGTTTGAAATTGAAGTTACGTCCGAGTTGAGGCAAACAGACTATGATAGTCTCACTCAAAATAGGCTCATCGGTATGCCTTGACTCTCCAGCTTGACACTGCGAAGGCCAAAGCAATTGCCGGCGCTTGCACTTCGGCTGGCGGTTGAGACACTGAGAGCACCGCTCCAAAACCGGTTGTTAACTCCAATGGCCTCAGGCGCCGGCAGACGAGCAAGCCACAGTGCCGGACTTGAAGTTTTGAATATTTAATCATGAGGCACACGAGCATTGTTGATCGTGTGTTTCAAATTTTGAATATAGATTTAATCAGGTGGCAGAACGGCATTGTTGGTCGTGTGTTTGAAACCTTAATGCTAATTTAGAGGCCGGTCACACGATACTTTTGAAAACATTCAAAAGATTGTCGTCTGAACCGACCTTTGCCATGTAGATGTATATTTAGATGATCTTTCTTCTTCGTGGATGAGTGCATTTCGTTCCAAGTATAGACCCTCTCAAGTACGCGGAAAAGGTTCGACTGAAGGCCCAGTACTGAATTTCCATCTTCTTTATTTCGGAATCACGAAGACAGGATTAAAAACAAATGAAACCATTTGTAGAAATTCGTTTACAAATAAATCGTCATGGCGGATGGTGCCATGACGTCGTTAACGTAACTCTACAAGGCATAAAATAGTAGAGATTAGCGAAGTAAAACCGAAGATCTCAGTTAAATTTTCTATTTTTTTTACTCCGTCAGCGATTTGCTCAAGTGTCACTGGTGAAGTTTCGTGTATCTTTTCAAAATTGGGACGAGTTGGAACTCAGTAAGCTTTACGCTTCGTGCTGTATAAAAAGACACAGCAACGCATTCGGACGAGGAACTGAAGAAACTTGTTCCTATAAGTATAGTGTGAACAGGCATTTACTCCTACATTTCTCGCTCTGTGACTCACTGGTAGGTTCTTTTGATACCTAAATGCTAAGGCAAAGTCACCTTTACCGCACCCCATCTGGGGCAACCAACACGCACTGGTTCGGGCTGCAGATATAGGCTAACCTACTCTAGAGGAGCATACGGCTGCAGGCGATTGCGGACCGTCTAGAGCTAAGGCGTCAGAGGCGGAAGGCTCTATACGACAGATCTGAGCCCCCTCCCCCGACTCTCCTCATTTTCTACTAGGGTCAGTACCTCCACAGCGGCATGTACACCGGATGCTGACTGCTCGTGACAAACGCTGCAAAGAGCTTGCTTTGTTGGCGGGGAGACTTGAACTCACAGTCTTTAGCCCCAATACCAGAACCCTAAGAATGCTGCTGCGGGAATAAAGCTGCACAGCGTATTTTGCAGTCACTGATAGGTGATGTGTTGAAATTAGAGAACCGAAGCCAGACCTACACGCAAAGGAACTTAACCCTCTAAAGCCCCGTCCAGACTAACGCCAAAATCTGTCCACACTCATGCGTTTTCGCTAATCGTTGCGAATTTCGTCGTCAAATCGCAGCTTTGAGCGATTTCGCGACCGTCCAACTTGCTGGATATTTTCGCTCGATTTAACTTGCGAACAAAGCAGGCTCACAATGAAATATTTTGTTCCTCTCACGCAAAATGAATAGATTAGGCGTTACCTGAGTTTTTTCTTGCTTCTTTATAGATACTGTAGTTTAATAGTCTTGAGCTTCTCTGACTTCTAATTCACTGCAACTTTGACGAGAAATATGAAACTTCACTACCCTTGTGTCGAAAACTGAGTCGACGTTAACCATTTTATCGAGGTTTAGTGGTTACACAGTTGTGTTTAAGCGACAAAATAAAATGTGAAAACACTTTGCACTACTTATGGGGAACATAAATTGTCGAGAAACCTCACCTAAAAAATTATTTATTTGACTGCCTCAAAAACAATACCGAGTGGCAATGAAAAGTGTAAAAATGTCAACCCAAGCTAAGTTGGCAGTATCAATTTTGCTGAAGATCTCATATAAGTAGTATCTGCCTTTAGAACCATTGCTTATTCATAGCTTTGTCAATACTGTAAGTAAAATAAGTTGTTAACAGGGACAAAAACTGCAGCTCCTTTGGACCAAGGAGCGTGACAACCAAAGTTTTGCTGAACATCTGCGCTTAATAGTCAAGTGTTGCTACAATTGACCGTGCGACAGTATGAACACTGCGGGACGACTGAACTGGCGCGATACTGAACAAGAGCAATCGGAACGAACGCAACTGGAATTGGCGGGAATTGGAATAAGAGCTTCACTGAACAAGCTCGAAGTGGAATAAGCGCGAAACTGAATAAGCGCGAATTGGAATAAGTCCGAAGCGTTAAAGGTCGCTGAATCAGCGCCCTTAAATGCTTTAAATTTGTAAACTTCTATCAAGCTTTATTTGTGTGGATCGTCAGCATACCGTGCAACTATTTTAGCCTGATAGCTAATTATAATAGCTACTCGTGTCAGATTTCCGAGCTGCAATGGCGGTTGTATTCCTGTGATACCTCAGCTGAGCCTCCTATGCAGTTTCATGCGTCCGTGCCTATTCAGTTTCGCGCTTATTCTAGGCGGCGCTTGTTAATTCCGAGTCGCGCCTATTCCAGCAGGCAACAGTTCTCCCGTAAGTATTTCGCGCTCAAGTATCTTCGCGCTTATTCAGTTTCGAGCTCATTCCATTTCGCGCCTATTCCATTTCGCGCCAATTCCAGTCGAGCTTGTTCAAGTTGCTCCTGTGCAGTGTCGCGCCTGTTCAGCTCTCCCGACGCTGCTGTGAGGTTTTCGCTGCGTTCTGCGAAATCGCACTAGCGTTTTTTGCAGTTATGAGCGGTAGTCTGGACGGGGCTTAAGACTTGAATTTAGCATGACTGTTCGTATACAAATAGCACTATCCGTAACGTTCACAAAGCTGTATAGCAAGCATTCTGAAGTATTAAAAGAACAACTTCCAAATGCGTTGTACTTTATCTTTAGCGTTATAAAACACTAGCCCAGTTTATATCAACAAAGTTGATGGCAGAAATTTGTGAAACATTACAGATGGAAGGCCTAACGTAACTAGGGACTTTAGAGCTGTGATGCAAAACAGTTACAATATTTTCTGCAGATATGCTTCAGGAAAAGACATATTGCAAGATAGTTACACTTGCTTAATTGACAATGGTAGCGCTAACAGATCAGATTAGATTATAGATAGCTGGCAGTAGACGGACCAACAGGCCCATTCCCAGTGAGCAGCCGAAACTCATGCTCTAGCCCTCTGTGAACTTTTGCCATTATGTCCAAATCATTGAAACTGCTGAAGAAGAAAAGCAGAAGAGAATAAACTTAGCCAAGGATTTGATCGGGCAGGCCTGATTATAGCAACTCGGTCTTCAGATTGGGAGTGGTAAGTTGAAGTTGGTGAAAAAATACAGCAGATCAAAGCATTCCACAAGCCAAATGCTCCAGTGAGGATCACTGTAATCCATCTGAATGCAATACGTGAACACAATCTTCACTGTATCACGAGCATCTTGTTGTGCACCAATAAGAAAGTAAATAAGATTTCAGCTAACGTAGCTCGTACACAAGAATGTCTCAGTGACATCTGCCGCTAATTTTATCCAGCAAAGTTTGTCAGTTTTCAGTAAACTGCATTCCTGTTCACTCCCCTTGACCACATGTCCTTCCCAGTAGCTCCAATTCATATAATAATTAAATATATATATTTGCCATCTGAGCCCGACTCTAAATAACAATGAAGTCAGAACTTCTCAGTAACCCTGTTGGCTCATTAGCAGGGCACTCATGGAGTGGTCCATATATGAGTCACTCAATGTCATCCCGCAGGCACCGGTTAATTATCGTCCTTGTGCATGAAGAGCCACGCCAAGCTTCGTGTAGCGGGTCTCAAGACCCACGACGTTGTATAGATCCATGCAGAGGCCGTGCCAGGTGTAAGTAAGCCTTCCGAGGGTCGCAAATGGTCGCATTAGAGTCATAATGTCGGCTTTTTACCTATTCGTCAACTGCGGCCAAGCAAGGTATCGAAACCACCTATTCGTTAGGAGAGCTTATTTATTTATAAAATTGATCATAGTAATGTTATTAAGAACTGGAAAGTTCACTAAGTGGACAGCAATATGAACCTATCGTCGACTTGTTGCGCTAACCAATAGAGTCGTGTACCTGCCAGGTTCCGAACTAACAACGACACCGAGTGTATATTTTTTTTCTGAGGCCCAACTGATATTTACAGTTACCAGAAATTAGCACTGGGGTATTCAGATGTCGGGAGATCATATTAAACTATATTAAAGTTAAGTTAAATTAAAGTCAACTTATCGTTGTAGAGGCAAGTTTGGCTGTAAGTTACGTCTACTTTTAGGACAATACGACGAAAACGTAGACATTTGAAGCTCCACCTAAAAATAGGCTGATTATTTAATCAGCAAGTGAACTTCAACATGTACGTATACGCAATCAAACTAGCACCATTTGCAAGACCTATAGGCACATATTTCCATAATACAGTACTGGAAACCAACTTTTCATGGTCAACATCAACACGTTCGAGACATACAAAAATACCGACGCTTATGTTGGTATTTGTGCATATTTTTCGCCCATTCGTAACTTCTTTTACCACTGTATAAAAATTTTCATGGTGTTTGCAACGGTGGCTGAAATGCTGATCGTGTGATAAAAAAAAAATCTAGGCAGAAATCGACACAATAAAAAGTCTTTTCCAAGCTGTCATGCTCTTAAGTAAAAAGGCAAAGAACTGCAATGAACTGGTACCACAGTAGCGCAAACTGCATGGAAAGTTTTATGCGTAACGAAGAAGTCAAATCGTTCGTGATGCCACACATGGTGCTTGTGGACTATTTGTTGGATTGGTCCATACTTCTTTTATTATTTTACAAATGTGACGGGGAAAATGCAGCTTAACCTTATTTTTTTTTTTTTTTAATTTCAAGTGCTTCCAACTAGTTGACGAAGAGTTCATATCAATACGCACGGATTGTAATTTTATACGATGGTAACTTGCTCAAGGATACGATGCTTGCCGATGATGCAGTGAAAGGCAGCGGGTGTAGTCAGTCACCGCTTCTGGTAACTGACGTCAGCATGACGTGATGGTGACCTCACTGCTGCCATGACGTCATGTAGCAGAGCACCAGCAGCAGGAGCCACGGCCAACGCGGTGAGCCAAGCTGCACATCGTAAGGCATGACGTCACCGAGCTCGCGCTCAGGGATAAGATTTTGTTTTTTTCGCACAAATGTAAAGTACACATTTTCTAAGCCACCCTTTCAGTATCATGATTGCTCGACACTCAATACAAGAATGAAAAATACAATTTTTTCTACATAATATTCTGTATTCTTTCCCCAAATAGATGCTACGACATTGTATCCTCGTGACTGGAGAGGCCTCTCTAAGTAAAACGATGGCTTAGTATTTGTAGTCGGCGGAAAGCTTTGAGTGTTTTTAATTGTTGAGATAAGACTTACGTAACCTCCCAAGGAAATAGAATTAAGATGGCCTAAAAAATCGTTTCAAAAGATAGCTGATCTTCCAAAAAATAACCTATGAGCTTTGACTAATATCTCAAGAACTGGAGCTTATTAGTAGTGAGTCCTTCTGAGTACAAGATTATGATTGGGTAGGCCTCACACAAGGGCGGAACTGAAATGTCCCAAAGATTATGAGACCAAAACAGGTTAACCCAGGGGGCGGAGCCAAGCTGTACGTAGTGCACTATGGGTAATGAGGCGTGCGACGTCATAAAGTACGGTAATGCGCAGCTCTTTTACACCGTTTCTCCATCATCTCATTTGGGCCTCCAGAGTGTCCTACAAGTTTACAGGAATATCACCATGCATCTACGCCTGGACGGTACTTTTATTTTAGAAAAATATTCGTCTCTCTGTCTTTTGGTAGTTTAAAATCTGACATAACCTATTCCAAATCCACGAATCTATTGCAAGAAAATGGAATACTTAGGATACGCTTTTAGTTGTGTCACGGGTAGTCTAGTACTTCATAAAGATTCGTTCAAAATTTTGTGAGTTATATTGCTAACAAGCATAAAATCAACATAGCAAGCAAACAAACGAACCAACAGATCATCATAAAAATTTGGTCACTTACTGTTCGCGATTATTCCTAACAACTCATGTAAATTTCTTAAAAATCTGCCGATATCTTTTTGAGTTATGGTACCAAGAAGAAAAGTGACAGATTAACAAACAAACAACAAACTGCTGAATGGATCTTCGTCAAAAGTATATCATCTATTCCTCTTAACATGCCGACAATATTTGTAAATTTGGTAAAAATCCGCCCATAACTTTAAGTTATCTAGATGACAGACAAAGAGACAGACAAACTCGACAAAAACATCACCTTCCTGGAGGAGGCAGTTCTTGACTCATATTCCAGCTTACAAACCTTTGATTAAAAGGCATATTGTATGGACAGATATATAACAATGGAATATATAATTAATTTCAGAGATGAATCTAAATTTTCAACTTGTTCGCATATGACGCAAAATGTTTGGCGAACCCTCATCTCCTTAGCGTGTAAAGAAGCAAGTGAAATTTAGAGGTAGGAGTGAAATGGTGTGGGGGATGAGTTCGTCAGCTAGAGTTAGTCCCATTGTTCGCTTACCTTACTTCGAAAAATTGATGCCAGGGCTTATAAAGACATCTTCGCCAACATGCTTTTCCTCATTTTGCAATGGCACTGTCGAAACCCCAGTTTTTATCCAAGACAATGGGCCTAATTGCCACCAGCAAAGAAAGTACAACTATTCTCGACAGAGAATGAAGAGCTGTAACAAAGTGTTGACCCCAGCCAGACTCCTGTAGAAAATGTCTGGCAATTCTGCGTAGAGAAAGCTTAGAATAGTAATCCCCGACATCTTGCTGGTGTACGGCGTTTTCTGAAGGAAGGCTGGGAAGGATCACTAGCGACTAGCAATTTGCTCGTGTGTTCGAAGAAGCACTGAAGTCATCAAAAGTAAAGGAAAAGTCACTTAATCTTGAAGTTTTATTCCGGTTTTCATGAATAAAAGCCAGTAATCAATGATGCTATAAAGATTTCGGATGTGGTTTTAACTTTTGGTTAGAGCAAACTTTTCATTTTATGTTTTTCCGTTGAATATTCGTTTACAGCTAAAGATAACTGGAAAATCCTTATTTGTAGTTCATACATATATGTTCCAAAAGTATATTTTGTGAAAATTTGTAAATGTACCTGCAACAAATTTCAACCAGCAATTATTTCACAATTTGTTGTTACTCCCATATGTTCAATATATTTTGGTCACTACTGTACATTCTGTTTACTAGGAGGCTATGTGCGAACCTGCCTTACGCTGTACCAATTCAAAAATCATTGAGTCAAAATCACAGTTATCATAACAATGCATCCTACGCGGAGCCATTGCACAAGTCTCTGAACAAGAGAAAGAACAGAACGAGAACGAGAATACAAACTTGAAACCTTAATGTTCGATTATCATTAATTGTAGCACTACATGAATACTAAGAACAAACAATAGAATAAAGATTGCCAAAAATATATCCGAAGCTGTATGTTTTACATGATCCAGTGAAGACCTTTCAAAAAGAGAAAGAAAAGGTGAGGGGAAGCGCTGTTATAAGGGGGGGAAAGTACAAGATATCATGCAAATTCTCAAGAAATACTGACTTGTTTTTGCAAGAAAGTTTTACACAGTGTACCCATGCCCTACATAGCCCCTAACCAAAAGGTCTCAGTCACATACGTGCTTGCATGAAGAGACAGCGGCGGGGCATTGGAACCTCACATGAAGTCCGGGTGTCCGAGTGCGATGTTGTTCTTGAATAGACGCAACCGCATCTTTGGTTACAAATCTATTCCGCGCAGATATATCGAGTTGCCTCAATTTCTGGCAACAGTCCACCAGACCAGCGACGAGGTAGTTGGATAGTCCAGTTTGATCGATCAGTTACAGGTAGACAATATTAGGGAATACGAGGAGCATCATTTCAGGAACAATCTCGACGTGGTCATGTGCCGTTAGACTGAGTGAAAATTTCATCACGCCATTGAAGGCAACGGTTTTGGATGAGAAGAAGGGATGCTTCGATGTTTATAGTTGCCCATACATGGCCGGTTTGTCTTGATCAGACTGCGAAAGTTCCGCTTTAAACAAAGTGTATGGTACACTGCGCGAAATCTCTATGTCTAACTCTAGTAGTTTGCTAAAGTGAATGAGAGAGGGCCAGACTTTCTGAAGCTTTTTACCGGGCACCAATATATCTAGCTGCGCAATTTTGTTGCGGTATACTCTTAAAGAATTACAGCTAAGATCTCCAGCAGGAATAATTTTAAAAGTAAATTGCTGTAAGTCTTCAGAAAAAGATGGTGAAATAAGGTAGTCCGCTATCAATGAATTAGAAAATAAAGGCCTAACTTGACTCCAATGTGAGCATAGAACATCGGGGTTACTACCATCATCCCAAAACTTATGAACAATGCGATCGATGATGCTTGGACATGCTTCTATTACCTTCTTTAAGTACACTGGAGTAGCTGACGATAGTTCAATGACAGTAATGGACGGACAAAGAGTAAGGATTTTCCCCACATTATCTTGATATAAGATGCAGCATTTCAGAACTCGAACTTCAGGATGCTCTTTCAAGAACTGAGAGAATATCGCCATGAGCTGACACTGGTAGTGGTCAAACTTGACGGTCTTCCATAGTGAGGGATGCTGTGTAAGATGCCTCCAGTGACGACTCACGCGCTGGACTTGGCCCAAAGTGTTTTGTTCAAGAAATGAAAATATCTTCAACTGCAGATCATTAGGTAAATCACAAAAAGATCGCTGGNNNTCTTCCATAGTGAGGGATGCTGTGTAAGATGCCTCCAGTGACGACTCACGCGCTGGACTTGGCCCAAAGTGTTTTGTTCAAGAAATGAAAATATCTTCAACTGCAGATCATTAGGTAAATCACAAAAAGATCGCTGGCTGTTTCCGTGAGACAGAGAAATCTGCGTAGGTAAGCGTCCGTAAGCCAAATACACAGAATTGTAAGACGAAATCTTAAAGTACTCAACGATTTTGCACTTCGAGATAAGTTTCAAAGGGATATCTCCAGGAAATCCAGTGCAGACGAGGAATATCACATCAACAGACCATTGTTCCTCAAAGCTAATGTTGTTTAGAGACAGAAAACAGTCCCTGATGACTTGGGGACAGCATTCGACTGTGAGGCTTTGCAGCCTCTTGCAGCCGCTGAGGATGTGCGCCAAATCGGTATTGGTGATTGTCGGCATCTCGACTAATTTGAAAGTTTGAATGTTATGAAAAGCATTAACCACTTCAGCAGCGAATGAATCGCTCATCACGCAGCGGTGGAAGATAAGCGTGACTCGGCCTGGCCAATGCACATCGTGAAAAGAGATTGCATGCTTAGAGTCAAATCGCTCTAAGATTTTGAATGGTGAATGGTGAAAACAACATGGGTCATATACAAGAGAAACGTGATTCTCAATAATAGTGAAACTCCAGAAATTAAACGGCTTTATATAGTCCTACAGGATGTTGGCTTGCTTAACCCGCAAGGAAAGTTCTTTGAGACGATCCTGTAAAGATGTCAGCATGTCCCGCATGGTCTCTAAGTCTATCGGCCGACAGTCTACATGCAAAACGCAGAGGTTTGGTAAATTGCTTGGAAAATCAACAAATAATTCAAGCACATCAGAACAACATTGGAGCGACAAACATTCAATACTCTTCAGTTCGTTTAAGAACATCATATTTTTTTTCCATATTTAACAGAGAAATGTTATTACATGTGAAATGAGGGATGTTAGGGCAGGCCTGGGCCATAGTGTGCCATGCAGAGTCAGGCATTGAGCTGAATCTTTCGAGGTAATAGCTGTGCGCTAGAGTCGCTGTACTTGATAGAGGTAATTTTCGTAGCCCGACGTGCAACGCTTGTTTCAAAGGACAGACTGTCGTTTGTTACACGCCCCAGGTCCAAACGGCTTCACAGCCCAGGATACATTCCTATTTCACGGAACCTGTGACACATTTGGACTACAATGCACAGCTCCCTTGTGGTGAGGTAACTAAATATCATGAAGAGTTGCTCAAGTTGGAAGGGTTGAGCGCTTGCAGGTCGCATGTAAGGCTTCTTAGCTGGTGTGACTTAGGAGTAGGAAAAAATCTTACAAATTGACGCTCCTAAATGGTAAGCGATGGATCTCCTTTTGAGCTGAATAGAGACGTGAATTGTTCCTTCTTAGTTTGCTTGGAGACAGGAAGTTTGTGCAAATATTAGGTGCGGTGTACAGCTGTCCGTAGTGGCGAGGCTCCCTCCTCTCGTCACGCCGCCTGTAATAAGATATGATTCCTAAAGTCAAATTTTAAAATTGACGCTGTTTGTTGAGGAACCGACGGTTGTTAGAAAACATTTGTAGTGAGTACTGCTATGAAATGTTAAAATGA
>LQNS02278094.1:29306940-29327871 GCA_001587735.2 Parhyale hawaiensis
CAACTGTTAGATATTGCATTAGAAATGATGCTAAATGGTTTGAAAAGCAATATTGATACATTTGCAGTGGCTTGCTCCGCAGAGTACCTCTGTCGGTAGCACTTAGACTCGCATAGCCGAGGCTTCTCCATGACAGGAGGACAGGTCAGAGTCGTCACACTCATATAAAGGCCTTTTTAGACGTGATACATATCTGCCTTGTCGCGCGACAATTTGTATCAGGCGAGTCGCTGGCGTGTATCAGCCACAATTTTCCCGCGACATTTCGCTATTGGCCTTGCACCAGTTGAGTGTCGCGCGACNTCAGGACAACCTCAAGATTGACAGGCAGCCCTCCAGCGTTACAATTGAAAATAAATCCCGGGTCTGGGCACCAAAATGTTAGGGCAACAAACTAAACAGCCCCTCTATAGGTCCGGTCAGTATAGTACTAGCAACTGTCAAAGATATTAAGCAGGAACCAAAAGAAAAATGAAACCAAAAGAAAAACCAAATGAAATATATGTAGCGTCGACCGGGGTGATTCAACGCACTTCGTATGCCAGGGTAAATGATCGCAGTGGACTTTTCACCTCAAAAATTAAAAAAAGAGGAAAACTGAATGCACCATCGGAAAGCCCATCTTTTTTTCTATAAAATGATGTATTCATTCATTTAAGTTCGCTTGATTTTAATACAGTAAAACCCCTCTAATCCGCACCCCAATAATCCGAAACCCTCCCTAATCCGAAAATCTCATTACTGTTCGAAATGCTATCTGAACAAGTGAGCATTTTTCGGATTAATGGGGTAAAGTACGGAGTTGCTACAAATACCTCTGTAATCCGTGCAAGACGCTTCTCATTTTTCGGATAAAAGAGGTGATGAGCGAAAAATCTGCGCGAGGTGCTGCAAAGAAGGTACGAACAATCTCTCTATAATCCTTATTAGTGCGGAATGAAGAGGTTTTTTTCTGATTTGTAAGTACCCCGGTAATCCGAAATCCCTGCTAATCCGTCACCCCCTTCCCCCCGTGCTGTGCGAATTAGAGGGGTTTTACTGTACAATCATCTGGTCCTCGGGACATTACAGTTTCTGTAATTATCCTGAAGATCCATCCACAACTTGATGGATTATGTTGGTAACGGACAGACTAAGAGACAAACATACCCGGATAATGATATAGGTAACCTCCTTGTCTTCGGTAAATATACATTAACGTCTCAAGTAGTGCTAATGTAAAGTGTCATTGTAAATAGCTATCTAGAAACTAGATGAGCGAATCAGTATCTAGTGTACTATGAACTAATACGTGAAGAGTCTTACCCCCGACTACCGTTACCGTTTAACTTTTGGGATTTATTTTAAAAAGGTCAGTTGTATTGATGGACGTTTTTTCGTTTATTTATTTGACAAGTACGAGATGCATAGAATCACTGCATCTATTGGAGAGAAGCACGTATTCATGAGCATATTAGCCTGTGGTAAATTTTATTTTAGTTTTTTTTGCAAATTTCAGTCATTGTAGTGTCTTTTCAAGATTCAATTATCGTCGTCCACAGCTGATATCTAGCTACGAAGTTGTCTTTCTTGCTGATAAACACTTTCTTGTATCACTGAGAATACCTACTTTATTTTTTGAGGTTGTTTTTTTTGCCTGAAAAAATTTGTATCAATGTTGAATCAATTTGCCATCAGGCCCACTTGCAAATTGAGTGTGCAGTCATGTATCGTGTGGTCTGTGGCTTAGGATGTGTGCATATTTGGATGAAAACTAATTGAATGTAACTAATAGTCACATTAAATGCTGTAGGTTTAAAGGGACTTTGTCTCGTAAGAATACCAGGACTCGAAGTAAAAATAGCAAACTGGTAGATCGAGAGTTGATTTGGACTTGAGCCACTCAATTCCGTGACCCTGGATCTGAAGTGAAAATGCCCTTGTGCTCTTCCTCTTTCTTCTTGAAATAGCTTTTAGATTAGATAAGATAGGCGGCAGTAGATGAACCAATAAGCCCATTCCCAAAGCTACTGTATGCCCATTCTCGTTTTTCTTTTTGGAACACTCCGTAGTGCCGCGGGCGGCATAAATTTGTATGTAATCATATTGTGGAGTGGTTGCTCCAGAGAAGAAAAAGCCCTCACGGATCTGTTGTACAGAGTTTCCTAAGTTATGTAAATATCAGTGCATCCAGAACTATTAAATTGTCACAACTTTTCGTGTTAGGGTCCCGTTGTGCTGAGGTTGGGGCCTGTGTTGCTAGAGTTCATGCAAAATCCAAAACCCACAGGTAGACTTGCACATTCATCACCCCAGTTTTCTGGTGAGCTTCGTAAGTTTTGCCTTGCTAATACACCCGCACCTTGCCGCAGACCTGAGGGTAAGGACTACAGCATCCACAGGCTAATTTTGGGGACGCACACCAGCGATGAACAGAACCACTTGCTCATAGCATCTGTGCAGCTGCCCAATGAAGATGCCCAGTTTGATGCTGCTCATTATGACAATGAAAAGGGAGGTGAGTTGCTGGATTTACAGTATGTTACCTTTGATTATGCAAATACAATTTTGTTTACTTATTTTTCAAGATAACTGTCAAACATTTAAAATATTTATAGTTGGTGCATGGGTACCTATGTTGTGACTATAAAAACAATGAGAGAAAAATAAAACCGAACCACTTACCACGTTTTGGCAACATTTGCTCTTTGCATGGGGTTCTGCTGTAACGCCAGATTAGGCAACATCACTCTCTGGTCAACATGGGCAAGAAAAGTGGTCTAACCAGTGAACCAAAGGTCAAAGTGACCTCATTATTGGCTTCTGGTAAGACGACACTCGAAGTATCCAAGGAATTACAGCGTGATCTCCGCACAGTGAAGGCTTATGCATTTGAAGGCAAGGTCAATTGGAAAACTCCGGATAGAGCCTCTACAAGGTTAGAAAACAACTTTCTACAAGTAAGGCGATATCTGAAAACGTGGGAGCCCCCAATACTAAGCAGAAAGACAAGATGTGAGGTTATGCAGAAGCTAGGGTAAGTGAAAAAGGCAATTAAACGACCACTTCTAACAAAAACTCATGAAGATAATGGGGTCTAATGGGCTGAAGAGAACATTAAAACTGATTTCTCCAATGTCATATTTACGGACGAATGCAGAGCCACTCTTATTGGTCCAGATGGCTGGGTCCTCTGTGACCGACCACAACAGACACTGCTTAAGCGTCAACAAGATGATGGAGGTGTAATGTTTTGGGCCGAGATAGTAGGTGTCACTCTTATTGGTCCATTTGAAGTGGCAGAAGGAGTTATACTGAATGCAGAAAGGTACTGCCAGTTTCTTGAAGCAAACTCGATTCCATGGCTTGATGAGAAGATTATTACCTGTAGATCCAAATTGGTATTTCAGCACAATAACGCTCCCTCAATCAAAGCACAGTACACTGCTAACTGGCTTGGGGATGGAGGATTTAACTAAAAAAAGATTATGACCTTGCCAGCGAATAGCCCCAATTTAAATCCCCTGAGAACCTCTTAAGCAATGATCAAAAGTAAGGTCTATGAAGGTGGTCGGCAGTTTTCAAGCATAGAAAGCCTGTGGAATGCAGTAAAAACAGCTGCAGATTCTATTCCACCATCTGAAATAGCAAACCTGACAATGTCTGTTGATAATCGCCTTATTAAATCTTGAAAAATTGAGGTTGCCATGTTCAACATTATCTTATGTTTACCACTACTGAACACTTATTTCAGTGTTTATTGAATGGTTTTGGTTATAATTTCTTGGTTTTGGATATTTAATAAAAATATTCCTGTTCACTTGCATTTAGTTCCTATTTATGACGTTTTTATTAACTTGTTGCATAATCTGAGGTGACAGTAAAAAACTCATAAATGAGCAAATTGTATGATAAAATATTTATGTTACTAGTGCTGTTTATATTTGCAACATAACCATACATTTAATTATTATTGAGATTTCATAGTTAGACACTTAATCTCGAAAAATAAAGTAAAAAAATTGTATTTGCTTAATCAAAGGTAACATACTGTATTACGTGAGTGATGAGGCTTCTTGCAACAGGTGGAGTAGTTTGTTATGGCTCTTATTTCAAGAGGATTTTATATGAAAGTTATAGTAATTCTAGAGGTTTCATAATTAAATTAAGATCCCAATGAAATTTTCCAAGCCCGAACTTCAAAGTCCCGCTAGCTAATTTCTTTTAGTGGTTTTGTTTCATCAAACTTTCTTTTTGGCCGTTGCACTTGTGTTACCTTTCATATAGTGTTATTTTTAGGAGAGAGGCGAATTAAATGTTGAAAGAAAGGGTTAATTGCGAGGGTCGTCTCACAAATTAATGCTCCTCTGTTTTATTCCGCCCAATGGGATGCGAGGGTACTTCAAATTGTGTTATGATTGAAATTATGCTCTTATGACCTGAAAATCTCATCTCTGTTGCAGATATTGACAGTGTGACACTCTAAGAAAGCAATCCCTGACATGGACGTCTTTCAGAAGCAGAGATATGTCATTGATTTCCTTTATGCAGAAAAAAAAATTGAATACATTGACATTCACCGCCGCCTGGTGAACGTTTACGAAGCTTGTGCAGTTCATGTCAGCACCGTTAGGAGATGAGTTAATCAATTTCAGAGTAGCAACAGAGATGTTAGTGACAAAGTGTGCTCCGAACGCCCATCCACAGCCACCAACCCAGAAAACGGAGTATGCCTTGATAAACTCATCAACGCCTATCGGCGGATAACGGTGAATGAAATGCGTATAGAGTTGGATGTGAGTGTCAGACTATCAGTGCACTGGAAATGTCATCCCTAGGATACAGCAACGTATAAGACCAGAGAAAAAGAAAACATTCTGTTTGCAACGCTACAATGTCAGACCACTCACAAGTTTGAACACCACGGAATGTGTGACAAAGTTCTGCTGGATGGTGCTGTCGCACTCACCATATAGTCACTATCTGGCACTGTCAGACTTGCACTGAAGGGCGCATTGTGTACGCCACCCTCTCTCCTTTTCTGACTTGCGGTTACCATGCGCATTGATCCTGTGTGGGAACACCTTTGTGCATGGGTTCCCCGTTTTTCTATCGACATACTATATGTCCCTTCCTTTTCCTCTCTTAGAAGAGCTTAGTACTTTGCTTAAATCTTCTTATATTACTACTACTGGAGAGCATAGTGAAAGTTTGCAGAGTAATGCAGCTTTTGTTGTGTAACCTCTTAACCTCAACAAAGTTATTTTACCTATGTGACTCCTATTGCCAACAAAGTTACAGATAAATTGCCACTAAATTAGCTGATGCGCAAATTAGCTAGTTATCTAATTGATTGGTAGCTACTTTTTTAGTACTGTGTGAGTGATACTGATGATGCCCCCTATTCAGTCGTACTCTTGATTCAACAGAATTTGGCGGGTTTGGCTCTGTGAGTGGTAAAATAGAAATAGAAATTAAGATAAACCACGAGGGCGAAGTGAACAGAGCTCGCTACATGCCCCAAAATCCTTGCGTTATTGCCACGAAGACACCATCCAGCGATGTGCTAGTCTTCGATTACACCAAGCACCCAAGCAAGCCTGACCCTTCTGGAGAGTGTCATCCTGACCTCAGGTACGTTCTTGTGACCGTTCCTGTTTTATTGTAACTAAGGAGGGTTATGAAAAAATTATGTAGCTACAAAATAGTTTTGAGACAAAACGAGAAGAAACTATAACGTTACGGGGCAAATGGCTATATCGTCATTTTGGGAGCAAAAACTATTTCGGCCTCACACATTCATTTTGTAACGTATAAAGGCAGTACAAACACTAAAATGGCCCAAATAAATACTGGAAGAGTATGCACTCATTTCTTGTTCATAGTGCTTCTAACTCTCCTGAGGCCAAAATATTTTTTCGCCCCCAAATGACCTTATCGCCATTTGCTCCGAAAAGTTATACTAGAACAGTACAGTGGCCAAAAAAACAAAGTTATCCCATAATTCACTGATAACTTTGTTGTTGCATTCCCGCCATATGAGAAGAGAGGAGGGGTCTATGCAGTGTATTGCTTCACCTCCGCGCCACACACAAATCCTCGCGGCGCAGTCAGTTTGTGATTTATCGGAACTCGAGCCGAGTACTGTAGTGGCAGGCAGAAAGGCCGCACATTCAAACCTAACTAGCTCTTAAAAATTACAGTTTCCTCGGTCGGCGACATCCAGCGACCGCGCTCTGGGAAAGGGAAGTCAAACAAATAACACATTTTCATGATATTATCAGGGTCAAAATCTACCTGCATTGAGTCATTGCGACCTGCATAAACTCCCGCCAGTTAAAGTCTAGTGACATAACCCGATAGCTAACTCAAAAATAAATCAAAGAACAGGCAGGATCAGTGCACAACGATGCACGGAGTAAGGCTTAAATTCACACTTTATGTTAGATGAAAAATATAGATTAGATGGCGGCAGTAGACGAACCAAGAGGCCTATTCCCAGGGCCTAGATAGTTCTAAGTACATCATCATAAGTTCACTGAAGCACTTGATTACTGGCTAGCATTACTGCAAAACTTACTAAGCATATCCGTAGACACTATATTACAATTCAGTCACTTCAGCGGGTGACATATACACCTCTCATGAGAAATAACCATTTTCGTAGAGAACAGGTAATAACCAAGAACTATCACGATTGATTTTGACATTGATTAGTTTAGGCAATTCTTTCCAGGTAATCCCCCTCAGGGGGCATAGGATGGGCCATAGGGTTAGGTTAGTTAGGTTCGCCCATCCTATGTTATGGGGAGTAGCGCCCCCAGGGGGTTAGTGTAGGTTACCTTAGCCATTAGCTAGGCCTTCGGGACGACTGTCTTTCGTGCCCACTTTGCTTCCTTCCCATCTTTTACTCCTACTGATCTTTCTTCAATCTGTTCTTCCTCTTCTTTCCCGACTTGCTGTTCCCATGCGCGTTCATCCTGTGTGGGAACACCCTCGTGCATAGGTTCCACGCGTCTATCGTCACACTATGTGTCCCTTGCTTCTTCCTCTGTTAGATCGCCGTTGCTGTGGAGACGGAGACTTAAACTACTCAATATAATAATAATAATAATTTCCAGGTAATCAGCATTTTCTGAGAAATACGAATAATATCTGACGAACATCACGAGTAGAGAAAAACAAGTAGCTCACAAATCTCACAATTAATTTTCATATAAATCTGTTGAGATAATTCTTTACAATAATTATCTTTATAGATCAACAATTAAGAACTGACAAATATTACGAGTAATTAATATATGCATTACATACGTAATTCCCTCCCAACGTCTCAAATTTATGGTAAATTTCAATATAAAACCTCGCCGACATAACTACGTAAAGACAGCAAGATACTTGCAACACACTTCAACAAGAAGAGTGCATAGGTAAGAAACAATTCGCGAAGCATCTACTTTTCTTTACAACTGCGGAATCCTTGATTAATTGAGGAGGTCCTCCATATTTTGGGTAAAGTCAAAATCCGTCAGTTAGATTAACTAGGCGCAGCTGTGAAAACATTGCGGCTCCAAGGGTGAGCAACACGAATTACAGGGAGCTCGCTGCATGAGTAGGTAGAGAATATCGTGACACGTCGATGCATGTCCCCAGCGTCAACACACAGCAGGACGGCATCACAGCATCACACACTCCAGGTCTCTATCGGTGATGCTTCAGTAAGTCCATAGTTGATGGGAGAGTGAACGTTAAATTCGTCTTAAAATAGTGAAAAACAAAAAAAATTAATCATTGGTTAAACTATTCAGTAGTTTTACAAAGATATATTAATAATGAAGAAAAAAATAATGATATACTGGGAATTTGACTGGGACAGGTAGACACTGCCACTCCGTTTGAAGCCAGGTAGACAGAAGAATGTTGCCACCTGGAAATCCCCTGATTACAATGCCGATGAGCCGGCGTAGAGCGATTACAGAACCAAAAAGTGTCAAGCTCATATGCCTGCACGGTTACAGTACACATGCGTTGCACTAGTCAACGGACCTCTACTTTCCTACCTTTTTACTTATTTTTGCACCATGCCAACCACCGCAACCGCCATGGCATCACGAGTCGGAAGAAGCTTGCAGCACAGGGGTAAATTTTTGTTTTTGTGGCCACTATATTTACGGCTCTTTGTGAGGAAAAAATTTTGTTCACTAATTTCTCCCAATACAACTGAATATCGAAAACCGCTCCTTGTGAGTGGAAATATTCGTAAATCGCCTGGATTGATAATCAGCCAAAACTGTCGCTACCTCTACAGCGCCTAATTACTACACAAAATTTCATTCTAGGTGACATCATACAAGGAGATGCACAGAACTAGCTTAAAATCGTTCGGCTAGCAGTAAACCCATTAATAATGCTACCATGGTTGAGAGAGTTCATTGTCTCAGGAATAGAAGGTCGGGTCAGACCTTAAACACTCTTCAAGAAGCATAATATAGCATTATGCTTCACCCATTATGTTGAAGAAACAACTTGTTTTGTTGTTGCTGGAACTAGGTAGATAAGTAATCTGCAAGTAAGGTCACGTTGTTTTAGCAACCCCCTCAAAGGGCGCTTCATAGGATGGCTCATGGGGAAGTTAGATTAATCCATCCTGTGTTATTGGGAGTTAGCTATTAATTTCTTCCGGACATAGCTTACCTGCAAGCTCAATTATCCCCATTCATTTTCTTGCTGCTGCAGGTTATATATGCTTTATTTGTTTATAACTTCCTGTTCGCATGCGCGTTGATCCAGTGAGGGAACAATCCCGTGTCTGGGTTCCATATTTCTCTTGGCACACTATGTATCGCTACCATTTCTTGTCAAGCGGTGGTTTTTGTGCTGGATTAGGTGCACTTTAACTAACTTTTATGATGATCTTAATACTGTAATAATAATAACCCCTCAGTAAGACTGCCTCTTTTATTTTGTGTTGTAGAGATTTGCTCATTAGTGCCACCCACCATACCTGAGTTAGCCTCTAACTTAGGATATGCGAACCTAACTAACTTATCCTTATCCCCTGTGAGGGGCTCAGATTCAGAATAGAAAAAGAAAGAAGTTGACAAAAGAGGAGAACTGCTCTCAGCATCAGAAAGTAACAAAAACAATACCTAACAAACACCGCAGAGGGGCCCCTGTAGGTTATCGTAGCCCTAGCGAGGCCATGGGGATGTCATTTCTTTGTCCCCACTTTTCTACCCTTCCCTTTCATTCTCTAACTGATAATACTTTATGCCTGAAAGCTTACACGAGGTGTAACTGTTGCAGACGTTACTTGGTTAATGCTTCTTTTAATGGAGTTTAGACGTTTTGTTGCGTATGTGCATCACTAGTTTTTGTTGTTGAATTGGCTACTGTGTGTGTATTCTATAGTGATATCATAATCAGTCGTTCTTGTGATCAGATTGCGCGGCCATCAAAAAGAAGGGTATGGACTTTCTTGGAACCCGAACCTAAATGGTTATCTCTTGAGCGCCTCTGATGATCATACTATCTGCCTTTGGGACATTAACGCAACGCCCAAAGAGAACAGAGTCATTGATGCCAGGACCATCTTCACGGGACACACGGCTGTAGTAGAGGTCAGTTGCTGTGTAGCTTATGTTCCTTCCTAACATTGTCTTGTCGATCCCAGCTAGTTTCTAATCTTAACTTATTTTGGGGACAGTGACCGGTTAACATTTTGTGGCCGATGCCCCTCAAGGGGCATAGGATGGGCCATAGGGTTAGGTTAGTTACGATTGCCCATCACATATTATGGGGCCTGGCAACCCCAGGGGACTCTTGTAGGTTACCTGAGCCATTGGCAAGGCCTTCGGGACGTCTCTTTCGTGCCCACTTTGCTTCCTTCCCGATTTCATACTCCTACTTGCTCATGCTTTATTCCGTTCTTCCTCTTCTTTCCCGACTTGCTGTTCCTATGCGCTTTGATCCTTTTTGGGAACGAACACATTCGTGCATGGGTTCCTCATTTCTATTGACATACTAGGTACCTATATGTCTCTTGCTCCCTCCTCTGTGATATCGTTCCGCTCGGAACCAGGCTTAAACTTTCTGACTATAATTACTTTGTGACTAATGCGTGTAATTACTATTGTCGACTAAAGCTGCTGCTATGTATGGCTTTAATTCGAGTATTCCTAATTTTTCACTAGAAAAAAAAAGTGTGCTATTGATGACAACTGTTGTCTTTCAGGATGTGGCGTGGCACCTGCTGCACGATTCTCTTTTTGGCTCGGTGGCGGATGATCAGAAGCTCATGATCTGGGACACCCGCAGCAACAACACCAACAAACCTTCTCACACGCAGCTACGAGTGTGACGCCTCCAGTTGACGAACAGAAAGTTAGGGATGAGACTCAAATAGAACCGATGGCCGTCACGACTGTTCCATTGACAGAGAAACAATACACAAGCAGGGCAACGGACGAATCCATGGCAGAACTGTGGTTTATCGCTCCATTCTCCTCTTGTTTTACCCGTGTCATCTTGGTTTCTGGATGGATTAACCTGTTGACTGCTATCATACATTGATAGCGATCTCCTGTTTTGTTCCTTAATGGCTGTGGGATCACACTTGTGGTGGGTAGTGTCAACTCATTTATTAAACGCCGAATGACTGTCAACTAGTATTCTAATTATATATAATAAAAAACAGCCTAAACTAGTTCAGATACAAATTTTTGATTTCTTTAGATTTTTAGCGATTAAAACCCGTCCGCCAGGCAAAGTCAGCCATACTCGTAACTGTCCGCGAACAGGTTGACAAAGGTAACAGTTCATTAATCTCATTGTTGAGATGTGGATCTGTCGTCCTTCCCGTATGTCTTTAAAGGACATACGGTACTTATGAAGGGCAAAAGGGTAACGTTGGTAGCTAGGTTTGCCCATCATATGTTGGGGGAGTAAGCTCCCACAGGTCACTATTGCTAGACCTTCGGCGTGTGTTTGCTTCATGTGCAATGTGCTTCCGCTATTGAGAAATCCAAAGGAGTTGCTTCCCATACCCTCGGGGAGGGGACACAGAAGCAATTATGGTAGAAATACTTTCCGGGCTAACACTTGACAATTTTAATGCGAGAATGATAAAGAGATACCTGGAGGGATGCAAAATCTCTGAAAAAGTGTAAATTCAGAGGTTTATGGAGATAAATTGGAGAGTAGTGCGGGTGCTGCGCGACCATTTTTTAGTGGAAGAGATGTGAAATTAACGGGGCCTATGACCCTGGATAGATATTAGATTCATGATTATGAGGGAGTATATGTTCTCAGCATTATGCAGGGCCAGTGAGGCAGTGACAAGAGTGTAAAAACTGAGAATATCCCGATCTTGTGTTTTCGGCGCGAGGCGGGCGTGATGCCTGCGGCGCTAGTAACCCAACCCACAATAATATTAATATAGTTACGTGGTTTGTTCCTTCTTCTTCTTCTTCCCTAACCTGCAGTTCCCGTGTGTTCGTCATCTGTGGGGTTTTGGTTTGGGTACCACGTTTCTAACTGCAATCTGTGTGTGTTTTATTTCTTTGTAAAATTGCTTTTGTAGTGGAGAGAGATGGCTTCAATATTCCGATGATAAATTAACGATTTTTCCTTTTATCTCTTTGGCTTGCGTCCAAGAGTTGAATTGGAACACTGCTGGTTGCACCAATTCTGAAATTCTCCCTTGCATAGCCCATTACGGTCTACTGAGTAGCGTGTATAACGAAATACCTCTATATTATAATATCGTACAAATCAGGGTTGCGGAGTCAGTCGGAGTCGGAATCTCACTTGCTCTAGGAGTCAGAGTCGTAATTTTTAGTCCGACTCCGGGATCCCATTCATAAACAAATATTCAATTCTAAATTTTCAGTCACGAATTTGAAAAAAAAAATGTATATGTGGATATTTTTTGCACATTTCTCTTTTACAGCTATAGCTACCATGCATTTTCCTATTCCATATGATGAGGCTATTGAGAAAATGTTGGATAGAACTTACGCACCTTTTACATTAGGCCTATGTGAGGGGGGGCAAAATGATCAATTTTAGACAGATTGTTCTGAAATTTGCATAGTAGCTATATGTATTTTTGAAAAAGAAACATATTTTGCTCATACAATTTTTTTGATTTAGGCCTTCCTTTTTCAGATAAAGGGAAATTATAAATATAGTTAGCTGTAGATACCTAGTTATGCATTTTTTCTAAGTTTCAAAGGAACAGAACTCAATGAGTTTTCATAATAGNCACCGTCGATGCTCACACTGCGGAGGTCAACTGCTTGTCTTTCAATCCCTACTCTGAGTTTATCTTGGCTACCGGCAGTGCTGACAAGGTAACTGTCTCTTTGTTATGTGTTCGTCCCGTTGCCTGCTTAGGTACCGTGAACTGTGGGTTATCGCTCCATTCTCCTCTTGTTTTACTCGTGTCATTTAGGTTTCTGCATGTATTAACCTGTTGACTGCTAGCATAGACTGATTTCGATCTCTTGTTTGGATCACACTTGTTGTGGGTAGTGTCATTTACATTTATTAAACGCCAAATGACTGTCAACTAGTATTCTAATTATATATAATAAAGAAACAGCCTAAACTAGTTGAAATATAAATTTTTGATTTCTGGAGATTTTTAACGATTAAAACCCGTCCGCCAGGCAAAGTCAGCCGTACTCCTAACTGTCAGCGAACAGGTTAACAAAGGTAACAGTTCATTAATCTCATTGTTGGAGATGTGGATATGTCGTCCTTCCCGTATGTCCTTAGAGGACATACTTATGAAGGGCAAAAGGGTAACGCTAGGTTTGCCCATCATATGTTGGGGAAGTAAGCTCCCACAGGTCACTATTGCTAGACCTTCGGGATGTGTTGGCTTCATGTGCAGTGTGCTTCCGCTATTGATAAATCCAAAGGAGTTGCTTCCCATACCCTCGGGGAGGGGACACCTACCTTGAGTTACCTTGAGAGTCTTCGGAAGAAGTCCAGGTGACGTTACTCACATCACCTCAAGTGTGTGGAGTTACTCTGCTGGGTGTCTTCTGAGGTGCCGCAGTTTGCAACCAAAGAGAGAGCCAGCAGCGAATTATCTCCACAGTGCACGTAACCGCTGGTTAGGTTAGTTATGGTAGAAATACTTTCCGGGCTCCCAGTTGACAATTTTAATGCGAGAATGATAGGAGATACCTGGAGTGATGCAAAATCTCTGAAAAAGTGTAAATTCAGAGGTTTATTGAGATGAATGGGAGAGTAGTGCGGGTGCTGCGCGAAAATTTTGTAGTGGAAGAGATGTGAAATTAACGGGGCCTATGACCCTGATGGATATTAAATTCATGATCATGAGGGAGTAGGTATATGTTCTCAGTATTATGCAGGGCCAGTGACAAGAGCGTAAAAACTGAGAATATCCCGATCTTGTGTTTTCGGCGCGAGGCGGGCGTGATGCCTGCGGCGCTAGTAACCCAACCCACTATAATAATATTAATATAGTTATGTGGTTTGTTCCTTCTTCTTCCCTAACCTGCCGTTTTCGTGTGTTCATCATCTGTGGGGTCTTGGTTTGGGTACCACGTTTCTATGTGCAATCTGTGTGTGTTTTATTTATTTGTAAAATTGCTTTTGTAGTGGAGAGAGATGGCTTCAATTTTCCAATGATAAATTGATGATTTTTCCTTTTATCTCTTTGGCTTGCGTCCAAGAGTTGAATTGGGACACTGCTGGTTGCACCAATTCTGAAATTCTCCTCTACATAGCCCATTACCGTCTACTGAGTGGCGTGTATAACGAAATACCTCTATAATATCGTACAAATCAAGGTTGCGGAGTCAGTCGGAGTCGGAATCTCACTTGCTCTAGGAGTCAGAGTCGTAATTTTTAGCCCGACTCCGGGATCCCATTTATAAACAAATATCATTCAATTCTAAATTTTCTGTCACGAATTTGAAAAAAAATGTAAATGTGGATATTTTTTGCACATTTCTCTTTTACAGCTATAGCTACCATGTATTTTCCTATTCCATATGATGAGGCTATTGAGAAAATGGTGGATAGAACTTACGCACCTTTTACATTATGTGAGGGGGGGCAAAATGATCAATTTTAGACAGATTGTTCTGAAATTTGCATAGTAGCTATATGTATTTTTGAAAACAAACATATTTTGCTCATACAATTTTTTTGATTTAGGCCTTCCTTTTTCAGATAAAGGGAAATTATAAATATAGTTAGCTGTAGATACCTAGTTATGCATTTTTTCTAAGTTTCAAAGGAACAGAACTCAATGAGTTTTCATAATAGAAAAAAGTAATGACAGTTTTGGAATCCTTGAAACAGTTTTCACAATAAATTGAGGATAGCAGGACATTGAAAAAAATTTGGGTAAAACTTTTGCACCTGGTACATTATGTGAGGGGGGGGGGCAAAATACTCAATTTTTCTAATGATTGTTCTGAAATTTGCGTAGTGTATGTATTTTTGAAAAAGAAACACATTTTACTCCCACAATTTTTTTTGTTGAGGCCTTAGTTTTTAAGATAATGGAAATATATATGAGTATATATATACCTACCCATGCATTTTTTTTTAATTTCAAAGGAATAGAACTCAATGAGTTTTCATGCTACAATTAAACAATGACAGTTTTAGAATCCTTGAAGTATTTCTAAGAAAACTATACAGCTGGATTTTTCATTTTAGCCCTTTTTTTCAATGCAGCCCAAAACCGATTTTCCCCCTATATTTTAATTAGGTAGGCTAGTGATTGGACAGAATAGAAAATGGAGAGGCCAGCTCAGTAGTTTTGTTAAGAAAGTTCCAAGGATTCCAAAATTGTCATTGTTTTTATTGTAGCATGAAAACACATCGAGTTCTATTCCTTTGAAATTTAGAAAATATGCATAAGTATATCTTTATACTGTATATACTTTCATTATCTCAAAAACTAAGGCCTAAATCGCAGAAATTGTAGGAGTAAAATGTGTTTCTTTTCAAAAATGCATACACTATGTAAATATTGCAACAATCGATAGAAAATTGAGTATTTTGTCCCCCATGCCCCCCTCACATAATGTACCAGGTGCAAAAGTTTTACCAAAAATTTGTTTAATGTCCTCACTTTAATATTCCAAATGATGCAAAATATCATTGTATATGTTCAATACACCTAGCATCTTATTTGGATATGTTTCATGTTTACATCAAATATCTACTAGTTGGACCTAGGACTCGGAGTCGGAAATTCTGGAAGGCCAGGAGTCTGAGTCGGACTTTGAACCCTCTGACTCCGCAACCCTGGTACAAATAGGTGTACCAAAGCAAAATGTGATCAGAAACTGGTGTGTTTCAATGTGAGACGTAAACTCCGACACACATTGCTAACTTGCATGTCAGAGGCGTAAATTTGAACGCTCTCGTTTTTAGTATAAGAGTGAAGTCAATAATAGTTGTGTTCTCTTTGGTGAGTTTCGGATCCATTTTTGCTGGTTTTTATAGTGTTGCAAAGTAGTTTTCGAGAATCTAATTGCATAGTGGTGGTGCGCTTCTTCATCCCAGAAATGAATCAATTTAGGGCGAATCACGACCTTACACTTCGGTAAAGTAGAGCCTGGTACTAGGTGCCCTATTGATATTATTTTATCAGAATGTATCTAAGTTCATTAAGCGAACGAACGATCTTAATCATTTTAAAACTTCTTGTGATATACAGCAGCTGAGAACTAGTGAAGGGTTATCTTTGACAGTTGAGTACAACTGCAAAATTCCATTGTTATGGTGGAAACGTTTTTGTTTTATGGATAGTTAAAATTCCAACGACGTAATGTATCCTGAAAATTTCGGGTCATAGGATGAGCAATAGGGTTAGGTTAGTTAGGTCTGCTCTTCCTATGTTATGGGGAAGAACGCCCACAGGAGGATTGAATAGCTATTAGCTAGACCTTTGGGATGTTTATCTTTCGTACTAACCTACTTTGCTACCTTGTACTTTCATATTCCTACTGATCATACTTTATTCTATTCTTCCTCTTCTTTTCCACCTTGTTGTGCATATGCGCGTTGATCTCATTTCGAAACACCCTCGTTAATGGGTTCCATGTTTATCTGGGCATACTATATGTCTCTTTTTTTTTTTCGTCTCGTAGAACAGCTTAGTAGGTAGCTACTGATTAAGGTAGGTTGTAACTATCTTAAATAACCCTAAAAAAATATTACTGAAGAAGAAGTTAAAAGTAGGTTGACAGGTCTGTCTCCAAGCTTTTATTATTTATTTTACACGAAGTTACGAGTAGCGTCGAGTGTGGTGGCCCCTTGCACGCGGTACTGGGTGCATACCCGCATCCCCTATCTATCAAACTATTGGGAACCTCTAAAATCTGAGTGCACATTGTAATAGTACAGCTTTCCATCCTTTAGACCAAGTGTTTGAAAAAAAAAAAAATTCGATCGCGACTCAATATTTTTTAAAATTTTTGAAAAAAGCCAAAATTTAATTTTCCTAAAATTACGATTTTGAACAATTCGTTGTGGGAGACAGAGTTTAGTAGCTAGATACCTGAAAATTTCACGCAATCTCTGTAAGTTATTGCATTCTTAAAGTAGTAAGTAACTTCAACATTAGTGTTGCCAAGGAAATTACCGGTATATTGCTTTCTATGAGTACGGGTGCCCACTCCACCGGTATATTGTGTTCCATGAGTGTGGGTGCCCACCCCACAATGAGAGACGAGGTGGGGTGGTTTCCCTCACCTCAAAAGTTTATAATCATGTGACTGTTTAGCTAGCTACCTTCCTGTTCACGTTCATTTTATGTGTTCATAAGTAATGTACCTAGATTATTTCGAAAGTCGATTTACGTTATGAAGCAAAAATTGGTGGGGGGCCTCCCCTGCCTAGCTAGCAGAAATTTGGTGGTTTCTCGCATTCCGTGTCGGAGTCACTGCGATCCCGGCGCACAGCAGCACTAGCGTCTAATGCGCAGTACACAGCTGCACTAGAAGGTGCTATAATTGTAAAAAAATTTTTAAAGAAGTCCGTTTGGGGGCGTCCCCAGATGGGTGTGACTTCACGCGCATTATGCCAAGTGTAATTAGTAGCAACATGATTTTACTGGTACTGTGCCACCTTCTCTGCAGCTGTAACAGGCTTTGGCTAACGTTTTAAATATAGTAACACAAGCGTGTATCGTAAAATGTGCAACAGTTTTCCATTGAGCCACTATGTTCTACTAACTATGTGGCATAGATATTTTGCGACGGGGCCAAGTTCTGCTTACGTTTCTGTGAGATGTCAGGGAAGTTGAGCAGTCGTTTGTATTAGATTGTGTATTCAGTGAGAACTTGGGACAATAAAAATTACACGGTTACAAAATGCTGGAGAAACGCGCCATTGCCACTAAGTAGCGGAGTGGAACTACCTACAGGAAAAGGCAGTCTTTTGTGATTATTCTTCATGCTGGGACGATAATGCTTTGTACAGAACACGGAGCTAAAATTCCAAGCTAAAAACGATGGGGACTATCATCATCAGATGAATGCCACACTTTTTGAAGAATAGTTTCAAAACCCAACTATTACCAAGTATTTCACCTCAGTAGGTAATTATCATTTACTACGCATCTTATCATTCCGTTAAGCTTGAAAGAAGGCCTACTATATCGTGGAGGAAATCAGATTTGCTGGACCGGCTCATGAACAAGGGAGTGCAGCCTCAGGAGAACTCTACCAAGTCACAGCTGTAAGAGCTTGCAGAGGAGATAGGATGTCAACACTTCATATGTAATTTACAGAATTGCAGAAGAAGCTGGGGTTCGAGTTTTGAGATTACCTCTTTACCATTCTCAATACTATCCAATTGAACTCATATGGGCAGAGGTGAAGAGTAACGTAGCTAAAAAGAACACTTGTAAAATGAGTGAGCTTAGAGATCTGGTCAAAGAATTTCTAACACCACATAATTGGATGGAAGCAGTGCGACATGCAGCAGAAAAGTTCATAGAATCATTCGTGGTCAATGTACAGAAGATTCTGATCCAGTAGTCAGTGATTAATAAAACCTGGAAAAAGCGCCAAGACTTTTACATGAAGGTGGTATGGAAAGGAAGTAAAACATTCATGTTTATGGCATATACTGTATATGTTCATGTGATAATTAAAAGACAAAATATTTAAATTTTTTTAATGTATTCATGCCATCTTTTATCTATTTTTCTCATAAAAGTTATACCGGTAGAATAAATGTTACCTACTTTCATTTCTTTACCTCTGTTATCGGAGCTAGGTACTTGACAGTTAGTAAAATAGTCCTCTTGAAATAAGGTTTGTATTTACTTTTAATAGAAAACGTAATTGATGAGGGATTTGTGTATAGATGTGGCAACGTTGCGGCCACGCCTCCAACGGAGTTCTTGAAAAAAATTTGACTATAGTACCCTGTGTGCTGCGCCTGGGGCGCCGTCGCCTCTGTGTGCCGCCGCCACTAGGGGCGCCCCGTGGGGAGCCACCTTATTCTGGCAAAAAATGGCTCCCGCACGTATTCCACTGACTATTGAACTAGTCACATTGCAATGAAAATACATGTGAAGGAACGTCATACCCACACCTTGTTGCAGCACCAATTGTAGCTCTGTATGTATCTTGGCAACGGCGCTATCGGACTTTTCGGGATTTCGCGGGAAGCCACCCCACTCGACGCTTTTACTGGCTGTAATACAACCAAGCCAAAACTAACTGAGCATGTCTTTAGGACCCAGAAAAATCATTGTAAGCAAAGCTGAAATAACCAAATATTAATGCCGTATTATTTTTTCCAATGAAGTATCTTGATGGAAACTTCTATTTTTCTTTCAAAATTAGGTACCTAGCTGCCTTCAGGAGGATATTTTGGCGGGCTTTTTCCGTGCCACAATATATGTGAGCCTCACAAACAAAATAGCTGTCCCGACTGTCTTCTTTACAGGGGATGTAGCAGCTGGCCGTAGTTCCTGCTGATGTTAGTTTTGTCGAGTTAAATACTGTAGGTTCTCTATATTTCCCCTTCTGTTCCGCGAGGTGGGCCGCCGAATGGGGGTAAGCAACCCATCTCTGCTCCCGTGTGGGGGGCAGCGGCAGAAGGGACCATCCGCCCTAGTATTTTCTTCTCTTTTCGTTTTTCGTCTCTTTCCCTGCGCCGCATAGCTGAGCGATTTCGTTCGACCAGCCGTGTAGGGTTAGTGATGCTCGCGCCTTATTTCTCACCTGACGTGGTGCACCTGGCTAAGATTGTAGTAAAAGAACTCATCTGAGCTCGACTCAACTTCTAAACTATTTATGTATTACAAAATTGAATCGCTGTTATATAGTCCGCGTATGTAATACGGCGAGCAAACCCTAGATAATAATTATGTACCTAACTATGTACCGTATCAAGAGTTTTGTCGACAACATGTAGCTTGGGAGACATTACTTTTATTGAAGAATTCAGATTAATTCAGATAAGATCTAATTCTGTGCAACCTCCCATTATTTACTCTCCACTTTCAGACTGTTGCGTTGTGGGATCTACGTAACCTCAAGCTCAAACTCCACTCTTTTGAGAGTCATAAGGACGAGATTTTCCAGGTATGTGCTGTATTAAAATATGAATAGAAAGTATTTTGGTGCCAATATAGTTTGTGACTCAACTAGGACTTAGGTTTACTGTGTGGGCTCTTGGATTTTTAAAGGCCCCTCTTTTAAGCTTTTATTAACTATCTTCTCTTGCCTAATGGTACTTCGAGGTAGGTCACATATTTTCCTGGGAGTGTATTTTCTCTAGACAAATTTATCGTGCCACATTTTTTTTTAATTTGTGTGTTTGTAAAGCTTTTCTTCATTTTGGGGTTGAAATTGTTGCAGGATGATTATTGTAGCCAGCAAGTAGTTTTCCTACGGCTGTTTGAATACTGCTGCGAGAGGTGAGTTTCAGTTGGCAAAGGTGGTTAATTCTTTCACCGCTGATTACTTCTTGTCATGTATGCCTTTTTTCCCACCCTCTTGGACCGTTCTTTTGAAATGCGGAAAACCCGTTTAGCCCCAGGGGACGCAGGTACTCACGGTAGAGATCCGCACTGTCGCTTGTGCATCCATTAATTTGATTTGTGTTGCGGTTTTATATTATTGTTACGAATATGCAGTTCTAGAACCCTTTGGATGATCATTTAGGATACACTCTTGGAACAACCGAGTGTCTGCAGCACAAAATTGAATTCCAACATGCAACTCGGTACAAAATGCAAACTCGCAAACGTTTTCTGCTGTAATCAGTAAAATAACGAATCATTTTACCCCCGGGGAGGGGACATAGATGCGATGATGGTAGAAGTACTTTCCGAACCCCTTCATGGGAATTTAGATGTGGGAAGGATCAAGAGATACTTGAAGCGATGTGAAATCTACGAGAAACTGTAAATTTGGAGGTTTATTGAGATAGAGGGAAGAGTAACGCAGTCGCTGCGCAACCATCTACTAGTAGCAGAGATGTGAAATTGACGGGGCCTATGACCCCAGATGGACCTTAGATTTATGATTGATGAGGAAGTACATGTTCTCAGCACTATGCTGGGCCAGTGACAGTGCACAAACCGAGAATATCCCGATCTTGTGTTTTCGGCGCGAGACGGGCGTGATGCCTGCGGCGCTAGTAAACCACCCCACTATAATGATAATAATATGGCTTCATTTGACATAGAGAATTTATTTACTAATACAGTATCCCTCTGAATAAAGCAATTGCAATTTGTTTGAACAATCTATTCGACAGTACTGCTAACTTAGTCTTAGGCCTGACACGATCTCTTTTTAATGCTCTTTTAGAGCATTCTGTTCTTAACTGCTTCTTCATGTTGAATGGTAAACTATTTCAACAATTACACGGACTAGGAATGGAACTACCTTTGGGCCCTACTTTCGCAAATGTGTATGTGGTTTTACG
>LQNS02278094.1:29330734-29348720 GCA_001587735.2 Parhyale hawaiensis
TCATCATGTGTTCCACATTTCTGTTGACATACTACTTGTCCCTTCCTTTTCCTCTCTTGAATTGCCCTAGTTGCGTTTAGGAGGGCTGAAACACCTAATGTAATAACAATAATCTATACTAATAATAAGAGCCGTCCGTCTGTCTGAAGCCTTGTTTTCCCCCTATCTAATACTGAAAAAAAAATTCCAGGGTACTCAATTTTTCTGTTTGCTAAACTGTATCCAGGATACGATCCTGGGAATTTCCGGGTTATTAGTGAAGGCCTGGTCACGGGCCTTTGTGAACTTGGTTGCTTTTGTGCCCTTGGTGGCCAATGTGAACTTGGTAAAGTTCGTGGACTTGGTGAATATAGAAGTATTCGATGAGATGATGTTTTCAAATACATATTTTCATTACTTATTCAATAATAATGCAGGGTGAAATTTTTGAACATCTTGCTGTGTCGGCATAAACATAAGCTGTGTGTTTACCAAGAAATTTACTAAAATGTTGGTCGTAAATTCAGCCGACTGAGCAAGTGTCACCACTAATACAGTATTTCGGTAATAATTTTAAATTTGTAGTAGATGAGAACAAAGGGAGTTCTGCACTGCTCTGCTGTCTATAATGAACAAGGAAGGCGTTCAGACGCTCTGTGAAGTTGAACTGTGGTTCGAATCAGAGACTTAAGTATTTTTATTGCCCTGCTCCTTAAGGAATGAGGCTTATTATATGCCTAACTTTGTGCAGACTCTAGAAATAGAGAGCCCAGTTTTACTCACGCCACAAACGTACTCGGATTGGAGATGTAGGTACCAATATCACTTTTACTGCCAATACCGATACCAAAAAAATCACTGATACTTTTTCAAAATTATGCAACACCAGAATGGATTCTAATGAATGCATGCGATTCTTTTGCTGAATATAAGTGGCTTTTTTTTCAAAATACGTGAATATCATGGAAAGTAACTGCTAATATTAGTCATTGTAGTACTTCGAGACTTTTTAGACCTAGTGCGCAATACCAAAGGACGAAAAGGGAGGAGACTCACAAAGACTACTGGAATGATCCACTTGCAGTGAGATACTTAAAGTTAGTACAAAGGGGTCACTTTCCTTCGTGCTCGCTTAGATTAGACAGCCGGCAGTAGACGGACCAACAGACCCATTCCCAGAGAGCTGCCGGGACTTACGGCCCGCCCCTGTATGAGCTAGTGCCATTATGACCGTCTCGTTAGATGTCTGAGAAGAAAAAAGGAAAAAACTTCTGCGAAAGAGACGATCTTGCGAGTACGATTTAGTGCTACAGATCCACTGAGCTTGGAGAGGTTAAGTTATTAAGGGAGAAAAAAATTGTGGATTACCGTATGGTGGCCTGCGAAGCTTTGTCCATGAAGAGTTTGTGAGTCCTGGAGGAGGTGTTTGTAGTGTGGAGGGTGTCTCACCCAATGTTTCTTAAGATAATTTTTAAATGCATTGACTGTCTTGTATCGACAACTTCTGTCACTTCAGGGAGCATAGGATGGGCCACAGAGTTAGGTTAGTTTAGGTTCGCCACCTATTTTATGGGGAGCAGCACCCCTAGGGGGACCCTACCCTTTAGGTTACCTTAGCCATTATCTAGGCCTTAGGGACGTCTGTCTTTCGTGCCCACTTTGCTTCCTTCCCATCTTTTACTCCTGCTGATCTTCCATCTGCTCTCCCTCTACTTTCCCGACTTACTTGCTGTTCCCATGCGAATTGATCCTGTGTGGGAACTCCCTCGTGAGTGGGTTCTTCGTGTCTATCGTCATACTATATGTTCCTTCATTCTCCCTCTGTGATATCGCCTTTGTTGTGGAAATGGAGACTTAAACTCCTGAATATAAAAATGATTATTCCAGCTGTTTACTCTGAAATGCAGAAAGTAACTGCTGGCTGCTTAAGGTAGTTCTTCGAGCTTTATGTCATGAATTTTTTACCGTTGTTTCACAAGTGATCATTGACTTTGCTTCCTTCCCATTTTGTACTCCTTCTGGTAATGCTTATTCTGTTCTTCCTCTTATTTCTCAGCCTGCTGTTCGAATGCGAGTAGATCCAGATTCCTGTGCGGGAACACCTTCATGCACCGGACTCACGTTTCCATCAACATACTATGCAGGGTGTCTAGTAGTCTGGAAAATTGGGGGGGGGGGGAATCGCTCAGGAAAAAAAGGGACCAGGAGTCATAAAACCCGGGAATTTCTGCAACATGTTCCAAGGTGGGGGTATTTTTTTTACTAATGTGGCATTCCCCCAGAGCCATATGAAGATTTTCTGTTCTGCATTACCGGGGAAAGGTGGATGACTCTAGTTTCATTTTGCAGAAAATCCTAATCTCGTGAGGGTGATTGGTAACCGTTTCAGTTCCATGTAGCCCTTTTTTGTAATCAAATAATTTGAGAGGAAAATTTACAATCTGACTCTCAGGGAGATTTGAGCGAAATCAGGGTTAACTCAGGGAAGCTTAAAATTCCTGGCCACTAGACACCATGACTGAAGCTATCGCCTCGTCGATCGACATCTGTACACTAACACTAAACTGGTGAAATTTGCAAAGTGGTACCGAAGAAGTGAATTATTTGATTATGTCATAACTATGTTTGCACAGGTTCAATGGTCACCACACAACGAGACCATACTGGCCAGTTCGGGCACTGACCGCCGGCTGCACGTGTGGGACCTCAGTAAGATTGGTGAAGATCAGAGTCCCGAGGATGCTGAGGACGGCCCTCCTGAGCTTCTGGTAAGTTGTGTCATTCCCCCACTGTAGTAACTGAGGACGGCCGACCCAGTAAGGGCGTCATGTTTTTTTCGAGAATGGATAACATTAATAAGCTTGAGTTCTGAGGAATAAAACATACAAAAGCTTTGTTTGAACAGCCATTCCTGCCTGAAAGGTTATGCACTGCCTTTCTCTATCTGTAATATATCGCTCAGTTCGTTGACAGTGCAGCTACCTAACTACAACAGTGGGGCGAGTGCGTTTTTACGGTGTGTTTGTATGAGGAAAAATACAAAGAAACGCTGAATATGTGTACGTAGGTTGGCAAACGCCTCGCACCATATTTTAACGACTTTGTAGCTAATTTACCCGTCGTAAGCAACGCCAACTTCGGGCAAAGTTGGTAGATTCAAACCGAGGTGACAGTCGTCACACTTTGGTAAGGCCCCGTACATGTTCTCGAGAGGGCTAAAACTCGTGTAAAAATTCTGCTTGCAGTCTCAGCTCTTTTTGAATTCGTCAAATAATGTACGTTTGATCGCTTTTACCGTTTCAGTTCATCCATGGCGGCCACACTGCAAAGATATCCGACTTCTCATGGAATCCTAACGAGCCTTGGGTGGTGTGTTCCGTGAGCGAAGACAATATCATGCAGGTGAGTGAAGCGGCTGGTGCCCNGTTTGATCACTTTTACCGTTTCAGTTCATCCATGGCGGCCACACTGCAAAGATATCCGACTTCTCATGGAATCCTAACGAGCCTTGGGTGGTGTGTTCCGTGAGCGAAGACAATATCATGCAGGTGAGTGAAGCGGCTGGTGTCCTGTGCTAGCGTAGCTTGTGCATGACCTGTCGCCCGGGGCTGCGTTGGCATAACTTCTGTAGCGACGTGTGCGCTGTGGGGGGGGGGGGCTTATCAGCTGATCGTCAGGGCTGTGGCTTTGGGTTGTCCGAGCCCGACTCGGAACCCTGGGTCCTGACTGCGTCTGACATTTTGGAACTCGTGAATCACTGACTGTCACTCTGCAGCCTTGGCGCCTGATGATGACTGTACTAGCAGGGAATTTAGCGTGTCACTCTGCAGCCTTGGCGCCTGATGATGACTGTACTAGCAGGGAATTTAGCGCTAATAGTCATGTACGTGTGATGATTCTGCTGCTCTGTTTTACTAAGCAAAATTCTCAGCTTGTACAAATTGCCCTTTATTATCTGACATGTCAACCCCTCAAGAGGAGACTTTTGTTAGCGGTAAATAACAGGCTTGGTTTCTTTCACTATTGTACGTCTGGTAGTAGAAAGTGCTATTTTTAGTAGAATAACCTCTGTGAGGACATAGCTCATTGTCACTTCATCGCCAGTGACATGTGTGAAAAGTTGATGAACTGCGCTAAATTTACGATATTGGGGCCGTACTGCAGAATCGGACGCTCAGTTTGTTGCAAGGATGTACAGCTCGCACTTCGTTCCGATACATATCTAGAAAGAATTTGTATTATTGATACAGTGGTGCCTCGAACAACGTGCTCCCTACACATCCGGTGGTCAGGGTTAGCGTGCAATTCCTTAAGTGGCCCCAGTACAGTATGAGGTTGAGATGCGTGGTGTCCACTAACCGTATCTATAGTAAACTGCTAATTAAAACATATTTATTGGAGGATAAGGAGAGGAGTGATGCATGAACCCAGAGCGTAACTGACCTGCAGCATTTTTTCAGGTGTGGCAGATGGCCGAGAATATTTACAACGACGAGGAGCCTGAAACGCCTGTGTCTGAATTGGAGTCAGCTGCGTCGTGAAGCCCTGAAGCTGATATCTTCAGATACTGTAGCTTCACAGCCTAGCTTTGGACTACTGCTGGTGTCTGATTTTGTAGCGGTTCTGTTCATAATTGGCTGTCCACCGATGTCAAAGAGTTTTCTGTTTCTTATGTATGAGATGAGACATGCTATTGAAAGTACCACGCTTATTTATTTCAGCGCGTTTTGTTTTTGATGGTATATCTCGTTCTTTACTTTGCACACTTGTCAACTCCATACTTTGCTGTTACTTAATATTAATACAAGTCTTTCATTGGTTCGTCGCTGTTTTTGTGGGTCCTGCATTTGTAATAATTTATGGAATTCGGTTGTAGGGTTCTAATTCCGAACCAGTTGATCAGGCAGTGGGAACTGTGTGATGAGCCATTATTACGTTGCTTCCGTCAGCAAATTCAGCGTGAATTACACCACCATGTCTGAAGCTCCAGCAGTTGATGTGGTACTGCTACTGTGCCTCATCTTCTCGCCTTTCCTTTCATTTACCTAGTTGTGTTGTTGATGCTTTGTTCTGATCTCCCTCTTATTTCCCTACTTACTGTTCCCATGCGAGTTGATTGTTTGGAAGGACAACTTCGTGCATAGGTACCACTTTTCTCGGGCTATACAATAACACTGTAGCTATTTCCCCATCATTTTCATCGTTCAATTAACCCCTTAGTGCCTCAATTACACATCACTTTTCGTAGAAATACAGTAATACTACATGTAATGTCAACATATGTGTATAGTAGGCACTAAAGGGCTAATTGTTGGCTGCCAAACTAAGGAGNACAATAACACTGTAGCTATCTCCCCATCATTTTCATCGTTCAATTAACCCCTTAGTGCCTCAATTACACATCACTTTTCGTAGAAATACAGTAATACTACATGTAATGTCAACATATGTGTATAGTAGGCACTAAAGGGCTAACTGTTGGCTGCCCAGCTAAGGAGACTCAAAAACTCCCTCAATTCATTCTCTGAGCCTTGGTTTCGTGGCCACTTCGTTGTGCAGCGTTTGAATGCATTCCATGTGATGTCCCTTCAGCAGTTGGTGACCGGGCCATTGCATTTGCCCTTGGATCATTTTGCCTAGAATTTTTCGTGACATCTCCCCTTATGAGGCGGTCCTCGAGATACAAGGTACGATATTGGCCGATATGTAAAATAACTAAAAGAAACTGATCTGATTTCGGGCATCCGCTATGTTTCTTGGCCTAAATTTTTAGGCGTGGCATTATAGTGAGTGATACTTGTTTGTGGCATTTATAAATGGATAAATTTGCTAAATTAGCTTTATTATGTACTCGTGCGTAGTGATACATGTGCATTTCTTTCACCATTTGTTGTTGGGCATTTCTTTACAGCATATGGATAAAGAGCTCTGTGTCCCAAGATTTTTATTTCATTTGTCTGTATATGTGTCATGCCAAATTTCAGATACACCCGGCCTTCTATTCTTCATGCATCAACCATCTATTCCGAGAGTCGTGTGGCGTAGCCTATGACTATCTAATTTTGCTCTATGCTTCAGTCCCTTGTGTCTTGCATTGCGCGACATCACATCTCCTTTTTTATTCAAATATGTTGCTTGTGTTCATTTGGTAACTTGCCTCACTGGTTTTCTTATTTCAGAACACTGCGTAGTGACTGGGTACGCCGTAACTATTTTTCGTACTGTCCTGATTAAAGTTTGTTAGGGTCATGACGTTTTGCGTGAATTTCAGCTAATTAGTCACAGTACTCCGTTCCATGCGTCGTTTTTCATGGCGGCACTTTTTTTCGGATAGTGCAGTTTTCTCGGTAGGTAACGTGATGTGAAGGTCGATTCGTGAGGCCTGTATTCTTTCCATTAATTTCTTTCCCTATTACGCCTTGTGTTAAATGTAATACGAATAGAAATTTCAGTTCATTCATTTATGTATTATAACGGAAAGCCGCGCTTTTATCTTACTCAGAAGTAATGGTTGGCTAGCAATCTTACTACCACTGCTACCTACTATGGTTAAATAAATAGTGAATATACCATACGTGGTTATTATTCTTTGAGCTGTGCCCTGCGTTTCATATGCTGTTGCTTTTATCGCTTATATCAACTTTATTTTGGTTTGTTTTGCTTGATCTGTGTAAAATTGCTAGTGCCGTTCGACAGTGCGTGCGCCCTCGGCGTTTGCAAGTGAAGCGTGAACAATTGCATTACGGTACCTTGGTCCGTGACGCTCTAAACTGTTATTGTATTTTTGTCTAGGGCACTTGAGTTTCTTTATCATTCTTACTCTTCTAATATATGTATTGTATTCCCTCTTGTGGATGTTCGACTAATTTTTGTTACTTTTTGTGTCTTTGTAATTAGTGGAAGAACTGGCACGATGAGGGGACTGCGGGAGCACCGTCTGCTTCTGGCCGCTGTATTATTTAGCCTGTAGTTTCGAGGTGATAACGAAACAACATAAAATTTGTAGTTTTGTATTTTTGTTATTGAGCCGCATTCTACAGTATCACAGAAACTTCCATTTCCTATTTAGAGTACTGCGTCAGTTTGAACACGCGGATTGCAACCAGTCTTTCGTGGTTCTATTGTGAGAGATGGAATGCTTGATTGAACTGCTTAGACTGTGGAAGAATTGAGGGGCGTAGCGTGAAGCTGAAGGTTATTTTGACACACGGCGAGTTTATGAGGCGCGAGCCTTTTACCGCCTCATGGACAGACATTGTGTTTTGTAGCGAGGCCAGCAGTTCCGTGTCGACCTCCAGTCCACCTCATGACCACATTGACTAGGCCTCATATCTCTGTTGAGAGACACATTGTAAGACATTCTTGATACCTGCTGTTGATTGGCGCCCTGGGTTTATTACCATTTTAGTAATTTGAAACTCCTGCCAACCCTGCATCCATCCGCCTAATAGGCGTTTATAATTTTCTTGCGCTTTGTTGGTTATAATTTAAACCCCAACCCAGTTGTGCCGCCTCTAATTGATATCGTCATTTGGTGAAGTGCATTTGGCGACATCATCGGCGCCGCCGCTATTGAACATTCATTGCTTCGCAGTTACTGCGGGTTGCGCTGGAGATCGCTACGTCAACTGCTATTGATTGGGCTTACCCTTTGCGGTTCTGAATGCATCCCAATACGCCAACAACAGCGTCAGGTTCTGATTATTAATCTAGCACGTTATTTCTTTCTTGGCCAATTTGGACAGCACGTTGAACAACTCTTCGAAAATCAATGTTGTTAATCTTTTATTTTTTTCATTCAAAACTACAGTACATATTTTTAATTTTCTAAAACTACCGTAAGCTTTCGCAAGAGCCGAGTTTTCGCATTGAAAGGGTCATCAATGCGAGGGGCTGCAGTTCTCGTTACCTGATAGTCTATTGAGGAACCTATCTAGCTTGCGCTGTGTGCGCAGTAGCGACTCTTAGCCGCTGTCCTGGCCCAGTTCCAAACTTTATTACCATTGTTTGATTTTAGGATTTGCTTTTCTTGATTTTTGTTTCACTGAGATGTACAAGGAAAACTGTAATCGTCGTGTATTAGCAAGTACCATTCTTATAAAAACAACTTTTATTTCGAAGAACTGTTGTTACATTTCATTCCTTTCCTTCTGTGATCTCAAGCATTAGGACTGCTGTAAATGTGGTTTTTGTGTTGATGTAGAGGTGAAGGATTAAGCGTTGAAAGGCGGAGACGTTTTGAAGATTTGTGTTATCGCCCTGTTTTCGTAGCAAGTTATGCTTTTCTATTCAACGTGTAGGTATTTTGTTGCCCTTCCTGTTATCGTATCTGTTGGTAATGCTGGTAGTTGTGTTAGCTAAAGCAGTTGTGAGGGGATAATTGATTATAGTTTAATTGAATTTTAAACTATGACTTGATAACATTGAAACGCTAATAACCGTAATTTATTAAATGCTGGAGTTAGGTCGACGCATTAATAATTTTCAGGATAGAAAGAGCACAGACGTCGCCGTAACCATTGCTATCAATATTTGGCTCTGGTAACCAGCTACCCTCATCAGTGTTCTGCAGTTAAGATTTACTGAACGTAAATATTGGAAAGAACTAAATAAATTCATACGTAAAAAAAAATGGAAAGTTCCTCCCATTAACTCGGTAAATCATATCCTAGTATAAAAAAAAAAATCTATTTCGCTTTTGTACCATGCTCCTTTCGGCTACGGCGGGAAAACCCTCTAAAGTTACAACAATGACTTATATTACAGATTATATTTTCAATTAATATTCATCTGATCTCTAGCAGAGTAATGAAACCTCCTTACTTGCCCGAAAGGTATGTTCCGTTTTTTCGATGCTTTTCTCTGTTCTATGTAATAATAAGTTACGTACCTATGTCCTCCAGTTACTAGTGAAGTACTAAATAAGTATTTTTACTATTGAGCGTGCGTATTGAATTGTTGCTCATTCACAACCTTAATGATCGTCGTGAGTACGGTGCTTCTTTTAATTTTGACCATATACGATAGCTGTCATGGTTGCTTTGATAATGGACGAGTTTCATCGTTAAGATCCGTAATGGGAGGTGTTTCCACTGACATTAATTTCGTCTTGGAAGTGCGGTCATGTCAGAGTGATCCTTAGTGGTACCGCGGTTATGGAAACAAGTTTATTTTTACGTTTTATTTGATTGTAGCCATTTACCGATGCATATTGCAGATCATAACAAACGCTAAGTTACACGTAGTCCAACGCGTTACCAGTTATTACAAAGTAATGCTTGAAAGCGCCGCCGACTTAAGTACAAAGCGAGATCAAAATTTGCATTACAGAACTCAACAGCATAGTAAAAAATGTTTCGATATAGACAATTTTCTAAATATAGGTTATGGGAACTAAAAACCACACTAATGATTTGATAAAAATAGTAAGTTATCCTTAGATGACCCAATTGCCAACGGACACGAAACTGTGAAATAACTGAATTGCGATTTCGTCACCGGAACAATGACTCCCTTACACGCGCGAACTTTTTCAATAATAGTGTTTTGGTCAAATTATTTGAGATGATTTTGATCATGTATGGACGATATTGACTGCCCCAAAGTATGGATGTCAATATATTGACAGATCTGTTTTCTGTAGATAAATTTTGCGCAAACTACAAATTGTGCGTGTGGTAGCTACTTAATAATAATAATAATTTGACAAATTAGTGTACGATTGAACGCTCTGGGGGATATGTTACTACGCATACTGTGTTGTTTGGTCATATATGGTCTAAGAATCTCAGTCAATGAGCAGGCAGTTCCTGTAATTATCCGGTTCATTATTTCATATTTTATTTAATAATAATGTTATGACCAAAGTTTTCACGCTGCAAATACCACTTCTTAGCCCTCTTTTGTTTTCTGTTTTTTTTTTTTTTTTTTGTGTTTACACTTTAAAGCTAAACCAAGAGCCAACGCTGTCAATCTATCCATTACGACTCCCGGGAACAAACTAATTATTGCATTGTAAATATTGAGAGAGTTGGGCAAACGTACGACTTTCAAAGATATTGAGCTTAGTGACAAAGCTTGCGCGTGTATGAGCCATGAGACATATATTCCACGCCCTAGCGGCGCACGAGCCTGTGGTGAAACACAGGAATAGTTCGGCGCGATCGAGGCAGTGTGCCCCTGAAGCCTAGTAGAAGTACTACTACTGAGCCGCTTTACGTATTTGAAAAACAAGCATGCGTGTAGCAATAGAAGTATAAGACAGTTTCAGACTCCCCTACATATGAACTAAGCTTTTCTAAGAGAGGAAAAGGAGGGACAAATAGTATGTCTATCGTCACGTGAGCAGTATGGGTGCATGGGAACAGAAAGTCTGGAATTAATTTTAAGAGGAAAAACAGAACAAAGCATCATCTGTATAGGAGTAAGAACATTGAAGGAAGCAAAGTGGGCACGAAAGACGTCCGGAAAGCCTAACTTATGGTTAAGGTAATGTACGGGGTCCCCGTGGGGGGTGCTGCTCCCCATAACATATAATGGGCGAGAATGGGCGAACCTAACCCTATGCCCCCTGAGGGGTACGTATTATTCCGTGGTCAAATGAGTAACTGAATCCGTTCAGGAAACGCACAGCTTCCCCAGTTTTGTTTCACTTTGGATTTAACAAGATATTTCAAATCTTATCTTACAAGCGACATTTGCTAAGCCAGTTGCTGGACAGCTAAATTTCAGCAAATTTATGATAGAGCCACTGTGTACTCGTTAGTATGTAACAAGTCATATGCGTGCGAAAAAAAAAATAAATAAATAAAAACTAAAAAAAAAATTGTGAACCCATGTTGACGCGGCCGTGTGTGCATAGCTCTTTACATCACGAAGCTGTGATACCGACTCGCTTTCATAAAGTAGTAGTAGAAGTTTTCACTAGCGCTTCAGTGGCACACTGCCTATATCGCGCCGAACTATTCCTGTGTTTAACCACAGGCTCGTGCGCCGACTAGGGCGCGTTTTAAATTGTCAATGATTGTTGCCTCTGCTTTTCTGCCGGTAGGTCTCAGAGGGGTCAGTGCACTACTGACAAGAAAAGGCGCAAGTTGAGCATCTCCAACCCCGGGCGCGGCTGAACTCTTTTGCTCAGCTACGCCGCACAGGGTAAGGAAGGTAGAAGCCTAGCGGGAATAGGTCAGCCACCTCGATCGGCAGCCCACCTCCCGAAACGCGCTTTCATAAACATGTTTTTCATGTTCAACCCAATATTCTGCGCATAATTAGAAACAATTATGCAATTAGTCGGAAAATGACAGCCAAGTTGAAGAAATTTCATGCAGGTTGCAACACTATTGCCTAGCCAAGTGCTTGCCTACAAAGATCTCTCAGAAAAATGAATGGATATGACAACATGTAACACAAGATATTATAGCAGACGTTAATGTCAGCAGCTTCACACTGTACGGTGTTCCAACGTGACCAAAAGGGACAGTTGTGCCAAAAAACATATGTGCATAGAAAATGAAGGAATGTTACGCTGATTGAAAAAGATATACCTACGTATAGAGTAACTAGCAATAATAGCCATCTGCAGAAAGTAAGAAAATTTAAAATCAAAACAGCCAGAAAGTAAAATTCAGCGAGGACCAAGCCGTAAGCAAAGTATTCTATGGGTCCCGTAGAGTCACGATTCTAAAGAAGTAATCGGAAGGCAAAAGAACGGAGATTGCAGCGCCAAAAAAATGTAGCCCTTCCGCTGCGAAAACGGTTTAATCAAGAATACGTAAACAAAACCTGGTTGTACCAATTCATTTTAGCTTCAGAGAAAAACAAATTTTCGAAAGCTTTCTCGAATGGCTCTCGAAAATGTTGCTAAACTTTCCACATAAAAAATAATGCTATAAAGCGATACAGGTATCTGCAGTTACTGTGAGTACTGCAAGGGTGAAGATCAAGAAACACTAACGCCTGGCTACCAGGTACTTTCGTTGCAAATAAGCATAACTTGTTTTTGTCTTTGAATATGACACTGCATTTGCATCTTACGGTAATGTAACGTAACATGGAATGTGACACGAACATTTCACATATAAGTAAACTACGCAACTCGACTTTTTATAAAACCGCTGTACATAACGTCATGTCACTATCTCCAGCATGAAAAAAGAAGAAATGTACGAGCACGTACTGCGAGTATGAGTATCTGGAACGGGAAAAGTATTGCCTTATAAAAACTCTGTATAAAGAGGGGAGTTTGGAGGAGACTGCACATGGTCATTGCAGCGGTGGGCGCAATGGGCTAACCACCAGTTCACCCAGACACACCGTATGCACGTAATACGTACAACTGGATCCGCATGCACCAACGTGTTCCTGACACTTTAAGGGTGTCTTATCACCGTACGGCATTATAATTGCATCAGGCAATTGAACGTTTCCACAAGAAAGGGGATCTCACTAAGGAAGGATGAAGAGACATGCAACATGTCGATTGAACCAAGGGGAATCAATGCACAAGGGTGTTCCACCACAGGATTAAAGCGCAAGGGAACAGCGAGATAGAGCAGAGGATAGTGACGTCAGCGGGAGTATGTGAAAGGAAGAAAAGTGGAGATGAAGGAAAGATATCCCGAAAGCTTAGCTTCGGCTAGGGTTGCTTACAGGATCCCCTACGGGATCGCTGCTCCCCTCAACAAAAAATGGGCCAATCTAATATAATCCTAGGGCTCATCCCCCCTGTACTCGTTGTTATTAATGAATCGCTTAGGGCTGATTTGTACTTAACTGATTCACGGTATACACTAGTAACACAGGTAGTCCCATAGACCACACCATACATTAGTGTGCCCTGTGGTACAAAATAGCTGTTCAAATTCGTAAACTGCCAATATTTACGCCTGACAAGTTCTGAGGGAGTTAATCATCATTATGCATGACGCAATTCAAGGTAACAAAAAGACGTGGCATTGCTACCGCATAGAGAAAGTCCAAGTACAGGGGAGAAAGTGAAGAATAAATCCTGATAATTGCTGTGCGCGTACCTATCTCATTTCAAAGACGCATAAATTTTAGATTTAAAGTCTAAAACATCGCACGTGCGTTGGTTGCCCGCGAGACAGTGATGCAGTATTGCTGATACAATATTGCCCAGGACAACGAGAGGCAGATTTTCTCACAAGGACCCCGCGACGTCTCAGTGACACTTGACTACGCCTGACGGACGTAAAATGCCGGCGGAAGGCAGAAAACCGAGCCAGTCGTACGTTGCTCTAGCGGTACCGTTCCAACAGAGGCTCTAGAGTTGACGTGCCGCACGTAAGGAGATGGAGAGGCTGGTGATGAGTTCGTGACCTTCGCTGCACTTGCTGTGATCCAGGTGCACGTCATGTCAGGCCGACAGATTTGATTACCGATTGTTCTGAACGTAAATAAACTAAGTTCTCTCCTCAAAGTTTTTTACATTACACTCATATGTAGACACAAATATATACAGGGGCGGGGCAAAACCTCAAGCTAGTACTGTTATGGTCCGCAGTAAAAGAGGGCTACTTCAGGAGTTTTTGAAGTAGCACACAAATATAATTCGAAGTGGTAAAATAAACTAAATATATTATAACAGCTTGGTAACTCAGGAACACTACAAATTGTCTCTTAACAAACACACAGATAAACAATTCAAAAAGTGCTAGTAGCTGCAATGTGTGAATAAATTTGATTTAATTAAAATACATTTTTTGATGCATAACACACGAAGCAACAAATTTAAAGTCATGTCTCTGTTGTATCACAGTTACTACGTTTAGCAGTATCATATTTATACCATTAAATCATCTCGCGAAAGTTCTTTTCATTGAGGCACAGAAACACTGTCCTTTTTCCAACGCATTCATATTTAAGGCACGTTCATTTTCAGACGCTATTCAAAAGCACTGCGACATAAGTTTGTAACGCAACTCTGCTACCGATTTTCAACGTCATTCACGATTGACACAAGCAAAAAAAAATAACGTTAACAACACTTTGATCACTTTGAAATATCAGACAGTAAGAAGATCAATACGTAAATCTAAGGTATTTACAAATTATAAAAAATGAGCTTCAGGAGTTCAACAGTCTTCATCACAATTAGTCACTCCAAATCTTCAATGTAATTACAAAATATTCAGTTCCGTCTTAAATTAAACTGTGCATATTTACAAGGGAAATATTCAAACAGGGTGACAGCACCCAGCTACGACACTGAAGAGTCCTTTTTATCCTTCTAAAGTCCTGGTTGCGGACTTAGGAGCCGGCTTCACCAGTTCCAGCTTGTCCACTTTGGATTTCTTGTAAGGCTGGTACTTGGCGTGGGGCATGGCGTATCTGAGACGCTCCCAGAACCTGCTGTCGCCCCACTTGAGGTACGTGTTGGTAGAGACGTACAGCTTCAGCTCGCCGTCCAACTCCTCTGCCGTTGGTACCTGCGCCGAAAGAAAAGAAAGCATTAAAAAATGTACAGAAACTCTGGCATCTGGAACCAAAGTGAACAACAAATAATAGAAATAAAGACAGAAAAGAACGTTTAATAAGAGTAGCAATTCTTATAAATCTGAACTTACGTCGCCGTAGACGATGACAATGATGCGATTGGTTTTGTCTTTCAGTGCTTGCGAGTGAGCAGCCTTGAACTCCAGCTGGCCCCAGACACTCTCAATGAAGTTTTTGGAGAGCACCACAATGGTCCTGCGGGACGCCCGCACGCTACTTAAGATCTGCTCCTGGATGTACTCGCCAGGGATCCAGTCCCTATAGTGCAGGCACACTCGGTAATTCGGGTCACCTGTCTCCAGGCCGGGCACCAGGGTATCATTGACGAATGCTTCGTCCTGGAAGAATTAATTACAAACCTTTAGATTGATGGTAGTTGTTGGCACAATAATATTAGACTAGAACTCCTCTTGGCGTAAGAACCCGCGGTGGGAACAAATTTCAACGCCGTCATTTTTTATGGCCAGCTTACTCTAGTTTTGGCATTTTAACATTTAGGTCACCCCACCTGACTCCTTTCAAAATATTATGAACATTGCTCAACTCCTCACTCTTTTTGGGTGGACAGACAAACACATATATAGCTATATATCTATCTACTGTATATTATACTAAAAGTCTGTGAACCTGTCTTGCTTGCTTGTTTATTTATTTACTTGTGATCTTGTTTGACGTGTTCCCACACAGGATCAACGTGCATGGGGACAGCAAGTCGGGAAAGAAGGGGAAAAATAGATGGAGGAAACATCAGTATAACTAACTGGTGAGAAGGAAGCAAAATGGGCACGAAAGACAGACAAGACGATCGTGATGACGACCCAACGGGTCACAGGTCGTCCAGTATTATACTAAAAGTCTGTGAACCGGTCTTGCTTGTTTATTTGTGTCTTGTTAATTTACTTGTGATCTTGTTTGACACATCTTCTTCACTTTTATGTAGGGAATAAATTCCATGGTCCTCTGGGGGTATGGTATAGCCTATCCTGGGGCATGGATTAGCTCTTTAATTCGATTGTATCTGTGATACGCGCGTGGAACCTGCCCCTTGGTTGCAATAACGGGCACGATAATTTAAGAGTTGCTCTGGAAAATATGACTGGAATACGCAACATATAAATCGAATTTGCTTTCAGACTTCGTGTTGAATATTCGTTAGACAAGCATAGAATCTATTGACAGTGAGTCGTATGGGCAGCTCCTTGACGGGCAGAAAAAGACGGTCGAATAGCGTGTGGTCTATGACCAGCTAAATAACGCCTCCTTTAGAGCGAAAGCAAAGACGATCGTGATTATTATTATATTCAGAAGTTTAAGTCTCCGTTTCCACAACAAAGGCGATGTCACAGAGGAAGAATGAAAGGACACGTAATGTGACGATAGACACGTGGAACCCATACACAAGGGTGTTCCCACACAAAATCAACGCGCATGGGAACAGCAAGTCGAGATAGAAGAGGAAGAACAGATGGACGAAAGATCAGTAGGAATAAAAGGTGAGAAGGAAGCAAAGGGGGCACGAAAGACAGACGAGACGATCGTGATGACGACACCAACGGGTCACGGGTCGTCTAGTATGTACTTGAAGCTTAAACGAAAACATTATCACCTCTCGCAACTTTGTTCGCGGGTGATAAATATCGGGCGGCCTTATTGGCTGTATATACAGTAGTTGATTATTACCTCCGCTAAAGAGTTTAAGTTTTCGTCGGGTTTGCCCGTCTGTTAGTCTGTCTGTCATCAAGAGAACTCAAAACGGGATGGACGGATTTGGATGAAATTTACAGGCATTGTTAAGTATGTAAGGAAGAAAAGACGATTAACTTTTGGTGAAGATCCGTCCATCCGTTTGTTTGTTTGCTGGCCTCATTTTTGTCAATGTCATAACTCGAAAAGTTATGAACGGATTTTCAGGAAATTTACATGAGTTGTTAAGTTTATTACGGAGAGTAAACTACCAAATTTTTCTGATGATCTGTTTGTTTGTTCGTTTGTGTGTTTGTTGCCGTGTTTGATTTTGTGCTTGTTAGCGGAATACCTCTAAAAGTTCTTAATGGATCTTTATGAAATTTATAGGGATTTTTAGTAGTTTTACAAGACATAAATGATTAAATTTTGGTGCAGATCGGTTGGCTCGTTTGTATATTTGACTTATGTTTGGCATAAGATTTGTTGGAAGGATAAGTCAAAAAATTATAAGCGGATCTTCAAGAAAATTACAGAAAGTGCTAATTATATCAAAAGGCACAAATGATTAGTTTCGGAGTTAATACAAAGAAAATTGTGGTTTCAGAGCCAATTTGAATTTTTCTTTACCGTTGCCCTGCTTGGCGGAGGTATAGCAGCGCGCGCTCTAAGAGTGCTCTAGTTTAAAAATATCTCGTCTAGGGTGACACAACTTCCACTTGAGTGACTTATCCCAAATTGTTTCAGCACCTTCATCAGAAGTCCTTCTGTTTCCCGTAACAGTAACATTGTCTGGCACACCCTGTATATAGTGCACTAAGTGTAACTGGGTTACAATGGAAGCCGCGGCAGTAAAAAGGAAAAAAATGTATTCGTTTTCATACATTCTTGGAGCCACTATTATCAGATGCAAGGCGCTGTTTCGTTCTCTGAAATCATTATTATAATTATTATTTACTGTCTGTAACAGCATCTGCCGGAGCTCATCATATAACTAGGGCAAAGTTATTATATGAAGTTAGTAAACAAATTAGGTATCACGGTAAAATGAAGTGAGTTCTATAATAATTATGGCTATTTGTTTCGTTTTTAAAACAATAAACTTTTTTATTCCTTCCCAACCACATTAACTGCGAGCCAACAAGAGAAAGAAAACAAAAGGACCTGCAGTATTATCACGTAACACGAGGAACGCAAGGCGAGTGTGGGACAGCAAACCGGACCGATCTAGGAAAACAAAGAAATATCATGGGTCGCAGAATGAAAACCAAAAGAAGCAGATCGAGTGGGCATGAAAAACCGACGCCTCGTAAACCAAGTGGTTTAAGACGCTCCTTGGAGCGCGACTCACCAAGTTAGGGTGAACCTAACTAACCTCACCCTATATGCCCATTCTATGTCCTTTGATGGATATATACCTATGTAGCTTCGGTTGAAAAGCACGCTGCCTTTGATTGATGTATACAGTACCTATGTAGCTTCGGTTGAAAAGCACGCTGCCTTTAATTGATTTATACAGTACCTATGTAGCTTCGGTTGAAAAGCACGCTGCCTTTGATTGATGTATACAGTACCTATGTAGCTTCGGTTGAAAAGCACGCTGCCTTTGATTGATGTATACAGTACCTATGTAGCTTCGGTTGAAAAGCACGCTGCCTTTGATTGATGTATGCAGTACCTATGTAGCTTCGGTTGAAAAGCACGCTGCCTTTGATTGATATATACAGTACCTATGTAGCTTCGGTTGAAAAGCACGCTGCCTTTGATTGATATATACAGTACCTATGTAGCTTCGGTTGAAAAGCACGCT
>LQNS02278094.1:29349394-29360477 GCA_001587735.2 Parhyale hawaiensis
AAGCACAGACGATCGTGACTATTATTATTATATTCAGAAGTTTAAGTCTCCGTTTCCACAACAAAGGCGATGTCACAGAGGAAGAATGAAGGGACACGTAGTGTGATAATAGACACGGGGAACCCATGCACGAGGATGTTCCCACACATAATCAACGCGCATGGGAACAGCAAGTCGAGACAGAAGAGGAAGAACAGATGGATGAAAGATCAGTAGGAATAAAAGGTGGGAAGGAAGCAAAGTGGGCACGAAAGACAGACAAGACGATTGTGATGACTAGCCAACGGGTCACGGGTCGTCTAGTATGTACTTGAAGCTTAAACGAAAACCTTATCACCTCTCGCAACTTCGTTCGCGGGTGATAAATATTGGGCGGCCTTATTGGCTGTATATACAGTAGTTGATTATTACCTCCGCTAAAGAGTTTAAGTTTTCGTTGGGTTTGCCCGTCTGTTAGTCTGTCTGTCATCAAGATAACTCAAAACGGGATGGACGGATTTGGATGAAATTTACAGGCATTGTTAAGTATGTAAGGAAGAAAAGACGATTAACTTTTGGTGCAGATCCGTCCATCCGTTTGTTTGTTTGCTGGCCTCATTTTTGTCAATGACATAACTCGAAAAGTTATGGACGGATTTTCAGGAAATTTACATGAGTTGTTAAGTTTATTACGGAGAGTAAACTACCAAATTTTTCTGATGATGTTTGTTTGTTTGTTCGTTCGTGTGTTTGTTGCCGTGTTTGATTTTGTGCTTGTTAGCGGAATACCTCTAAAAGTTCTTAATGGATCTTTATGAAATTTATAGGGGTTTTTAGTAGTTTTACAAGACATAAATGATTAAATTTTGGTGCAGATCGGTTGGTTCGTTTGTTTTTTGACTTATGTTTGGCATAAGATTTGTCGGAAGGATAAGTCAAAAAATTATAAGCGGATCTTCAAGAAAATTACAGAAAGTGCTAATTATATCAAAAGGCACAAATGACTAGTTGCGGAGTTAATACAAAGAAAATTGTGGTTTCAGAGCCAATTTGAATTTTTCTTTACCGTTGCCCTGCTCGGCGGAGGTATAACAGCGCGCGCTCTCAGAGTGCTCTAGTTTAAAAATATTATCTCGTCTAGGGTGATACAACTTCCACTTGAGTGACTTATCCCAAATTGTTTCAGCACCTTCATCAGAAGTCCTTCTGTTTCCCGTAACAGTAACATTGTCTGGCACACCCTGTATATAGTGCACTAAGTGTAACTGGGTTAAAATGGAAGCAATCGCCGCTATAGATATTTGGTCGCGAGCAATAGAATTTTTTAATGTTTTCTTTTTGCTGCCCAGTTCTAAAAATTATAAAGAACCTATAAAATGCTATCTAACTTTAGTCTAAAACATTGCACGTGCTTTGGTTGCCCGCCGACAGTGATGCAGTATTGCTGTTGCAATATTGCCCAGGACAACGAGAGGCAGATTTTCTCACAAGGACCCCGCGACGTACGTTGTTTAAGAAGAACTCTGGTCCTCCCTCACAGAGCTAAAGGCGAGCTGAAGCCCGAATCACTGAATTTAGTCCATTAACTGCTGCCGTCCGCTAACTTTTTATACCGTTTGGGCAACGGATATTTCCGTCATTCGCAGTTAATGGGTTAGCCTTTAACTGTACAGTATAAAGTAAACGTACGTACAATTTTCTCGAGAACGGAACAACTTCAGGCGTCGCAAATTAGACGGGCTCGTCCACGAAGGGCTACTGCAATGTCACCAGCGTCGTGCTACAGCAAAGTCTATGAATTGAAATGGTATGCTGGCGCAGCGCAGGCACTCCCTTGCACTCCTTTGTCACAATGGAAAGTCTCGGTTTAAATTGTATCAGGTATAAGTTCGCTAAGAAACATTATATGATTCCAAATGATCTGAAGGCGCTGCAGAGTAGCCGCTACAATTACAGTGCCTCACTCTAGGTAACGTTTTTCGGCAGTAGCATATAACATTAACCATGCCTTTGTGCAGAAAAAATGCAGCAGTAAAAAGGAAAAAATGTATTCGTTTTGATACATTCTTGGAGCCACTATTATCAGATGCAAGGCGCGGTTTCGTTCTCTGAAATCATTATTATAATAACTATTTACTGTCTGTAACAGCATCTGCCGGAGCTCATCATATAACTAGGGCAAAGTTATTATATGAAGTTAGTAAACAAATTAGGTATCACGGTAAAATGAAGTGAGTTCTATAATAATTACGGCTATTTGTTTCGTTTTTAAAACAATAAACTTTTTTATTCCTTCCCAACCACATTAACTGCGAGCCAACAAGAGGAAGAAAACAAAAGGACATGCAGTATTATCACGTAACACGAGGAACGCAAGGCGAGAGTGGGACAGCAAACCGGACCGATCTAGGAAAAACAAAGAAATAGTATGAGTCGCAGAATGAAAACCAAAAGAAGCAGAGTGGGCATGAAAAACAGACGCCTCGTAAACCCAGCAAGGCCTCAAGTCGTCTAAGACACTCTTTGGAGCGCGACTCACCAAGTTAGGGTGAACCTAACTAACCTCACCCTATATGCCCATTCTATGTCCTTTGATGGATATATACCTATGTAGATTCGGTTGAAAAGCACGCTGTATTTCTCAGATAAAATATTTTTTCTGCATTTCCCTAATACACTAATCTTGCCAGTAGTAGGTCTGTGCAACGCGTTTCAACCATCTTCAGGCACGGCCCGGAAGCACTGGCACCAAATTCGCCATTCTGTGTAGGTTCATCACAGTGCGTGCGTTCAAGTAGGCTTTCTTGCCGCGTCAAAACCACGAGAAACACTACAATAAGCATTACCTAACCCTACCTAACGTAACCAAACCTTACCTGACCTAATCTGTGATACAGCGAGTAGCACAGCACACGAACTTGAACGCCGCCCACTCGCACAGTGATGCGCGTACACAGAATTGTCGCAAACGTACATAGCGCGTCGCGAGTTTGGCGCCTGTGCAGCCGGGAATGAAGAAAAAGCTAGGTCAACTAGAGGTGTAGTTGTAGGATAAGCTGCGTGTTTGGCCTGTGGACCGCCTTGAAGCGATATGACGACCTCTGGATGAAAGTGTTCAGGCGTACCGTCTTATAGGACTCGGAGGCTTAGTGGTTATTTGAGCTGTTGCTCGACCAATCATCACCAGGATATATTTTCAGTTCAGGTTATCCATGTAGTTTCAACATTCGGTATGATCCAGGGGCGTTGTGCGTCAACAGCGGGTTTCTTTGTGCTCTGGTTCTTAGATTGTCGGTGCTTCCATTAGCTGCAATAGTTAGCAGTCGGAGTTTCGATAAAGTGAGTATCTTGGTGTCAGTTACAAGCATAGGTCTCATCAAAGCTGTGTTGTACTGTTGCTGAATGTGAACCATCACAGGTGCTCCTTTGGCCAAATGAAGTGAACGTCTCCGTGAAAGTGAAGTAGTAGTCATGCCAATGTATGAGCATTTAAGAGGTTCCCAGTCCCCAATCTGGCAGCTGTCGTCATACACGAATATATATAAATATTATAAATGATAATAAGAAATACCTTCAACGATCCAAGCACGGGAAGTGAAAGGGTCAGATGCGACAAGACAAAATGCAACGCTTCCTCTACTGTACATTCGAAGCAACAGGTGCAAATACTCGCATGCATTATATGCTAGGCCACAGATTACACCGTGCTTATTATACAACTAGTGGACCCACGCAGGAAGAAATTTCCGCTATAATCGATATTCTTTATTAATATAGACCGTTGCGGAATCTTCTCTTCTCTGACTTGCTTCATTGATCCTTAGTCGCGCTTACAACCTTAGGGCTTTTTTTCTCTGACTTGTCGTTTCCTCATTTTCCCGCTCACGCTTATCAGTAGCTCTCATTCACTTCTGTAACCTTTCTGCTTCAAGTCTTTCTTGATTGTACTGCATAGACGATTCATCTCTCTCCATGCATTCGTAGCAAATATTCGATCTTGAGATTGTAGTAGTCTCGTACTACAGTACTTATACGCTCCTATCTTCCTTCTTGATTAGGTGAGCGTCTTCAATAGTGAGAGGCAGAAATTAATCTTGAGTAAAACACTGCAATGAACTTGAATGTAACTCCAGCCAGCTTGTATTCATGTCAGCGCTCCGTAGCCAAGATACGGTCTTGCGAACAAAATTATCTGATTCACTGAAATGCCGAAAAGTTTGGGCTATAAAACAAAATTCGCACCTTCAGAGAACGACATTGTGAGGGATGATATGCGTGGTATGGAGCTGGAGAAGCACATGGTAATGGACAGAAATACATGAAATAGCAAGATCTGCTTCAGCGACCCCCTTTGAACGGGAATAATACTGCTGTAAAAGAAGAAGAAAAAAGTAGTAAGCTAGAAGAAATAGTTGTCTACCACCCGTGAAGAATCATCATCTCGTGAGTGTTCCGTTAATCATCTGCCAAATTTATACGTCGTGATCTGAGAGAAGAAAGTTATAAAATCGGACTCCAGGAGCTGCATACATATTGTCTCGATTTCAAGAAGTTTCAAGCAAGAAGTGTCTACAGATAAAGGGATAAAGATCAGCTTCTGCAACCTGGTCATCAATTTACAAAATCTGCCACCTGGCTAATTTTTCGCCTATTTCCTTCAAAGCGGACACGAAATAAATAAATTAGTAAATAAATACACGAAGCGTTTTATTATACAAGGATCACCTACTAGCTGGACCCGTGGAAATTCGACGGTTGGTTAATGTTCTCACTTTGTAAAATGCAGCAATCATAACCTACGCTACTATAACTCACTTAAATTCGACCAAATACAGAATCTCAACTTAATCTACCCCATATATAGCGACTGTCTCTTAATCCTTACGAACTGCGCGTAACCTCAACTTTACTGCATATGGGAGCTGAAGCATGGGAACGTTTCTCCCTATCCTTTTCATTTCGCTGCTGTGTATGCAGTTCCAGCTTTGATATTATTGTACTAGTGGACCCGTGCGTGAAAAAATTCACGCAATAATCGATATTTTTATTAATATCGGCCGTTGCGTAATCTTCTCTTCTAAGACTTGCTTCATTTTCTTCATTGATCCTTTATCGTGCTTTCAACCTTATCTTACCTTCTTTTAATAGATTCAGCCATTGTCACTCGCACAAAAACATGCATTCCATGAACGTGATGCGCTTCCGCATTACGACTCGTACGCAGGAGACCTAACGTAGCAAGTGTATGCCAGACACCATATAACCGGTAGACCTCGAAGAGGTTTTACCAGCAAAGTTTTCGCTCTAGCATTTCATGGTATAGGCTAGCTAGATATAAAGACTGCAATTTCATCTCATTCTTCGAAGTACTTTTTTCACTGCTTTCTTCTATAGTTACACGCCTTCACTAACCTTTGTTTCTCATCGTCTGAAAATATTATTTAGGCTTACATATTTCTAACATTTTCATATTTCATCGGTGAATTTGATGATGTCAATTCAATATCGGGACTTGTGACTACTCTGTACGTTATATGTGTTATAGCTTTCTTACAAAATAAAGATACATCAGACTCAGCCCTTTTTTTCAATAATTGATTCACGTCGCCGAAAGCACTAAGATATATTTTTATCAGCTTACGCAATTTTTTTAAACATTGCGCTTTCACGTCAGAAATGCTTTAGAATGAAGCAGCTCAGAACAGCTCGCTGCACCGTATTCTGGATAGTCATATCCCATATTTGGATCGCTATGCGGCCTCAGCAACGTGCATACTTCAAGATATGAAAATCGGTTCTGTATGCAAGTACGATACATGTAAAAGGAACTTCATGTCTTAGCTTCGAAACTGACTGAAAATTGATTTAAAGTTAAGAGCAGGCGAAAAGAGGCAGCAGGTATAGAGTTTCCTCCCAGAGAAAAGTAGAACTTCTGGCAAGTTAAATTTGCCCATAACTCCTCCCAGAGAAAAGTAGAACTTCTGGCAAGTTAAATTTGCCCATAACTAATAGTGAAAAGCATCACGTACAGACGCAGGGGTGAACGTACGGATGGAAACTCAAGAAGAATTATAATATAGATGGCTAAGTTAAACCGTCAAGCGCTGAAACAAAACTGGAAATCTCAAAGGAATAACATTGATTGTAACTTTTACAAAAAGTAACAAATGTCCTTGAAAGTATAGGCTAGTATCATTAAAAGCTAAGATTCAAGGTAAAGACGAAAATTGAAAAGTGTACCAGATAAAAATACGTCGTAGCTAAAGGTAAAGTTATCTTGACTGTGCACCCTAACTGGGAGATCCAAGTGGACCTTTGGTAGTGCTTGGTGGAACCTGGTGATGGACCACAGCTAGGCGCCAGAGGCGCATCACCGCTTGAAAAAAAGACAAAAGGACATATAAATAGAGAAATCGTTTATTGGCACATTCGGAGCTGGGCTCAATATAAGAGGGTACAACAATCTACACTTTGACAGTGTGACACGTACCTTGTAGGAATAGCTGATGAAGGCATCGTACTTCTTGTCAGCATCGATCTCCTTCTCAGTAACGGCCCATAAGCACATATTGTGGGTGTACAGCCACACCTTGATCATCTCTTTGTGTCGGTACCACGCCGCCGTGACTGAAATACGAGTAAATTGCACGTTAGTTCAGGTCTGTTGGTGACATGAAAAAGAGTTTCAAGAGCGTAAATGGCAAAAAAAGAAACGATCATGTAGAATATTCAATAACTTTACCCTTTACTGTAACGCAATATAGTTTTTCATAATTGTTTCAGTTTTGTACTAATAATTTGCAAATGCTGGTGAACTGCAGGACGAATATACTCGGGTTAGTTCGTTGTGGTCTTAAGGCAACACTGGGATCGCCTGGCCATGAAAGGGCTCGGTAGTGGGAAGCAGGAAAACGTATGGTAGCTCAGTAAGCACAAATACCTGATCCAATACTATGACGCAGCTACTTCTCTTGGTGCAACTCGATGGAAGAAAAAAAATATAGATACCTAAACCTAGCAGAACTAAGCAAAGAGTAGGGGAGAATAGTGGCTCAACGTCATATTTCATCAACTAGGTATTACAACATGACGTCATTGCCAAAGACGTCATCACCACTGGCGGCTCATGGCTACTAAGGTGAGGCGTAGCACAGTTCAGTACCAGGATATCTGTAATTCTATCACGAACTAGAGGATAGCACTGAACACTACAGTGTAGTAATTTTAGTATTCATCCTCTTGTTCGTGAAAGAATGAAATATTCTCTGATGGATCTGTGTAGCACCCATATTCTAGTAGCCATCAGCCGCCACTGATCATAAAGTAAAAGGGAATAATAATAATAATAATAACTTTTATTAAGAACACAACAGGTTCACAAATACGCTCACAAATACAAAGTAATCAAAGTTCAAAATAGTTATTAGGCCCAGTCACATAAATTGGTGACCACGCCCAAGGAAAATACATGGATACACTCAATGTTCACGTACACAGACATGAATGGCATTAATTAGCAGTTCGTTCTAACACAAGAGCAAAGATAATAGAAAAGAGAGCAATAACAGTTTGCTACGACCCTATATAGAATTTGCTAGTGACTACAGCTGATCTCTCCACTGTGTGATACAGAGACACTGTTTCATGATAACTAATCTGCCAAGGGGCTTGTAACAATGATTATAATATTAATATCAACAAGAGCTCAGTCACTATTACACAAACAGGCACACATGTAGTCCTACCGCACCTCGAGTAATGCATCATCAAACACCTCAAGGGGCTAAGGAAAAGGTACAGTAAGAAGAATGGGAAGATCAATCAGCTCAGGTCTGTGTGCAATGACTAGGAAGCTTAAAGAAGTAGCAGGTCATAGGCACATCAGCTAGAGGTCAGTCCGATCATGGAAGTCATCGCCTAGATACAGTTTACTAACCCACCGCTGCTTAAGCGCCGAACTTTGATAATTTGGGTTAGAGCAAGAATATTGAGATACTCAACGTCATACGACGCAAACACATCACTAGCTCCTGTGTACCTGGGAACACCCACCAACCGCCGAAACATGTCATTGTACGCAACACGCAAATTACTGATGGCCTGTCTCGTGAATTTAGCCTAAAGGGAGCTTCCGTATATTAGATAGCAATAAGTTTGAAACAGCTGGATCTTGACATTCAAGGGACATCTATTAAACTGCCGTAACATCTGATTGCCTGCGCCAGTAAAGCGCCTAAACTGTCGTCCAATGTCTGCGAAGTCATCAAGTTTGTCTTCAATGAGATGTCCCCGATACACTAAGCTGTCTACATAGGCTAACTTCACATCTCTTAGCAATATAGCGATGCCTAATCCTGCACTGCTTGCTGCTTCGAGATTCAAGCAACATACACACAGTCTTATATGTGTTTTGGGGCTTCATCGTCGCAGATGGAAACTAACTTTTGGAGAGAACTGTGATGAGGAGCAAGAAGCACCATATCGTTTGCGTAACTGATTGCATAAATGCAGCGCCGGCCCATGAAACAACCAACTCTACCACCATTAAGCTGGTTATGAATGTCATAAACAAGAATGTTGAAATGCAACGGGGAGAAAAGTCCACCCCGTCGGACTCCATTAGAAGTATGGAAGTATGTTACATATTCATGTCTGCTGTACTTTCTACTTAAGAGCGAACAGCACAATCAAGCTTCACAATGTTTTAACTTAAAACGCCAAGAAACAATTTATTGAGCAAAGTTATTCAAGCGAGCCAATGTAACTGCGGCCAATGTTGTTCGGGTTAATCAAACCCTTTACTTGGACAGAAGAAAAAACAGTCATTAAATTTCGGCTCGAGAAAATTGAGATTTGAGACGAAACAAAACTTTGGATAGAACCTCTTAGATCTGCTGACATATTCAAAATAAACTCTACAAGGATCAACTAAATGTCGGTTTCTTGTAATAATAGCATGGTTTGAAACGTTTAGAAAAGACCATGGCCCTTCAGAACATGATCACGAGGAGAAATTTTATCGTCCACCCCGATCTTATTCAAGCAGAAGTACCTTGCTCCATAGCTCATCCGAGGAAGGACTACAATAGGAAAAACAACCTTTGTAGCGCAACTGCTATTCTGAGCGAGATCAGACTAACGCGCATGGAGAACCTTTAGTCACAATTTTAATCGTGTTAATCAAGCGAAATTTTTCATCTGATTGGGACGGTAAAGGATTACGGTACGAACTGAGCATAGATGCTCACTACTTCGGATCTCCACTCGCAAATGATGAGAAATACAGACAGTATTGCAATACCTACTTATCTGTACCCGTGCACTAAAAAGACAAAAAGTCACGTGCCGAGCACAGCAACGAGCGTACCAATGACACTGATAAGAAATACTGCTCAAATATATCATTACTATACTACACACTGTACAGTATTGGTGCGCCAAAACCGCAGATGGTCACTTACCGAGCACAGCTACAAGCAGCAGCACAAGAGTGCCTACAACAATGGCGCTGAGGGTAGCCGGTCGGTACAAGAAGTAGCACAGCTGCTCCGGTGTGAGCTCCTCCACGATCGCATCTCCGTCCACGCACAGCACGTGATGACGGTCATCCACCTGACCAACAAATCGAGTTGGTTAACAACAAAATAAAACATTTATTTTTTAGATGATGCTGAAATTTTAAACACTTGAGCTAGGCCACTACAATTGACGATCTTAGTCGGTGGTTGCCTTCGCCAATGAGGTTATGTTTTGCCAGTTTGTTTGTATGTGTGTGTGAGTTAATTTAAGAAGTCATGGACGGATTTTCATGAAATTTACAAAAAGTAATCATGTTACGAGTAACCGATGAGTTGGTTGTCAATCTAATTAATTAATTGTCCGTCTACCATTCTGTCTTGAGCGTTGCTTGGTGGCGGTCTGCGCTTTCGGAGACCAGCTCTAAGTTTATAAATGCGTACGCGGTGACTTCCATACGCATGACGAACGACCACACAACAATTCTCACCAGCATTACACATCACCACCAAGCAAAGCACAGGACAACATCAGCACGGCACGCAACACTTCGCACTCAGTGTCACGCCCCAGCAGGTAGGAACAAAAGCGCAAAGGCTACAAGGCGCGTGCACCGATGCCGACAAGCTCGCGACCCCTCACCTTTCTTACTCGATCTAAATCAAACTCGCCAGCTAATGCAGCGCTATTTTTTTTTTTCTCCGTAAAAAGTCAAGGCAGAAAACGCCATCAGAAGGCATGTCCTGAACGCTGCTAATCTAATGAATAATCGCAGAGTAGATAATAGCGAACGTTAGCTGAAGAGTATGCTTTAATTCACACTGTATAGTTTATACTTTAATGAGTTAGAGTTCGTATCATAAAGGAGGAGCGCAACTCATGACTTTGCTGCAACGTTTAGCAAGAAATATAAAGCTTCAAACTACCATAAAAAACTATCTCAGCTAACTGAATGAAAAACAGAACTAGAGCACTTTAAGAGCGCATACCTCCGCCAAGTAAGGCAACGGTAACGAAAAATTCAAACTGGCTCTCAACCATGATTTCTTTTATGTCAACTCCGAAATCTAATAATTTTTGCATTTTAATGGCATTAACAGTTTCTGTAATTCTTTTTTTAAGATCCTTTCGTAACTGTTTGGGTTATGCTGCTAACAAACATTATGACAAACATACAAACGAACCAACAGATCTGCGCCAAAATTTAATCATCAATATCTTTTAATATAACTAACAATTCCTGTAAATTTCGTCAAAATCCGTCTATAACTTTTTGAGTTATCTCGGTGACAGACAGACAAAAAGATAAACCCGACGTGAAAACATAACCTCCTTGGCGGAGGTAATAACGCAACTTTATAACTTGTAACTAGATATTGCTTATAATATTAAGATTAAAATAATAACAAAGCCAAACGGCAGTGCTCTAAGGACATCATTACTGGTACCAAACTTCTGCCGAAACCAAACTATCAAGAAAGGTAAGTGCAAGCTGGGTGATGCAGAAAATCAGTGAAGCATCAGGCAAGTATCATCAGCACGATACCTCGTATCCAGCGTTATCCTACGTACCCTCTGCACACGCTTA
>LQNS02278094.1:29360589-29376438 GCA_001587735.2 Parhyale hawaiensis
ATATCTCTAAGCTCCGCATGTCAGCGGCTCTTGAACGTGCTTGCGTGCATTCAAGATCGTTTCTTGGGCAGGGACTCTTCAACCCCCCCCCCCTCTTTTTTTTCTCTCTCTTTTCTCCTGTCCTCTATATCCTACTAACATAATGGCAATAGCTCATAGAGTGCCGGGGAATATGTTCCGGTGTCTCTTTGGGAATTGGCCTATTGGTTCGTCTACTGCCGCCTATCTAATCTGCCTAGAGCGTTGCGTTGCTTGGGGGCGGTCGGCGCTCTCGAAGAGCAGCCCTAACTTTATGAATGCGTACGCGGTGACTTCCATACGCATGACGAACGACCACACAGCAATTCCCACTAGTATTACCCACCACCATCAAATAATTCTCACCAACATTACACATCACCACCAAGCAAAACGCAGGACAACATCAGCACGGCACGCAACACGTCGCACTCACTGTCACGCCCCAGCAGGTAGGAACAAAAGCGCAAGGCGACGAGGCGCGTGCACCGATGCCGACAAGCTCGCGACCCCTCACCTTTCTTACTCGATCTAAATCAAACCCGCCAGCGAACGCAGCGCTTTTTTTTTCTCCGCATAAAGTCAAGGCAGAAAACGCCATCAGAAGGCATGTCCTGAACGCTGCTAATCTAATGAATAATCGCAGAGTGGATAATAGCGAACGTTAGCTGAAGAGTATGCTTTAATTCACACTGTATAGTTTATACTTTAATGAGTTAGAGTTCGTATCATAAAGGAAGAGTGCAACTCAGGACTTTGCTGCAACGTTTAGTAAGAAATATAAAACTTCAAACTACCATAAAAAACTATCTCAGCTAACTGAATGAAAAAGAGAACTAGAGCACTCTGGGAGCGCATACCTCCGCCAAGTAAGGCAACGGTAACGAAAAATTCAAATTGGCTCTGCAATCATTATTTCTTTTATGTCAACTCCAAAATCTAATAATTTGTGCCTTTTAATGGTAGTAACAGTTTCTGAATTTTATTTAAAGATCCTTTAATAACTGTTTGAGTTATGCTGCTAACAAACATTTTGACAAACATAAGCTAAACGTACAAACGAACCAACCGAACTGCGCCAAAATTTAATCATTCAGGTCTTTTAATATTACTAACAATTTCTGCAAATTACATAAAGATTCACTCAAAACTTTTCGAGTTATTGCGCTAACAACAAAATCAAACACAGCAACAAACATACGAACGAACAAACAGATTCACAGCAACAAACATACGAACGAACAAACAGATTATCACAAAATTTGGTCATTTACTTTGTAATATACTTAACACCTCATGTAAATTTCATAAAAATTCGTCCATAACTTTTTGAGTAATGGCATTGAGAAAAACGAGGCAGACAAACAAACAAAGAAACAAACAAACGGATGGACGGATCTTCACCAAAAGTTAATCATCTGTTCCTCCTAACATACCTAACAATTCCTGTAAATTTCGTCAAAATCCGTCTATAACTTTTTCAGTTACCTTGGTAACAGACAGACAAATAGGCAAACCCGACGAAAACATAACTCCTTGGCGGAGGTAATAACGCAACTTTATAGCTTGTAACTAGATATTATTATAATATTAAGATTAAAATAATGACAAAGCCAAACGGCAGTGCCCTAAGGACATCATTACTGGTATCAAATTTCTGCCGAAATCAAACTATCAAGAAAGGTAAGTGCAAGCTGGGTGATGCAGAAAATCAGTGAAGCATCAGGCAAGTATCATCAGCACGATACCTCGTATCCAGCGTTATCCTACGTACCCTCTGCACACGCTTAGGAATCTTAGGGCGAGATCACACGTCATCCACATAGACGCGTTTGCTCATCCACTAGTCCGGATGTGTTACTACGCCCTAGCAATGGTAACTGAGAGCAGAGTTTTCTCAGCTTTATTTCACCACAAATTTGAAGAGATATCTGCATCTTGCCTACTGATACTTGATGAGGAAACTGATTAGACGGTTAACAATCGACTAAGTTTTTGCGGCGTACACAAATTTGTCTTCACCACGAAGCTACAAAACTATCAGACAGTTGTATGAGTGGAAGCGTTGATGTGAATAACGTGTAATATCGGCCTAAAAGTGACTTCATTACTACAGGCTGTACCTTATTCGAGCTTTTTCACAACAGCATTGTTTTTTATTGCCTACTGTAGATTTTACTTTGCTCTCTCGAAATGTGTCAGCCAATTCTTAGAAATATTCTATTCGTCATCGTTCCGGCCAATGAGTGTGACGGGGGAGAATGGGGGTGCATTGAAGCATATAACGTTCTGTAGTTAGTGCAAAGCAGCGAGAGGGGACAACTCTGCCCACGGCAGCAGACACACAATTGCATGACACAGGAACGACACAAAGACTGAGATCAATTTCATCAGTAGGTCAACAGCACACAAATGCAGCCGGCATTTCAAGCGGGCGCAATTTGAACTCAACCAATTACACATTCTATTTGCGACCACCGTTTACGATATTCTACAAATATTTCAAGTGAAGCACCCATTTGATTACAGGGTTAATTGGCATTAGTTTATAGTGAAAAGCAGATACGAAGTTGCGATCATTTAAACAGAGCAATGGGCCCTATGATGAGTCAGAGTGTGACAAGCTTAAATATTATACAACGTAACACTTACTGTGCAATCGTATGTAAAAATACACTATAATGTTTGCACAACTCGAACAATTGTGACTTAACGAACGCTGAGCCATTAATCGAGTTACCATTCGGGTTGATGAAGCGAAAACGCGAGGTTATACGTACACAAATAAACCCATAACGGCCAAGACCAAATCGAGACACGTTATAACTGGGCAAGGGTTATGAGGGCAACCTGGGACTGGAAGGTGCGGTGCCCACGAGCAGGAGACTGAGGGTATAGTTGAGGTACCCGCGAGTCAGTACGTTAAGCGCCACTCATAAGGAAATTCTTCATTTTGGGACAAAGACGGGCAAGATATCTAAGACAAGACGTGCCCACCGAACTAGTTATCAATAAATTGTTTACGCCTAATGGTCCGCACTAACAGTTATTAGTGGATGTAATAAGCTACCCTCCGGAAACATAAAAAGCTTTTTTTCAATAATAACCAATTGAAACTACGCTCTTCTGCAGCTTCCTTTTTAATAAAATCCTCGGCAAGCATTTCATAATCTAGTGAGCTACTACTGCTAAATGCTGTTCCATTGCATTGGGCTAGGAATGAACTGAGAAGACCTCGTCCGTGCAGTCAGGAGCACACTATATAGACTTCCTCTGTCAACAGCGGTCAGAAGAGAAAATATGATTTTACTCGGTTGCCTGATGCGGGAAGAGGTGGTTTTATGTGGCGGCTGATTTAAAATGAGGTACTGGGCAACAAAGTAAAGGCGTTTAGTCTGGACCCAAGCAGACAGCACTGCTGTGGTAGCTAGAAACGATCAAAACGTGAACTCTGCAGGTAAAATTGAACAACAAGAACGTGTCTGCAGCAGCCCCCTGGGGATCTGACACTGGGGGGCGTCGGGAGCAGTAAACAGCGGCGGCGACTGCAGCAGCGCGTGTGCTTTAACAGAAAACAGAAGCAGCCGAGCGAGAGAATACGGCAAGGTCATGAGACTCTGGGAGCGATTCTGCAACTCAACAAAGGAAACGATCAAGTGAACTGCAGTCGTGACGTCACAGGCCACTGCGTGCGGTCCGTAGCAAGCAGAATTTTTGTACGCCATGGATACGCTAACGGGTCATTACGTCATTATATTCTATACTTAGTTTAATCTGGCAAGGGATTTCTTCGATTTAACAATCATCAATCTAATGCGAATAACGTACACTCATTTGACAGTTGCTCTATGGTTATAATACTTTATACGGTAAGTAGTTTAGTAACGGGTTGAGCCTCCGTACCTACAGCGGCCGCTGCGCCAAAAAACGAAGAAATAATAAGAGGATATCTATACCAATATTCTGATCACTGACATTACCGATACCTTACGGCGAGAAAGACTGGGAACCGCGAGCACGGAACATCACTCGTAAGAATTGCAAGTGTCGGAAAAATGAGCAGCAGCAGAAAAAAATACGTCAGAGTTTGAAAAATTTTAAAGTAGTGAAGTGGAAGAGGACGCACAGATACATTGAAGGCCTATACTGATGCTGAGGTAGGTGACGTATGTATATTTGCATTCTAGGATGCCCTGACCTACACGTGCTAGGTAGGTATGTGGCAACCTTGACTGTCCATTATATACAGGATGAGAAGACCTAATTAACCACGATTTATAGCTTACTATGTGGCAGGCTCTTTTATTAACTTCTATACTCATCTAGTTTCTATTTATTCTGGAATTTTTGGCTCTGCAGCATATTTACTAAAAACTGTTCCGTTTGTCAAACTATTTGAAAAATGTAGATAAAATTTAATTGGATTTTTTACTTAAATAACTTTGCATTCTGTCCTACTTTAGGTACAGTCATTAGCCAATGCCGTTCTGCGGTAAGTTTAAATTTCTAACATTTGCATAAAAGTATCAGCTCTATCGACAATTTTGATCCTTCTTTAGCCTATAGTCATACTATTAAAAACCGCCTACCGATACTCATAGTGTCGGGACACCCACAGTCGATACTACACTTGACTGCCCATTCCAAACGCCAGCGAGCACTATGGTCTTTGGCTGATGGATGAAACTTCAATTAAATGTTTTCCATTGACATAATTACCTCAAACAAAAAGTACATAAACTGTTTGTAGTGATGCAAGAAATGTGTATCACCAAAAGATCTGTTGATTAGCATGAGCACAATCTCGTAGCTGGAGACTAACAGTGAGCCGCGATGTTACGTTATATTTATTGAACTTAGGGACACCAATTTTGTGGAGTAGACGTTGCTGCTGATGACTTTTTGGAAGATCGAATGATGACTTATTTTGTTCCCGAATATAGCTTCTTAAATTTACGTAAAAAGGCTTGATAGACGACTTAGTGTTAGTTGTTCATCTTTTGTAGTTTTGGAAGCACAGTGATAGTTGTAGACACACAAAATGACTCAGTTAAAATTCATTACAAGGTGAATGGTCATGGCAAATTAGGCCATGACATCGCTAACGCACTCTACTAGGTGTATAAAAAAATAGAGGCTAGCGGAACAAGCTAGAGGGCGACTGTCTGTCAGCCCTCCAACCTCGAAACTCCTTCCCTTTATTCGGACGGGCTAAACCCTCGACAGGTCGGGTTCAACCCCCTCTCCCGGCATCATCCAATGCGAACATTACTATCGCAAAAACGTCTCCTCCTACATACGCTTATTCGTCACTGCCTTGACTCCGTTGTCGCGTCGCGAGTTTCCTCACAGGAACTCCGGAAGAGGGTGTTAGGCACCCACATTGGTTGCTTCCCTGGTTTGAAGAAGCTCCTCCTATATTAAGCTGTCCCTCGATCCTAACCAAGACAGGAATCTAAACTGTAAAATCCTGACAGTAGAAGTAAGAAGAAAATGTGTAGAATGAGCAAGAAGGAAACGATATCTTGAAGTCTAGCTAGCAAGGCTACGCAATCACCTAGCTATGAGAAGCTGCTCCCAATAAAAATAAATAAATAAATAAAATAAAAATCATTTATTTTTCTCATAAGGTACTGTGGCCAACAAGATTAGGACACAGCGCCTGAGGTTTTCATAACACAGCATAGCGAAGGACAGGATTGTTTTGCATTATAATCGCAAGACTTGGGTCATCTCTTGCTACCGGAAAGTAATATGGAGAAAAAGTACAAGAATCTTAGATAATCTTAACGATTTGCCCAAGCCGTCTCTTCTGTTATTGTATTACATGAGCTATTTCCAAAGAGTGCATCCTGCCAATCATTATTCTCGGAGATTCATATCTTTCTTCTTAAAGAAAACAATTTACTCTGGTCATCATGTAATTAAGAAAAAACTTTGATAAGCTTGGACTCGTTACTGCTACAGGAGACGCATCGACGCAGTAGGCAGTAGTGGCACAAGGGCAAGGTGCGCTGTTTTGAGATTCCAAAATTAAAGTGACATTTAAAGAACGTCAACAACGGGAGGATGACGGCCGGACCAGATACGAACAGGACAAACTAGCTACAGAACTAATCTTAAGATCAATGCAAGCGGTAAAAATAAAAGTAGAAGCAAAGTTTCAATTGAACTCACCAGTTCGTAGTTGTTTCTGAGAAAGTCATGAAAGCTCCTGAGGCCACAGTCACACATCCAAGGGTTGTTGCCGAGAAGGAGGGTCATTGCTGTCGAATTGAAGTGATCCAGTAGCTGCTGGGACATTGCTGAGAAATTGTTAAATCGGAGATCCATGAATTGGAGAGAGTGAGGCAGGTAAGTGTAATTGAGCTCCGACACAGAGTTGTTGGACAGGTCCAAATTCACGAGGTTGTCAAAGTTAGGCTCACCCAGGAAACTTACGTTCTCGTACAAGTTGTTTGAAAGATCCAAGCTGAGCCTGTTAAACTTTGTCTTGACTCGTTCATAGTTGTCTGTAAAGGTGGGAGCTTCCCAAAGACCAAGACCGGAACAGTCCAGTAACACGAAATTGTCATGCATTCTAAGATTGCACGTGCATTCTACTGAGCAGTCGTACTCGCACACAAGTTTGGAAATGTCAACATCAGTCAGAGGAATGTCCCGGAGGTTGCTGGGGGTTGAGCACAACGTAGCTGATCCATCTTCTACTATCAAATTGTACGGGCGACTGCGAGACACAGGAGGCGTAAATTGAGCCGTTTTCAAAAAATGGTACATCTGGCAATCACAGTTTAGAGAATTTCCCTCCAGATAGAGTGTTACGTACTTGCTGTATTCGTCATTGCTGCCCATTCCGAGTGGCACCATGGAAGATATATTGACAATATCGTTATCTTGCAGGTATACCGTCACATTTTTGGAGATGAAGTCGAGATCTTGCTGAGACAGGGAAGTCAGCGAGTTGTTTTTCAGATCTAACACACGAAGTCTGGTAAATATATATCGAGCATCTGTGAAAATAGAAGTCAACTGGTTGTTAGCTAGGAAAAGTTCCTCTATGTTGGTAAGTTTATTCAGTGGATGAATGAAGTCATGTTGAAAAGTGAGCTGGTTGTCCGATAAATGCAACTTGACGAGGGAGGAATGATCTGGGAAAGTGTCAAGTGGTATTGTGGTTAATTCGTTATTCTGCAGAAATACTCTTAACAAAGAAATGCAATTTCTGAAGAGAGCTGGTGGTAATTCTTTCAAGAAATTCGTATTGAGAAGGACAACTTTTAGCTTAGTTAGATTGTCAAAAATTCCTTCGGCTAGAAAGTCGATGCTGTTGGCCTGGAGATCGAGTTTTACTATGTTGGGTGATCCTTCGAAGAGATTGGCATCAAGACTCTGGATGAGATTTTTGTGCAAGGTAACGTTCTGAAGAGTAGGCAAGTTATTGAACGTAGTGGTGATGTTGGTAAGGTCGTTGACACCAAGGTGTATAACAGTTACCGAAGTGTCTTGGAACAGCTTTGAAGGAAGCCAAGATATTTTATTATGGCGAAGAGTTACCATAGTTAGGTCAACACAACCGTCAAAGGCAGACTCAGGGAGAGTCTGCAGCTCGTTAGCTTTAATATCAAGCGTGTGCAACCTTCCCAAATTTCTAAAAAGCTGAGGATCAATGGCAGTTAATCGATTTGAACTCAGTATAATGGTGCTGATATTCGGTGTAGTAGCGAATAATCTCGGAGGGAGAGACGTGAGCTGGTNGCAGCTCGTTAGCGCTAATATCAAGCGTGTGCAACCTTCCCAAATTTCTAAAAAGCTGAGGATCAATGGCAGTTAATCGATTTGAACTCAGTATAATGGTGCTGATATTCGGTGTAGTAGCGAATAATCTTGGAGGAAGAGACGTGAGTTGGTTAGTCCACATGTTGAGTATCTCCAGCGATGGCACGTTTTGAAATAGGGTCTCAGGTACACTGGTAAGGACATTACCTCCTATATCTATAGATCTAAGTTTACTAGTATAAGACAAAAAATCATCGGGCAACTGTCCTAGATGTTTATTATCGGTGATGTAAAGTTTTTCTAACAGCGGCGAAGGCTTGAGCAAAGCGGTGGGTAAGGAAGTCAGGTTATTGCCATCTATTTCAAGGGAGGTCAGGTTTCCCAAATTTTCTAGATGCCAAGACTGCAGTCCACTATTAACAGAATGCGAGGTCTTCCACACGAGATGCTGCACATTATTTGCATTCACACCCATCTTTTGCAGAACGCTTGCAACAGACTCGTTGAAAAGAGGACATAGCTCGATCTTGACATAGATCACATGTGGGAATGAGCAGCCCTCGAGCCCAGTGAAGTTGAGCTCGGGTGTGGAATAGTCGCACTTTAAATAGAACAAACTATCAACTTTTCCATCATAAGGATACAGCGTGATGGTGAACTGCGTTTCGAACGAGCTGGGACATAAGAGTTCGTCGCCGCCGTGGCACGTGCCGCATATGAGGATGGCGTTAATGAGGGCCAGTCTCCATGCCAGGAGCCACAGCCTCATGAGGGTGGGAAGTGTTGCCAGCATAGCAGGCGGTGAGGGTGACAGGGAGCCCATAGCTCAGAGGCACAGGAGAGACAGAGGTAGAAGTAATGTGGTGATCGTCACATGGCGTCGAGCGCGTCGAAATCGCTGGTTACGTTGCTCTTCTTATAGCTTGCACCGACCTGCGAAAAAGAAGAAACAATTTAGTTAAGTTAAAAAAAAAAAAACAGAGCTGGATAGAACATAAATTCTGGTCCACTGAAGATTTGTCATGTCACACAATAATGATACTCTGAATTTCATGATTCGTTAAGGCGAACGTAAATATATGGTAAATTTGAGTAGCTATACATATATAAAGAAGCCTCTACCCCTTAATGAATAGCACAAAGTTTCAACGAAAACGTGCCATAAAGTCATACGAATCTGAATAGATTGTATACAGAACACATAAAACTTATCGGAGAGAGAAAGAGAGAGAATGGGTTTAAAACTTGTCAATATTAACGAAGGAAAAGACAATGAATTGGTACCCCATACACTAACAAAAATCTCGGCTACCCCAAAAATATAATTTTAAAACAGCTGCTGATGCAGCCGAAAATTTAGTGAGGATACGCACTAGGTCAAACTTTATAGAAACGAAATAGCGAATTACATTAACAAGGAACCACGCAGTATATAGTATCGTAGCAGCGTTATATTTTAGCAGCAGAGTTCAGTATTTCACACATAATATGATTAAAAACAACCAATTTATAACGAAAAGAAGTGGCTTGCACCAGAGCAAAGATCGCTGGACCTCTTATTCAGTCCCGTGATACAGATGCTAATTAATGGCTAGTCCATCGTCTTCACCGCATTGCAGTGCAAACGGTAGGTAGCAGGCAGTATCAGCGATGTAGAAAAGTTATCATAAGAACAATGGCGGTCCAAATGCTGCAAGCAGTAAATTATTTGTTTCACGCAGCCTGTGCCAGTTGGCCGCGCAGATTCCGACGATAATGCTGGCTGGATATACAGTACTTTACAGTACTTTATTAACTAAACTAAAAAAAAAAATCTGGAGAAGCCTGAAGATATTGTTGGTTATGATAAATCTTTTTGAAGCTGGACTCGTGCATATCGAACGGAATTTACAGCACGAAAGTTACGCACGCAGAGAGCAAATTCGATTTAGTCACAACTGATTGAAACAAGTATGCCTTATGCAAAGACAAGACGACAAAACATCTCGACAAAAGGATGACAACCTGAATTGAGCAGCTATCTATAGTTACGGGGCAGCAAAGGTTAAAACTTGGGAGACCGCATATATAGTCGGGGGCTCAAACCAATGTCCGACAAGTTGCCCACACTGCTGCTGCTAGTAAGAGGGACAACATAGAAGCACAATTGGCAACATGACAACAGCGACACAAACGATTAATTGGCCATGCCTGAGACACTAATAACTGCGTTTGTAAAACGAACAACAGCACAGGTTTGCCGCTGGCCGCAGGCGTTAATTTCTTCTGGCCGATAAAAACTTGTAAAAGACAACCACAGGCAATAATAGATGGCCGAAATAAGAGGCAGCGGTCCCAAGAAAACGTATAACCACGGAGGCCTTGGGCTTCAAAATGCAGCAGTAGTTGTTTCAACAGAGAATGGCGCTTTGTTCTGCATCGGAGGGAACTGACGGGCTGAAAGCCGCAACAACGGAATACCACACAAATTCCGAAAGATAGCAACCATATGTGACAGTTATACAATGGCTTTAGCGGAGCAGCCGTGTTACGATAGGTGCTGGAAACATCTCTTCGAAAGGATCGTTACAAAATAGGCTGCTTTAATGTGGGGTCAAAACTCCAGGTAACGTACGAAAATTACTACTATAGGATATTGTCCTCATTAGAGATGGCAGTCAGTCACGAGGTCCTGCCTTTCAATGTCAAACTGATCCACTAAATCGTAACATGAGATACTTACCTTTTCTATAATTATAAAGTCAATTCCTTAGCAAAGAAAGAGTCCATTTGAGGTTTTTAAGTAAGCCTAAGGCTGCAATAACTTTAATACGAATGTGACCGGTGAAGGCAGTAAAGGGATTGAGCCTTATTACCCACGTGGCCCGTCGATATCTAAACAATTAAGAAGGAATGGCAGGCAGTGTTCATATTACATATATTGAAGAACTATCATTGAGACTCCCAGCATATCAAAAATTTAAGTCGTCATAAAATGGGAATGATTACCGCGTACGAAACACGGATCAGGCAAGAAAAGGTGTAGCAGACAGGGCCGTTTTCAGGCGTGTATGGCAAAGAAACGGAGCTAAGCAGAGTAAGCATAGGAAAGAAAGCTGACTGAAAGCATAAAACCTATTTGAAGTGAAGGAATATGTGGGCCTAACTGGGGGCGCTCTACAGCCTACAATTTAAGGAGCATGAACCTCATATCCTAAAACTATGGCCTGCAGCTAACTCGAAACGTGGGTCCTAAGAAGTGCTCAGTCTAAGTCTGCCAACTCAGGAACACAGCTTGTAAGGGAACAGGAAATACCTCGGCAACAACATAAAAATGTGGTGAACAGGAGCTCGTAAGTGGGCTTTTCATGCAATTCTCACACGTTAGAAGTGCGACAGGCTGCAGAAATTCAGTACACTAAGGCTGAAGTCAGTGGTTACGTGCACTGTGGAGCAAACCGTTGGCCGGATGGACCTATTGATGCATATAACCCTTGAATATGTACTAATCAAAGTTATCTTCTGTGACAGTTTATAAAATTGTCTCCAGAAATCTGTGTTATTATCGTAGATTCAGTATTAAAGCGAGGCAACGGTATAGGGCTACTTCTTAGACACGCCGTGTATAGCCACACTATACTGTGATAAGTAATTCAGTATCAAAGTACATCCTGTTGCATAGAGCCAAGTCCAACACCACTTTTTAAAAACTTATTCTGTTAAGGGGTTAAGAAATCATGTGGGTGAGACAAACAGTCGGCATCCCTGGAGCCGTGCAGCAAACAAGCGTACAAATCCTTGCACCTCAGATATGGCAACGCTCCTCAGAAGTGGTGCAATATATATATTTAAGGCAGCCATCAGTGGAACTGAAGAGCATCAAGGTCGCAGAGAACACAAGCAAGGAAAAGTCGAGGTGTACGCCACGGAAAACCCGGCGCGCATAAAGCGCTGCAGAGGCAGACGGACACCTGCATTGGTTCTCAGGCGCCGTGTGGGGGGTACAACTGCTACGGCAATCCAAGCAATGATGGACACCGGCCAAAGAATGATAATTTATACTTATTAAATGATTAGTCTATGGCCTCCCTAACCGCAAAATACCCGGCGACTCAAAGAGAAGAAGGACGAAGGAACACCGTGATGTTCAGAAGCATGCAGAACTAATATGCACAGAGAATTGCGAGCTTGGGCTCAGCACGACTGAGAATATAGAAGAATACAAAAAACATGATTGGTGAAAAAAGGAAAGGCGGAAAAAGATACACCGATGGCCTTCGACTGATTATTGAATTCAATATTTCACAACCCCCGACGCAGCGCAGCGATTCAGGAGTATAAGTGCGGCTCCTATACACGGAGAAAAACTTCTAATCAAATGATTCAAGCAAAGTAAAAACACTATGGTTGTGCGAACTAAAAATAATAGTTCTGTATACTAAGAATAGTTCATTTCAATTTGATCCCTTAGCCCTGAAAATCAGTATCGGATTGTTAGCTGGTATATTAAGTACAGAGAGTTCGCTGTATGCACCCCACGTAGTAGGAGGCATGAATATATTCTAATCTACGCCCTATGAGTCCGCCACAGACACGTGTATATATGGTAGAAGCATTTGCTGTGCTAAGTAAAGATGTTTAGGACTATGGCCAATAATTCAGGAGCACGACGTTCCATAACATAAGGTGAACTTAACCTTATGCCCTCTGGTCCATCAAATTCTACCCTTGAAGGAGGGCTTCTGCACAAGAAACGCGCACTGATGAATCAATGGTCATGTTATACATGATCATGTGTAGAGGCGCGGTACTATAGTCCGGCTAATACTGAAGCGGAGACAAGCCTCGCCGCTGTCGAGATTTATGTAAAGAGCGGGCGGACGGCAGTAAAAAATTAGCAGCGAGCAATAAACCCGCGGATGTAAAGTAACCAGATGCAGTTATGGAGAGCTGGGGAGCAACAATGCGGATACGGGGTGAGGTGCTGTGTTAATCGGGGCGGTAGTAGCAAAGAAATACTCGCATATATTCCGGAGCGAGTACGAGACCAGGCATCATATAAGCGACGCGATAGGATACGAGAAGGGCGGGCGTATTGCAAACGAGGACCGAACGCTACTAGATGAAATCAAAAGAGACGCCACTAACTGAGGCTATCATATGAGAAGGTTTGTTTTGACATGGATATAAAATTCAATAATTCAGCACTGCTAGCATTCGACATTACGAAACGTTTGAATTAGCGGGTAATACCTACTGTATATGTCCCAGCATCCACCATAAACGACGTTTCAAATAATTGCATGCCTACCTACATATAGCAATGATTTGTTTCGTGACTTAAATCATTGTATGGTTTATTGGACTTTTATTTGCATTAGTAGGCTAGCCTTGCCTTCGCAATCTCACTCATCGGCATAAGGTACAGCCGCGATGTCCAACAAAGAATGAACAGGCGCGCAAAATACCCTTGGTCTTCTTTTACATGATGAACTCACAAAGAAAACTGATTCTTGAACATTTTTGTGAGATGACAAAAGCAAAACTAGAGCATTCTGAGAGCGCATACCTCCGCCAAGCGAGGCAACAGTAACGAAAAATTCAAATTGGCTTTAAAACCATAATTTTCTCCGTATCAAAATCTAATCATTTGTGCCCTCTGATGGTATTAACAGATTATGCAATTTTCGTGAATATCAGATAAATAATTTTCTGAGTTATGCTGCTAACAAACATTATGACAAACATGGGTCAAACATACAAACGAATAAACCGATCTGCACCAAAATTTACGGTAATCGTTTATGTCTTTTGCCATTAATAACAACTCCTATAGTAATAGTAGTAGTAGTAGGAGTTTTTACTAGCGCTTCAGTGGCACACTGCCTATATCGTGCCGAACTATTTCTGTGTTTAACCACAGGCTCGTGCGCCGACTACGGCGCGTTTTAAATTGTCAATGATTTTTGTCTCGGCTTTTCTGCCGGTAGGTCTCAGAGTGGTCAGTGCGCTACCGACAGGAAAAAAGCGCAAGTTGAGCATCTCCAACCCCCGGGCGCGGCTGAACGCTGTCGCTCAGTTACGCCGCACAGAGGAAGGAAACGAAATACAAGAAAGTAGAAGTCTAGCGGGAACAGGTCAGCAACCTCGATCGGCAGCCCACCTCCCGAAACAGAAGGGGAAGTATTGAGAGCCTACCTAATTTGATAAAACTAACCTCGTCAGCAGGAACTGCGGCCAGATGCTACATTCCCTGCGGAGAAGGCACTCGGGACCCTTGGGTGCGTGATGCCTAAACATATTGTGGCAGGGAAAGGGCCCGCCACAATATGCCTCTGAGGGCTAACAACTCCTATAAATTTCATAAAAATCCATTCATAATTTTTTGAGTTATTGTGCTAACAAGCATAGAATTAGAAACAGTGACTAACGAACGAACGAACTGATCATCGCAAAAATTTGTTCATTTATTCTTCGTAATGTATCTAACAACTTGTGTAAATTTCATAAAAATCCATCCATAACTTTTTGAGTTATGGCATTAAGAAAAAAGAAGCAGACATACAAAAAACAAACAAACGGATGGACGGATCTTCACCAAAAGTTAATCATCTGTTCCTCCTAACATACATAACAATCCCTGTAAATTTCGTCAAAATCCATCGATAATTTTTGAGTTATCTTGGTGACAGACAGACTGACAAAGAGACAAACAGACAGACAAACCCGATGAAAACAACCTCCTTGGCGGAGGTAATGACAATGCTACAGAATCTAGGTAAGCTCAAATTATCACCCTTGACGGTGCCATCTGCTGATACCCAGTAGTGAATTTCAAGCTTAAGGCGTCATGATAGGAGAAATGAAATAACATGAAAAGCAGCGAAGCAGGCGCTTATTTGATGTCATGGAGGGGACACGGCAAACTTCGAAACTGTAAAGAGTTACCGCCGCAGACATGACGGTTCCGCTAAGAATTACGTACGGGGAACAAGTTGATGGCGTCCCCGCGCCCAGTAACCTTACATTGCCTAAATCCAATGTAACTATTTCGTGCGAATGGCACTACTGTATTTGTTTCGTCCTTAAATGTGCACACTTAAGGGATAACAAACGACACGCAAGATCAGGGCAGGTACGACGAACTCCGCAGTACATGGCGTTGGATATGTAAGGTTCGGTTTTTCTGTTCCTGATACATGCAAAGGGATTTTCCATTATTTGTATGGCTGTATAGCAGACAAGACTCCAAGACACTTCAACAGCCGGGAATATCCACGATGACGCGCAGCAAGTCCATGTCTGCAGAATAGACAGAAAAACGACGCAGGCAACGCAATCATAAAATGACTGTTGATGGCGACGGCATCAAATGTACTTGATTGCGCGGGGACGCAGACGGTGAATAGGAAAGATAAAGGGATACGTAGCTTCACCTTCCTGTAATGAAGGCGTGGTAGTTCAAAAAACGTTAGCTGCTAACGGTATTTCCAACTGTCTTCACTGTTCTGCAATGAAAAAGCAGTGCGTGATGTCCTTCTGTACGTACTGTGTCCGTCTTCCCAGTTAACAGCTCCTAAGTTTTGGTAGGTAATTATTTACTTGGTAAATAAGCGACTTGAGATATCTAGGAAGAAACATATTCTATAATATAGATGTAAAATCTGAGATGAACATTTTTGTAACGCCAGTATATTGATTCCAAATGAGTCATTGATGTTTCCTTGTGAGTGGTGACAACAAAGCAAATGAACTCAGGTGAAGCCAATGAGTTAGTTGGGTTCCTTACACCTGCAGATCGCAATTACAGCTAAGTTTGTGATAAAAACTGGACAAGAAGTGCTGGGCTTCGACTGAGAAATGGAGCAAAAAATGACCTTCATGAGACTTGCATGGGCAGAAGCTTTTTGTAGGCAGTTCTTAGCATTGATTTCGACGCGCGGCTGCTGATCGTTAGCTTCCAACAAGACTTACGGCCCTGTGTCCAGCCTAAATTTGAGCTGCGGTGCGGCGAAGACCTGGGGGTGCACTGTACTTTTGACATTCTGGCCGGCTCAAATTTTGAGCAGAGCCGCG
>LQNS02278094.1:29398016-29419668 GCA_001587735.2 Parhyale hawaiensis
TCAACCAAAATTCCTTATGTACGGAAATATCCCGATAAGCAACAATAAAACAACCTTTCCGTCCATAATCATCGGTATTTCCACCGAAAAATTCTGATAGGGATAGTCGGTGGGCTCCAACCAATGTCTGACAAGTTCTCCACACTGCTGCTGCTGCTGCTAGTAAGGGGGACAACATAGAAGCACAATTGGCAACATGACAACAGCGACACAAACGATTAATTGGCCATGCCTGAGACACTAATAACTGCGTTTGTAAAACGAACAACAGCACAGGTTTGCCGCTGGCCGCAGGCGTTAATTTCTTCTGGCCGATAAAAACTTGTAAAAGACAACCACAGGCAATAATAGATGGCCGAAATAAGAGGCAGCGGTCCCAAGAAAACGTACGACCACGGAGGCCTTGGGCTTCAAAATGCAGCAGTAGTTATTTCAACAGAGAATGGCGCTTTCTTCTGCATCGGAGGGAACAGACGGGCTAAAAGCCGCAACAACGGACTACCGGCCATGCAAATTCCGAAAGATAGCAACCATGTGTGACAGTTATATAATGGCTATAGCGGAGCAGCCGTGTTACGATAGGTGCTGGAAACATCTCTTCGAAAGGATTGTTATAAAATAGGCTGCTTTGATGTTGGGTCAAAACTCCAGGTAACGTACGAAAATGACTACTATAGGATATTGTCCTCATTAGAGATGGCAAACAGTCAGTCACGAGGTCCTGCCTTTCAATGTCACACTGATCCACTACATCGTAACATGAGATACTTACCTTTTCTATAATTATAAAGTCAATTCCTTAGCAAGGAAAGAGTCCATTTGAGGTTTTTAAGTAAGCGTAAGGCTGCAATAACTTTAATATAAACGTGACCGGTGAAGGCAGTAAAGGGTTGAGCCTTATTACCCACGTGGCCCGTCGATATCTCGACAATTAAGAAGGAATGGCAGGCAGCGTTCATATTACATATATTGTAGAACCATCATTGAGACTCCCAGCATATAAAAAATTTAAGTCGTCATAAAATGGGAATGATTACCGCGTACGAAACACGGATCAGGCAAGAAAAGGTGTAGCAGACAGGGCCGTTTTCAGGCGTGTATGGCAAAGCAACGGAGCTAAGCAGAGTAATTAAGCATAGGAAAGAAAGCTGACTGGAAGCATAAAACCTATTTGAAGTGAATGAATATGTGGGCCTAACTGGGGCGCTCTACATCCTACAATTTAAGGAGCATGAACCTCATATTCTAAAACTATGGCCTGCAGCTAACTCGAAACGTGGGTCCTAAGATAATAATAATAATAATAAGCTCCTTTATTTCCTGAGGTTTTCATGCTTAGTACTAACATAAGAATAATACTAAAAAGTAACATAAGAGACAATTGGCACTAACATAAGAATAATACTAAAAAGTTAAATAAAAGACCATTGGCATTAAATTTGTAGAGATCTACTAGTGCAAGGAACGTACCTATCTAAATAAGGAGATGATATTGACATTATTTTTCGTTGAGAGGAACGTTGGTCGAGGTTGGTCAGTCTGAGTCTGCCAACTCAGGAACACAGCTTGTAAGGGAACAGGAAATACCTCGGCAACAACATAAAAATGTGGTGAACAGGAGCTCGTAAATCGGCTTTTCATACAATTCACACACGGCAGAAGTGCGACAGGCTGCAGAGATTCAGTATACTAAGGCTGAAGTCAGTGGTTACGTGCACTGTGGAGCAAACCGTTGGTTCTATCGGCGGTCAAAAACTATCACGATTTAATGGATCGAAGAGCCACCCGGATGGACCTATTGCTGCATATAACCCTTGAATATGTACTAATCGAAGTTATCTACTGTGACAGTTTATAAAATTGTCTCCAGAAATCTGTGTCATTATCGTAGATTCAGTATTGACACGCTGTGTATAGCTACACTATAGGTACTGTGATAAGTAATTCAGTATCAAAGTACATCCTGTTGCATAGAGCCAAGTCCAACACCACTTTTTAAAAACTTATGCTGTTAAGGGGTTAAGAAATCATGTGGGTGAGACAAGCAGTCGGCAATCCTGGAGCCGTGCAGCAAACAAGCGTACAAATCCTTGCACCTCAGATATGGCAACGCTCCTCAGAAGTGGTGCAATATATATAATTAAGGCAGCCATCAGTGGAACCGAAGAGCATCAAGGTCGCAGAGAACACAAGCAAGGAAAAGTCGAGGTGTACGCCACGGAAAACCCGGCGCGCATAAAGCGCTGCAGAGGCAGACGGACACCTGCATTGGTTCTCAGGCGCCGTGTGGGGGGTACTAATACTATGGTGATCCAAGCAATGATGGACACCGGCCAAAGAATGATAATTTATACTTATTAAATGATTAGTCTATGGCCTCCCTAACCGCAAAATACCCGGCGACTCAAAGAGAAGAAGGCTGAAGGAATACCGTGATGTTCAGAAGGATGCAGAACTAATATGCACAGAGAATTGCGAGCTTGGGCTCAGCACGACTGAGAATATAGAAGAGTACAAAAAACATGATTGGTGAAAAAAGGAAAGGCGAAAAAAGATACACCGATGGCCTTCGACTGATCATTGAATTCAATATTTCACAACCCCAGACGCAGCGCGGTGATTCAGGAGTATAAGTGCGGCTCCTATACACGGAGAAAAACTTCTAATCAAATGATTCAAGCAAAGTAAAAACACTATGGTTGTGCGAACCAAAAATAATAGTTCTGTATACTAAGAATAGTTAATTTCAATTTGATCTCTTAGCCCTGAAAATCAGTTTCGGATTGTTAGCCGGTATATTAAGTACAGAGAGTTCTCTGTATGCACCACACGTAGTAGGAAGCATGAATATATTCTAATCTAGGCCCTATAAGTCCGCCACAGACACGTATATATATGGTAGAAGCATTTGCTGGGCTAAGTAAAGATTTTGGGACTATGGCCAATAATTCAGGAGCACGACGTCCCATAACAAAGGACGAACTTAACCTTATGCCCTCTGGTCCATCAAATTCTACCCTTGAAGGAGGGCTTCTGCAGAAGAAACGCGCACTGATGAATCAATGGTCATGTTATGCATGATCATGTGTAGAGGCGCGGTACTATAGCCCGGCTAATACTGAAGCGGAGACAAGCCTCGCCGCTGTCGAGATTTATGTAAAGAGCGGGCGGACGGCAGTAAAAAAAATTAGCAGCGAGCAATAAACCCGCGGATGTAAAGTAACCAGATGCAGTTATGGAGAGCTGGGGAGCAACAATGCGGATACGGGGTGAGGTGCTGTGTTAATCCGGGTGGTAGCAACGAAATACTCGCATATATTCCAGCGCGAGTATGAGACCAGGCTTCATATAAGCGACGCGATAGGATACGAGAAGGGCGGGCGTATTGCAAACGAGGAGCGAACGCTACTAGATGAAATCAAAATAGACGCCACTAACTGAGGCTATCATATGAGAAGGTTTGTTTTGATATGGACATAAAATTCAATAATTCGGAACTGCTAGCATTTGACATTGCGAATCGTTTGAATTAGCGGGTAATAACTACTGTATATGTCCCAGCATCCACTATAAACGACGTTTCAAATAATTTCATGCCTACCTACATAGCAAGGATTTGTTTTGTGACTTGAGTTATTGTATGGTTTATTGGACTTTTCTTTGCATTAGTAGGCTAGCCTTGCCTTCGCAATCTCACTCATCGGCATAAGGTACAACCGCGATGTCCAACAAAGAATGAACAGGCGCGCAAAATACCCTAGGTCTTCATTTACATGATGAACTCACAAAGAAAACTGATTCACGAACATTATTGTGAGATGACAAAAGCAAAACTAGAGCACTCTGAGAGCGCATACCTCCGCCAAGCGAGGCAACAGTAACGAAAAATTCAAATTGGTTTTAAAACCATAATTTTCTTCGTATCAACTGCAAAATCTAATCATTTGTGCCCTCTGATGGTATTAACAGCTTATGCAATTTTCGTGAAGATCCGTTCGTAACTTTTTGAGTTATGCTGATAACAAACATTATGACAAACATGGGTCAAACATACAAACGAACAAACCGATCTGCACCAAAATTTACGGTAATCATTGATGTCTTTTGCCATTAATAACAACTCCTATAAATTTCATAATAATCCATTCATAATTTTTTGAGTTATTGTGCTAACAAGCATAGAATTAGAAACAGTGACTAACGAACGAACGAACGAACGGATCATCGCAAAAATTCGTTCATTTATTCTTCGTAATGTATCTAACAACTTGTGTAAATTTCATAAAAATCCATCCATAACTCTTTGAGTTATGACATTAAGAAAAAAGAGGCAGACATACAAAAAACAAACAAACGGATGGACGGATCTTCACCAAAAGTTAATCATCTGTTCTTCCTAACATACATAAAAATCCCTGTAAACTTCATCAAAATCCATCGATAATTTTGGAGTTATCTTGGTGACAGACAGACAAAGAGACAAACAGACAGACAAAGAGACAATCAGACAGACAAACCCGACGAAAACAACCTCCTTGGTGGAGGAATGACAATGCTACAGAATCCAGGTAAAGCTCAAATTATCACCCCTTGGCGGTGCCATCTGCGGATACCCAGTAGTGAATTTCAACCGAGTCTTATCAAGCTTAAGGCTTCATGACAGGAGAAATGAAATAACATGAAAAGCAGCGAAGCAGACGCTTATTTGATGTCATGGAGGGGACACAGCAAACTTCGGAACTGTGAAGAGTTACCGCCGCAGACATGACGGCTCCGCTAAGAATCACGTACGGGGAACAAGTTGATGGCGTCCCCGCACCCATTGACCTTACATTGCCTAAATCCAATATAACCATTTCGTGCAAATGGCGCTATTTGTTTCGTCCATAAATGTGCACACTTAAGGGATAACAAACGACGCGCAAGATCAGGGCAGGTACGACAAACTCCGCAATACATGGCGTTGGATATGTAAGATTCGGTTTTTCTGTTCCTAATCCATGCAGAGGGATTTTCCATAATTTACAAGGCTCTATTGCAGACAAGACTCCCAAGACATTTCAACAGCTGGGAATATCCACAATGACGCGCAGTAAGTGCATGTCTGCAGAATAGACAGAAAAACGACGCAAGCAACGCAATCATAAAATGACTGTTGATGGCGACGGCATCAAATGTACTTGATTGCGCGGGGACGCAGGCGGTGAATAGGAAAGATAAAGGGATACGTAGCTTCACCTTCCTGTAATGAAGGCGTGGTAGTCCAAAAAACGTTAGCTGCTAACGGTATTTCGAACTGTCTTCACTGTTCTGCAATGAAAAAGCAGTGCGTGATGTCCTTCTGTACGGACTGTGTCCGTCTTCCCAGTTAACAGCTCCAAAGTTTTGGTAGGTAATTATTTATTTGGTAAATAAGCGACTTGAAATATCTAGGAAGAAACATATTCTATAATATAGATGTAAAATTTGAGATGAAGATTTTTGTAACGTCAGTATATTGATTCCAAAAGAGTCATTGATGTTTCCTTGTGAGTGGTGACAACAAAGCACGTAAGCTCAAGTGAAGCCAATGAGTTAGTTGGGTTCCTTACACCTGCAGATCGCAATTACAGCTAAGTTTGTGATAAAAACTGGACAAGAAGTGCTGGGCTTCGACTGAGAAATTGGAGCAAAAAATGACCTTCATGAGACTCGCATGGGCAGAAGCTTTTTGTAGGCAGTTCTTAGCAATGATTTCGACGCGCGGCTGCTGATCGTTAGCTTCCAACAAGACTTACGGCCCTGTGTCCAGCCTAAATTTGAGCTGCGGTGCGGCGAAGACCTGGGGGTGCACTGTACTTTTGACATTCTGGCCGGCTCAAATTTTGAGCAGAGCCGCGTACGCAGGAATTAAGAGATGGATGCACTGGAGATTCTTCACTGCAGCAGGCTCGGATTTCACCCGGGGCGAAGTACGCCTGGCAGAAGGGGTGTACTGGACCATGGCTGGCTCACAGTTCAGTTGTGAACACGGTTGCGATCTGCGGCTCGGAGTCGGCGAATACGGGCCATTTTGTTAAGAAAACGAGCAAAATTCGTCGGAGTCGCCCATTTTTTGGGTAAAAGGAACCGCCCGCAGTCGGTAACTGGCTGGACCCGCCGCGGGCCGGACTAGGTCCACCCGATTTCTCAACCCTGCATGGTTGTGAAATAGCGACCATTATTAGGCTAACCCCCAAGTAGTAAATGCGTTTTATACTCTGTTCGTATCAGAACTGGATCTTCAGGCGTTGAAAACCCGATCCGTTCTGGCACAAGTTTTAAAATATTAAAACAAACGGAATATGGCAGCAACCTCATCCGTCAGAGGAGATAGGTACATAGACAGAATGTAGATAGCATAAAGCAAACCGCAGCCCAAGCTTTGGCTCCTTTCTGGGAATGGGCCTGTCCCTCCGTCTGTTGTTGAATATTTAATACAAGATACGGGGGTAATCGACAATTTTTACAAAATAGATCACGAGGCCTCCCACGTTAGTTTATAAGCTAAAGAGCTAAGTGACCTCAACCATAGACAACTTAGTTTTTTTAGCCACCCGGTAAAGGGTTAAGGTACAGCGTGCTTCACAAACGAAGTCTCAAACAAGGTTGGAACAAGGTTACCTGTTTACCGGATGGCTGATGAACGCATTCGGAGGAACAGTACCATAGAAGTAACCACGCATACGATCCCTGGCCCGATAAGGGGTTAGCTCCGTTTTACTCAGGTAGACAAGAGTTTGTTTTTCCATTGTACATCTACGGGACAAAGAACTGCCCTTGAAATAAGGGGGCACAGATTGAGTGAAATAACGTTAACCCATTTTTCATCTCGTTGCCAATACGCAACATGTCGAATAGTTATTCTCAAGAAAGGCAGATTCATCTAAGAAACATTTGGTTAAATAGGGTTAAGAGCATTGATAGTTTGAGTGTCCGACCAGCCCATACCAGTGGTAAGATACTCTTCCTTAGATTAGGATTGATAAACCTTACACAACAAAGAAAATAACGATGAGAAAGCGAATGAGCTCGTTTGTCATGAATTTAGTTTGCAACGATCGTGTTTTCTAACAGGTACCAAACAACATAGTGTAATTGCTCCACTTTACTTTTAAATCAAGCCAAAATTCGCTCATTTTCATTGTAATAGTAAATATATAGCTTCTAATTTAAACAAAAGTTCATATTTATCATCTGTGAAGTAGGTAACGCTTTTGGTTTAAAACAAAAATATTTTGGCAATTACAAGCAAACCTTTGAACAAGGTCAGTTCGCAACTGTAAACACAGAATCCCCAGCGACGGCACAGTATGTCAGGCAGAAGAGACGCGTTTCAAAAAAATCGCACATGCAAGGTTGAAAAAAACTAAGAACTCCCTAGATAGAATTGCTTTTAGGCTTGTTGACTGCAAAGAATTGGCGCCCTGCATGCCCAAGTCATTAGTGCGCGTCAGCTGGCACTATACATTTGTAAGCACAGGCAAAAAAGGTAGCCAGCTCTGGAAAAACATGGAGCAGCTACCAGTACGTCCAAAACCCATATAAAAACACGTATGGGGGCCATCTTGAAACGGTTGCGCGACAGCCTATACAAACAACATGGAGGTCAAACCCAGGTTGAAGCCTTCTATGTTAGGTACCGTACTGCTTTTTGCATGTATGATGTTAGGCAGCAGAAGATGGAAAGTTTCGTCTGAAATTAGTTGCGGTTGGAAGTTCTTCCGGTAGTCACCATATTCGGTGGTACCTAGCCCTTGCACAAGTGGGCACATATCGTAGGCATTAGGTAGAAAATTGAATAGGACACACAATTGGCTATAGTATCTACAACACTAACAAAAATCGGTTATTGGCTTCTCCAGAGAAGTACAACACTTGAAAATACAGTAGGAAGAATTTTATTTGCATATTGCATTACTAAATCAAATTGTAAAACACGTAGAATTCGTATTGATGCTTGAAACAGGCACGTACTTTATTCAAGGTCGTGTAGGTACGGTACTGAATACTGTTCCGGATGAAAAGCGTATTAAGCTATCCCTTTTCTCTACAAATTGGAAAACCTCAAGCAGGAGATATGTATTCTGCACGCAACCAACGTGTGACGGCAGCTATTCAAGCTCTTGTCGTCAACGCGAGCTGTGACTTCATGCAAAGTAAAAAGAAAACAACCACTGTACCGGATTTGTAACGCGATGAAGCTAATCTTTACGTTGAAAATGTGAAGAATTCTCATTAGCTGAGGGGGCAGTGGATGACAGGGCGACAAAATATTTACTCAATTGCTAAAAGCAGTTGCCGCAATTCCTACAGGTGCCGAAAAACTTGCAGGAGCAGCCTTAGGTCCCAGCTTCTCAGCAGTAGCTGGGACCGCTCGTTCGCCCTGAACAGGAGCTGGCGAGCTCTGTTTACATTGCATGTACGGTACGTCCCGTGTGCATCTTTGAATCTCCTACCCGGTCAGTCTGAGGAGCAACTAGCGCCGTGCCAACCCGAGCAAAATTTAAGGCCGCCACGGCCGGTGCCGTCCAGCAGCAAAAATTGCGGTTTTAGCTTCTGTGCCGACCCTGATTTTTGATAGGGAAGCTGCCGCCACCAAACAGGCATATTAAACAGCTATTCTAATCAACTACCTACTAAATGAAAGATAGAGAAGAATATGGTATAATTTTCCATGGTGAAACTCACAAGAAAATGACCTGTATGAGCATCAAGTACAATAAGTAGGCGAAAAATAAAATGATACTAAACAGCATTCACATGCATGCTCAACCCCTCACTTCGCACAACTTTTATTTTAAGAGGAATGTGTGATATTTATCACTCGTTCACGACTTCAGACTGTGACAAGATGCAGTGGAAGACCCGGAGGGACCGCACAGATCAGCTGGCGGGCACTCCCGAAGTTACGCAACAGCCTCCTCGTCTTCACACGGCCGGGCCTACAGAAGAGTCAAACATCCTTCCCTTGCACTAACGCAACACTTGAATGGTGACGTAGTACATACGTAGTTCACCTTAGCATGAGATAAATTTTGTCACGTCTATCGCCTCATAACAGACACGCGGGGTACTGACACGTTTCTGAGATGATAACGACAATATGGTCACAGATATACAATCAGACCAGTCAACTAGAACGCCTCGTGGCGTAAGACAATCACCGCGGTAAAGGGGGTGGAGGAGGAAGAACTGAAAGTGCTGAATCAGGAGTTACAAATTTAACGCCATCATTTTTGATGGTCAGCTTACTTTAAAGTTTGGAATTTTTCACATCTCAGTCAACCCACCCGACAGCCCGAAAAAGATTGTGATGATGGCTCAACTCCTTCTGCCTGTTTTTGGGACAAACATACAACCGTAAACTAAAACAGTATCACCACTCTTTGCTTCGCTCGCGGGCGATAAGAAAATTATGAGACAAGTTATATTTTGCACATGGGCAAATTTTTCCTCTATCTCCGGTAAAAGTGACAACCTTACTCATTCACAATGCCCTTAAGCCAGAAATGTTGCAGCACACATGTGAAATAGTGAATCTGTGGCCTGTGTCAGGCTAATAGCGCGGTCGACACCACATCAAACCAACACTTCTGACGCAAGTGCAGGCATCAAAGTAACGAAGTCTTCTAGCTTTGAGATGGCCAACGAGGCACGTCTCTAGTTAGACAAGTCATTCAATAAATACATTCGGTGAAAATGGCAGGCAAAGTAGAGCTTTAGGTGCAATACATGCATTGTGCTTGAAGGACCGTTCCGTTGCTGATAGCAAACATGAAACAAAAATAGCAGATAATTGCTCCTGGAAGGGAAGCGCTAGAGCCACCCCCAGCTACAGCATGAACACAACGTAGCTCTGCTGCAATGCATGCAGTTTTAGCTACTACAACAAAGCTATAATGCTGCTCTCGTCTAATCATTGTCATTTGCAGCAAGGCGCCATCTAAAGCTCGAACTCATATTGAGCTAGGGAATGCAGCACTAAACACTTAAATATGAGAGAATACACACAACGACTAGTCTATGCTATCTTGCGCTTAATAATAACGTCAATCAATATAAAAGGAAGCAGATATTATTTGAAAGCTGGCAAAATGGTATGGCACGTTTCAGTAGCAGCGATGGAGATACAATGGGCTCCGGAAGCCCGAAAAAAACATAAAGAGAGAAACACAATACATGTTATGCAAAGCTGGCAGGACGTCTAATGTATCATTCCTAAAGTTGATACGAAAATAGGCACCGGAAACTATCAGAAAGAATAAAACATGAGCGGACAGGGCTATGTGAATGTTGGCAGGACGACAGGAGATCTCCTCGGGAGCTGATAACAAATTAGCCACCGGAAATGGCTTGGCACTAACGTAAGTCAAGGGCACAGGCGTTTGGTTCTATCTCCTTGCAACGAGAATTACCCAGGTCACATGACTCGCAGTGGCCATAGCCAAGAGTAAATTAGAATAATTCAATTAAGTATCAGTTTAGGATCATTACACGGGGTATTTGAGAGAGAAGCAGACATGTATATAGTACAGTTTATCTAGGTTAGACAGAACATGCGAACGGAGGATCACCACGCATCGGCAATTCCCTCGGAGAAGAGGAATAAAGCGGTTTATTTTTTGCAAATTTATCTGTAACCGCCAAAAGTTTGGTACGAAACATCGAGAAATGCAGAAGAAAGATCGTCAACAAAGAACAGTCTCTGATCTTTAACAGAACGTATCTAAATGAAAATCGATATCTGTGTAGGTATGAATAGCACAGGGTAACAACTTTTCTTTTCCTATGGCCACAAATGGAAGACCTGTCCCTAAGTTGCTAGAGAATTTCGCTACCACGTCAGGTTACATCAATATTGTATTTAAAATTTTCGAGAACTAGCAATATATTATAGCTACGTCTTAAAATATTCCGGATGCGCGTTTGGCAGGAATAGCACTGATAAAGTACAAGAAACAGGACGCAATTACTTAAAAGTGAGACATGATAAACCAAAACTATCATCAGAATTGGAATCACAGAGTGAAAATAATGCACATACCCCTTACAATTGAAAGAAAATTCCAGCGACAATTAAAGTGTGTGTTCCCCAGTATAATCAATCATCTGCTCATTTCTTCTTACGGTTGAAGCATTGACAAAAACCTTACAAATAGTCGACCTAACCGTATCTCTGACACGCCGAAGTGCTGATAATAATATGCTTCATTAGGTACACATAGGGACATGGTACACAGGAGACAGCTTAATACTAAAGAAACATTAAATACTAAGATCGGGTAATACCATCATTACAAACTACACTGCATTGCGGCCTATTATGTGGCCCCTGTTTGGAAATAGTATGCGCTGCCATCGGCTATAATTAGATAGTTTGTAGTTAGGACCGTTATGGATCACCTTGAGTAAGGCGTTATCAAATTTTTCTATCCTGAGCTGGAAACTCAGAGCGCAATTTCTTGCCCTGACTGAGACAATCAGTATACCTACTTCTGAGCAAATATCATACCCGCACTATAGTTGACCTCGGCACATTCATCAGGCGCCGAAATATGTCATTATAGGCAACACGTAGGCGTCCAATCGATTTCTGCTTAAAGTTAAACCAAACCGAGTTACAGTTCAGGGGATAGCAGTAGCTCCAAAAGAGCTGGCATTTAACCTCATCCGAGCAGTGACCAAACTTTCTGATTAGCATGTTGCCCACTTCGTGGAGCTTTCGAGTTTCTTAAGTCAAGTGAATATATCGGAGAACAGGTTACTTCTTCTTGGTTTAATGTATATACAAACAGTTTTAACAGTATTATATTCAATACACAGTTTACTGGCTTTTCTCTCGCAAATCGAGACTAATATTTGCAGCCCACTTGAATAGCGAGAAGCAAGAAGCAAGAACCATATCATCAGTATAGCTGAGCGCATTTACTGCGTGACCATTAATGTGACACGGCACTCCAGCTGCTTTCAGTTGAGTGGAGATGCTATCAATGAAGATGTTAAAGAGAACTGGCGATAGTAAGCCCCCCTTGTCGTATGCCATTGGTCATGCCAAACGCTGATGACGTTGCCGCTCCCCATTTTACATAGCATTTCCTGAGCTTGAAACCAGTATTTTAGCGTCTGAACAATGTAAGGAGGTAGTTATTTGTTTCTCAGGCATACACTTAAATAGAGGCTAATGGTGAACTCGGTCAAGCGCAACCTTAGCATCGAGAAAGCACAAGTACACGGGAGATCCACTGTCAATGAAATGTTACATGAACTGTTTGAGTGTGAATATAGCCATTTCCGTTCCACGTTCGGCTTTAAAGCAAAATTAATCGTCTGCAGTCATCATGTACGGTGTCATTTGTCTCCCAAGCACTAGTTCTACCACTTTCGAGAGAGATGTTGCCACTGCGATCGATAGGGCGGTAGCCTAATTGGTCTTGTCGGTCACACATTTGATTTAGTTTTTTTTACAATTGGTGTCATTCTGACCCTCATCAAGTTCTCTGGGAGAATCTAAGCCAGTGTTTCCCAAAGTTCAATGTTCTGCGGATTCCCTGCGAAATCGTCCTGAAGCACACGGACCCCATGCCGTTAAAATGGCATCAACTTAGAATATTACGTACTGAATGAGTATTGTAGATGTCGAGGCTTTCCAGGCTGTTGTTTTTCAGTTAATACAGAACGGAAGAAGCACAACAACATCCACCAAACATATAATTACCTCCGCCAATGAGGTTATGTTTTCATCGTGTTTGTCGGTCTGTCTCTTTGTCTGTCTGTTATCAAGATAACTCAAAAAGTTATGAACCGATTTGGACGAAATTTACAGGGATTGTTTGGTATGTTAAGAGGAACAGATGATTAACTTTTGGTGAAGATATGCCCATCCGTTTGCCTCATTTTTCTCAATGCCTTAACTCAAAAAATTATGGATGGATTTTTATGAAATTGACATGAGTTGTTAGGTATATAACAAAGAGTGGATAACCAAATTTTGGTAATAATCCGTTTGTTCGTTCGTTTGTCACCGTTTTTAATTTTATGCGTGTTAGCTCAATAATTAAAAAAAAAAAATGAATGGATCTTTAAGAAATTTATAGGGGTTGTTAATAATGTTAAAAGACATAAATGACTAAATTTTGGTGCAGATGGGTTTGTTCGTTTGTATGAATCATGCTTGTCTTAACGTTTGTTAGCAGTATAACTCAAATAGTTATGAACGGATCTTTAAAATTGCACAAGCTGTTATTACTATCAAAAGGCACATATAATTAGATTTTGGAGTTTATACAAAGAAAATTATGGTTTCAGAGCTAATTCGAATTTTTTTTTTGCTACCGTTGCCTCGCTTGGCGGAGGTATGCGCTCTCAGAGTGCTCTAGTTAATTATGTCACAGTCACGTGACATCCCAGCTCAGCCCATTATTTACAGACAGCGAGTTTTTAACTTTAACTCTCTTAATTTATTTTGACTCGCGCTAAATGACCATTTGCATCTGATGATGGTCAACATATATAGGCTCTTCTCGCAAGTTTTCGAAAAAGAAAAAGTTAAGATTTTGTGACAGAGCAAGTGCAATTACGGGTAACTATGCCATTGTTAAAATTTTTTAATTCTAATGAATTGATGTAGATTATAATAAGCGATTTAAACTTAAATATTTCCTCTTATAGCCTCAAAATATGCTGTAATTTTCATCACCTTCGTGATAAAATCAATGTAATTCTGACACAGAAGCTTTAACCCGTACTCAGAGTCTGCCATCTAAGAAGGACACCGTATCTGCAGGTGTGGCAACGCAGCAATAAGCCTTTTAATGGTATCTCTACCTGTTTTAATGAATGTGTGGCGAGGTGTACATTGAACCTTACGTTTGCTGTGAAATCTCGAGAAGCACCGACCATGGGCGGGTTAAACGTCATGAACCAGTAGGGGGCCCGTGCGTGAACTACAGGAGGTCCGTAGGGTCATATGCACCCCCAATGGGCAACACTGTGCTAAGCTTTCACTGGCGGCAACTGTTGGCCATTTCGAAGCTTGGCATCAACTTTCGTGACAGCATTCCTTTAAGTTGAATAAACGGCACTGCTTACAATTCTCATATCAATCAAACATCACGCAGGCGAGTATACTGCAGCCTCGAATACGGAATCAAATTTAAAGGCGAGAAATCGCAGAACTGTTAATGTAATTTCTTCACCGACAGTGTTGATGGCAAGACTCACTAGCAGTACCAACGCACTAGACAGAGCACAATTATTAAAACATATTGCTTTGTAAAATTTCCGCAGGCTGCGTAAATTTGCTGAGACGTAGGCTAAATTGAACAGGGTCGTGAAGAAGTACTAGATTATTCCAGATATCACGTTTCAGACTTAGCTAGTCATTACCTTAAACCGATTTTAACAAAATTATGGTTGAAGTGATTTTGAGCTTTACACAACGTGTTATTAAATTAGATTGAGGCTAAATTATCCAGTTAAAGGAAAAAAAAGCAAAACCATAACCGTTCTGTCAGAGCACGTACCGGTGCGCCGCACAGCTGCACGGGTAAGACACTTGTTACGTTTCTAGGCGTTAGAGACTCCGATCCCCAGGCTACAACTATGCGTTGGTATCTCCGTAGCGCAGGGCCTTCACGCCATCAGTTGTCAATGGTAACCACTTCGGCTCATCGGCCCTACCGAGAAGACACAAGAATGCAGGTGGGCGGGGACGGAGGGTGACAATGAGTTTTTGTGCCACGCCGAAGATGACCCCTGAAGGTCTAACCACTCAGTAGCCACAACTTCTCAAACTAAATGTCCTCTTTACGGACGACTGAAGAAAATAACCGCGTCCACCTATATAATGCTAATAACGGGAGGGCCACACTACTGGAGGCAAGGAATGAGGTGTAGTAATTGTTTGGTTAAGTTGCATGGTCTTGTTTAAAATAGATCACCGAAGAATGAACCAAGTCTTGCCGGCACATCGCTGACTATAGGCAATATTGCCCACTAAAAGCCTGGTGGGAATTCACGTCATCACGACAATACTGACGCTTAGTGGTGGCGGAGTACCTACATGGGTTTCTTATCGATCTCACGAAAAAGTGGGAAAAATACTATTACTGTCTGGCGTTTATATTAGTTTAAAAAAAATTAAGGCTGTCCTGGTTGCCCAGGTTTGGGCGCAGTTGATATTTCTTTTTGATGCACGAGTTCCAGGTAAACACTTTCATCTGACACGCTGCTATCGCGCCACTTGTGCCCGTGAAAGCTACCGTAGAAATATGTCAACGATCCGAAAGGAACAACGAGATCATATGAAAATGCAGGTGGGTAGGTAACAAAATTTTATTATCATCGACAAAACCTAGCAAATACATGAACTGCAGGACGCATTTCTAAAGTACAACTGAGAGCAAAAACTGGACATTACCGAAAAATACCGAGGCAAAAATAAAACATCCGAGAGTAATGCTTTGAAATAAATATTAAACATGAGTGTGTAGCCTATGAAAATATATTTACATCCCGCTGTAGCGAAGGGAAAACGGTGCTGCACTGGCAACAGTGTACATAAAGTGCATGCGCACCCTATTGGCCAGCAGTAGGTACCAGTCCGGGGGACTGGAGCCGCGGAGGAAGCGAAATGCTTCGGGTAGTATATTTCCACAAGGACTCGCTAGTTCAATAGATGTAGCTTGATTATGTTTCTCAATAGAGAAATTCAGAATAAAGCAATGTAACGACAGGGAAACACAGCGAGCTCTATATGCTCTAACATGCAATTAATAGCGACGACCTCAAAGTAACCAACAGCACGTTAGTAGATAATTATACTGAGTACGGTAGCTTAAGACTTCTTTTCCACAACAAAGGTGAGCTGATACAGTAAGAGAGAAGAGACACACATTATGTCGACAGAAACGGGGGGGCTCGGCAAGAGAGTGTTCAAACACATGCAAGGATCAAGGCACATATATATAGGAAACAACAAGTTGGGAAAGAAGAGGAAGAATAAAGGAAAGTAACATCAGTAGGAGTATGAAAGAAGAACAGAAAAGACGCCCCGAAATCCTACAGGCGTAGGTTATCCCTCTGGCATAACTGCTCAAAATTTAACATATGATATGCCAACTTAACTAACTTAACCCTATGGCCCATCCTATGCCCCCTGCGTGAGGGGTCGAGTACCCTATGTAACGTTCATAGTTGTTTACAAGCACTATATGAAATAACAACTGAAGGGCAGTAAGACACTTGATGCAGTCCCCGCACTGCAGTATTAGACGAGCAGGATTAATTATATCATGAATAGAACAAGGCAACAACACGGTCGTTGTTGGTCTGGCAATCCAGCCAACACTTTTTTTGCGGCGTGGCTGATCCCTGGGGGCGAGTTTTACAACAAAAATATCTATATTCTGCCATCGATATAGAGTGCGTTCAGTGCAGTCTTGCTACGATAATTGGCAGCAAAAAGCTAATAAAGTAAATATTCTGCCCGATAGGCACGCAAATTTATTTTCTCCCATTGCTGCTCTGTGCAGCCACTTGAGCTTACAGCCATTCCTCGTACATACAACTTGGTGTGCGTCGATTCCCGCCTGCACACGCGTACACTGCAATATATATGCACTTTCTTGCTGTGCAATGCCCACAAAACTTTTAAAAACGCTAATATAGTATTGCAGTACATATGTGCAGCTAGTCAGCTAGGCTTCAGCCTTGTCGGGAATTTAAACTTCGAAGTCACCGAGGCTTTCCTTTCTCTCCTCATATTAAACTTCCCTGACTATACAGTCTTCAAGAGTAAACACATGCACGACACAGGCAACGCCACTGCAGGCTCGTCCATCTACAGACTGCCAGCAAGTGAACCGAAATGAATGAAGCAAAGGGGAGCCCAGGAATGGAGAACAAACGCACATCGGAAAAGAAAATTCCTAAAAACTCACGTAATGTTAGCTACATAACATAACAGGCTGTGTCTGTGTACACTGTACAGGCCCCTGCTAGAGCTGTTTGCATTGTGTATAAGCAAGCCCAGAGACAGCAAAAGACCGGTTACGGTACTTCAACTTTACCATAAGCGGAAACCACTAACATTGCAGTTACCGTATCACAATACTTGAAATATTCACACATAAAGCATTAATAGCTATACACAACAAACCGCTGAAGACTGGCTATACTGCATCAAAGTAAGAACCACCAAGAGTGCACTTACTGCGTCATAAGTTTTCTACTATGTCCGCTATCGAAAAGCACTGGAAATGTAGAAATCCACACAAGAAACGGCAAGACGCCCCAGGGCAGCAGGACACCGGCTACACTGCACCAAGGGCAAGGCCCACTGAGAGGCGCAGGTAACTCGGCACCACACACAAACACACCCGTGACCTCCTCTCCNTAGAAACAAAGGGCTCAGGGGACCACTATGAAAGTCCCCATTTCTGATTAGGTCAGTGACCTCCTCCCCCCCCCCCCCCCCCATACCAACAAAGACAGCGGCATGCGGTGGGTGCACTGTGCCCCCCAGCAACACTTCACTTAATAGCTTAGCGATACCCAGAACAGCAATCGATCACAGGTGACCCTGAACTTCTGTACACAAGTCGCCACACTGGAAAAGTTTCTACGTCAACATCTGTATAGCTTAGGGCAATAATAGTTTGAGAGCAAAAGACATATTCCGCAATAGGTAGAGTACGACCCACACGATACCTACCGTATATGTACCTACACCATTAATGTTAGTTGTATTAATATAGCACACAGGGTTACGAACAATTAGGTTCACATCTTATATTGATCTATCAGCAATGAACTATGTATTCACGAAGCTGACCATCGCTCACGGAACGGGGACGAAGTTACACGGTTAATGAATAAATCTAGTGCATGTCCTCCTGTGAGGTCACTGCACTCACTCGCTGGGCTCTTGAAGCGTTCCGTAGTTTACGTTTAGTACATTCCAGCGTCACAGAAATTAACAGAATGTAAGGATATCCCAGAACTCACAGCACTAATGAAATCGTCATAGAAAGTACCGACCTTTCAGTATTGCTGGTTTCTTAACCACCATTTGCGCTTTGATTTTGTCCTAAGTTTGTTAAAGATTACAGCTTAATTCCCTTAAGCAGTTAAAAGCAGGTCAGGAACAGTGAAGTTTTTATGGTGACCTCCAATGAAACTGAAGCGGATCACCGACTGAGTTTGACGCCATAGTTAAATCGATTTCACAATCACTTCTGTACGCTTCACGAATGGTGTGTACATGCCCGTTATATTCATTGGGTGGCTGACGATACGAACGAGTGCTGACGATACACAAGCTCTGACCGGTTTTAATGGGGGTCCATGCTGCAGTAGTGCGAATTTAAGAGGAAAGAGGACTATTCAGCGTTGTTATTCAGATATTTATAGGCAATATGGAATGGTGAACTCGGTTACCAAAACACAAATAACGTCTTAAATTCCTCTCACTTAATATCTCTTTTCGTTTGACAATGAGCACGTAACATACGTTCAACAGGTGCAGAGCGTTTTGTTACCATACACACATATGTTAATAGATACTCATCTCTGTATGAGGCCATGATTTTCCAGCACCAGTGACACAAGGAAATGGCAACACTGTCATCTCACCTGACCCGACACGGACACGATCATATGCTGCTCACTTTCTCAAACGAAGTGAGCGGTTCCGCGACGGCGTGTGTTTGACCTTCCCAGCGCGAGGTGCTACACTGGAGCCGCAGCTGAGCAGAGTGAGAGGTGGACTGCGCGTCGCGTATCCGGCTCAGTGTGAGGTGTACGGCTCGGGCCGCTGGCCTCTCCAGCAGCACGCGTCAGCCTTGTATATACTCTCACTTGAAGTTGAGAAGAGCTTACACTACGACTAATTGTTATCTTGTTAGTTTAGGTTTGCCTACGCCAGACATTCTTCTGGATGGATTCAAAGAGAGGAAAAAGCAGGGGCAGGGAAAACGCTCAGTAAACGAGGACCGTATGCATGCGTTCAGTAAGTGCAGGGAAATACGAGAGTACGAGTAATGATAGGCAGAAGGAAGGAAGAGAGCTAACACTATATGGACCATATAATGCGGAAATTTCTCGTAGGAACAGCAACGTTTCGAACAACACTATGTATGAAGTACGCTGGTGCTTGTGGGGTTAAATGACGCAAAAGAAAAAGCCATCGCAAAGGCCACGTTAGGCAACTTCCAGACTCCTCTTGGGCGGGGCGAGCGACTCCCCACGGTACACGATGAGCAAACCTGCTAATCTAACCCCGTGGCCCATCCTACGCTTTTCAGCAGGGCCGGAGGTTTGCAGATTCTCATCACTGTATTTTTTTTTAAAGTTAATTACGCAATTTAGACTACAAGGGACGTAGACCGTAGCTGAAACTTCTCTACTTCAAGATGGCCGAAAGGCTCCTAGCCGCAAATATTTCGTGATCTGATCATCTGAGAATTGGAAGGCGAGCGCCGCGTTCAGCTCTGGTGATAACAATTATAGGACGACGACACGTTCATCAAAAAATGCAGAGTAAAATCGAGAAGTTTGCACTCGGTGCGGCAAAGGGCTGACTCTTGCACACCGCCCAGACGAGCCCTTTGCACTTCCGAGGGCAAAGAATTTCCATGGAAGTTGAGAACTTTGAAGGTGCGCAACGGAGCAAGCAGCTCACATTCGACGATGCAACGCTTTAAGAATTTTAGTCTCATTACATACCGTTTGAGTTGCAAAATAATGTATGAATGAATTCTGCGAACTCTCATCCCTGCTAATTTTTTCTTTCATGAATTAATTAATGTACCTATGTTGCGGGCGGGCAGAGGTAAAGGCGTAATTCTATGAACATTTCACACCGAATAAATTCAAAACGTTGGCACTACATTCGTTTTTCTGCGAAAACACGATCCCTTTGCCACGAAATATGCTCTTCGGCCTTCTGCAGTTTCGTAACGTAGCGTTCACGTTGTTCCTGTTGAATGGACATCAAGTCATTTTGAAGTCTATATGGGTCGGATGTCTTTTTTTTTACATCTGCGGAAGCGGATCTTTAAGCGTTCTGACATCTGCGGATGTAATTGCGGATGTTATCATTTCGACATCCGAGGATGCAGATAGTCAAAAGAGGTGTAGATGTTCCGCGGTTGTACATGCGGATACTCGCCCCACCACAAACACACCCTCTCACGACGGCAGTTTGTACAACACTTGGGAAGAAAACTTAGATTGTGCTTTGTTGACAATGGCAGCGCTTGCATACATTTCAATCCAAGTGAGAAGTTGTAATCTTCAGCACTATGGATGAGTTTAGTGTTCAGTGTTAAACTTGCTCATTCGCGCCTCCTTTGCTTCGGATCTTTCGCGGATTTTACAGTTCTGACACCCGCGCATGTGATTGCGGAGGATACCATCTTAGCATCTGCAGATGTCCAAAGAGGTGCGAATGTTCCGCAGTTGCGGATATTCGCCCCATCACTATTTTGCATTATCTATAGGTATACTTAATTATACAACTCTGATTATCTTGTTCGTTTGCTATTATGTCACCGTGCACACAATCTTTGCTATTTCACGGGGAATGAACCGAGAGGAGCTTAGAAAAACCTTAGGATAGGTTTTTAGTGACGCAATGGGTCACGCGGGCAATCTAATTTACAATACAGCTATACAGTGCAACAAATGAGAATTAATCAGCTAACATCAAAATCACGGCCATTTCAATTACGCATCAGTTGTACTACATAAGAATAAAGGCCGGTTCACACTCATGTTTTCAACGCATTCTTCCAACAGATTGACTAAATATATATTTAATTGAGTTTTCGTAAGCACAACTGTGTGTGTCCTAAAATATTTGCTGTTAGCTGGAAGTCAGTTGGCTCAAGCGCGCGTCATTCGCAAGGTTTCCTGTTATTTCTTCAAATCGGCGGCGAAATGGAAGTCGCAAGGAAAGCCGTGCATTTTTCCAATGTGTTAACGACACACGAATGCCGTATTCGGAGAATCTGCTTGCTGAGGGAAAACGTTGAAGTGACTACCGTGTGAACCCAACTGAAAAGAGCTGTGGCAGCCATACCGCTCGAAATCCAACCACGGTATAGGTATGTACATGGGGCTCATTTTTTTCCGTCTATAGTTCGCGTTTGCCTAATTTTCCATGCACTAACTTACGATCTATATATAACGTGTAGCTACCTCCTTGAAAAGTCTTGCAATAGTACAAAGAAAACGCCCTGCGCAGCAAGCTCCCCAGCCTTTCTTTAAAATTACACCATGCTAGCGGCGGTGAGCTGTAGAGAGTGAAAGGGGAAAAAGGGTGCGATAATTCCTCGATGCTGCTAAGGTCAACGTACCACACGCCAGACGACCTGTGCTGGAGAGGAGAGTAGCTAGGTATTGGGCGAAGTCCACAGCTTCGGTCTATAGATCTAGACGGAGCGGAACTAAACAGTAGCTCGCTCTTGTCTGGCCATACAAGCTGGTGCAGACAGCAGCAAGCTCTTGATTTGATCAAGCTGGACTCGGCAGTAGCAAGCATGGCTCTTGATTTGATCAAGCTGGACTCGGCAGTAGCAAGCATGGCTCTTGATTTGATCAAGCTGGACTCGGCAGTAGCAAGCATGGC
>LQNS02278094.1:29446056-29462312 GCA_001587735.2 Parhyale hawaiensis
TTGTATAGAAATCATGGAAAGTAGTCTCCTTGTCTGCAGTTTAAACTAAAAGCAGACAAAACTTAGGAAATAATCTGGCATGGGATTTTACAGCGCGCTTTGGGAGGTTACAGTGAAAATAGGTACTGAGGCGATGTGACACTTTGTATGAACACAAATCAGGAGAAGTAAGTCGGATGAGGGGGGGGGGGGTTAGCACTACGGCTGGCCAACAATGCTGAGCATCTGGGCGGCTGGGCCCCCCCAATATTTTTGACGTTCCGCCGCCCCTGTCGCTAACCTAGCATATAGCATAATGGAAATTTAAAGTAAATTTAACGAGGGTTACTGCACTTTTGCAATAAGCCATTTAATTGTTAATGGTACACATGGAAATGTTTTCAGCAATAACGCCAGATGCCACATGGAGAACTATTGACGATGAAAGAGACAGAGGTCTTGCGGAAAGTCATAGCCCGTGCCTGAGCAGAACTTCATGCGACTCGAGTATTAAAACAGTGTACCTATGCCTTCTAGACACAACATTGACTGAGCTCCAAACAGACTAGCAGACACACACACACACACGGTAATGTTGTCTGGACAACCTAGCTTTCTTTGACTCCGTTACAGAAAACTGCCTATATCGAGCAAGGCGCTATAATACCCACGTGGGTGATGCGCCACAACTTAACGAAGTAAGTACATCCAGCACGCAAGTACGATACAAACGCAGTACAGGACACTACCGAAGTCCGGGAACTGCCAATATCATATGATGCGATCCACCCACCACACGAACACGTGTCGGTCAACGAACAACTACTCCTATGATCGGTCGCACGGAGCCAAAACGCAAGTAAGTGCATACGAATCGTGCAATAGCTGCCGTCGATTGCTATCTGCCCTCGTTATTATGCAGGACGCCCCTGTCAAGTCTCTTGGGAGTGACGACGACCGGCACGCGCAGCAACAACTTGTCTAGCAAGCATCATGCAGTAGGACGAGCCAACTGCAATGTTATTCCTACCAGGAGCTGGCAACGTTTAGGGAAGCCCCAGCTGCTGCAGAAGCCCGTTGGCCTTACCGAAGTACCTCCCCTCAAGACTTGATCGTATTTCCTAGCTGAGGTGATTTTGATCTTATACGTTGGGTCAGTTGGGGAGTTTATATACGCGCATGGAACGGAGAATATCTACCTATCCATTTGGGTTCCACTTCGTCATTAGGCAACTATCAAGGAGGCCTAGACGCAGTAGAGAATTTACCGGCTCTGCCAACAATCACGACACAAATGCGGCATGCACATTAAGATAGCTAGGTAGGGCTATGTATCTTATCCTCATGTTAACCTGCCTCATGGGATCNAGCAACGAAGCTGCGCAACGTTCAGTTCCACACCGCCAGAAGACTTGGTACATGACAGCACGGCCATGAAGATTGTACTACGACGATTGTTTATCTGTACCTTGCCTTTACCAACGAGTGTATATTGTCCCCAATATAATTAATAATTTAGCGCAAACTTTCATTCACCTTGTCGGTTCGCTCACACCCTGAGTGACTGCTTTCAAGAGCATCCACTCACTACAAACAATTGATTCGATTGGCTACACTGTATACTAGCCTATTAGACAATAGTACCTTAGCCACAGCACAGCTTAACTAATGAGACGCAGGGGGCAGAGCCAAGGCTTCCTAAGTGCAGGCTTGGGTCTTGGTCTCGGAAATGGTCCGATTGTGTAAGTCCCTGGAAAAATTAGGTACTAAACCCAATCTGATATCTTTCGTACCTACTCTGCATATTTCGGATTTATCAGGACAGAAACCTTGACTTTAATTACTTACATGTTACAAATTACGTTTTCTATGCAGATAAGCTCAAAATATGCCGAGTTAAATCTCAGGCTCCATGCAGGGACTGCGCCGACCGGACCAACTTGGTGATGCATACAGACCCAGGCTAGTACCTTAGAAGGCCTTGGCATGGGTCTCCAAACAAACAAGGGGCAAAATTCCTCACTTCCAGGGAATAGGAAGCACAAGACATAAAAGAATACAACAATTTCGTAACAAATCGTTCGCTTCAATCAACTGTACGTTGGTATTGCTTGAAATAGTAAGGTTTTTTTTGCACACGAAAAAATCGATCATATGAGTAATAGTGAGATATCCCATTGATTAGGAGCACGCGAAATAAATGTCTAGTAGCACTGCACCGGTATAATCAGTGGCCTTCTCTTTGATCCTGGACTAGTGCTAGCTTAGCTATCTAACCGAACACATAGTAAATATACGAGAATCAACAGAAAGACTCCATGTTATACTAACACCAAATACTATTTAGCGAAAGCACGCTAGTAGTATAGAAAAACGACAGTACCGAGACAACCGTTCCTCTTCCGCGTTCGCTGCAGATGGAACGCTTATCTCGATACTGTCGTTTTTCTATACTACTGGAGTGTGTTTATTACTTGGNTCAAAATTTGGTGATTTACTCTTCATCATAACCCTAACAGTAGTATAGAAAAACGACAGTATCGAGATAAGCGTTCCATCTGCAGCGAACGCGGAAGAGGAACGGTTGTCTCGGTACTGTCGTTTTTCTATACTACTCACGCTAAGAGACTTTTCGTAATTATTATCTAATGTGACTTTACCGTTAACTTTTAAACGGGAGCGTGGCAAAGAATGCAGTACTCAAGTCGCCAATGCAAGTAAATAACAAAGGTGCTGCTTACTGGCGCAGAGATTAGAAAACTAGCAGAAAGAGACTCCCGAGGAGCAGCAAATTAAGGGCATTAACCAGTGCTACCGGTGTTATCGATATGGGGCCTTTTTTCCCATAGATCGCCGACATTTTTTGCCTCATAGAGGAAAAAGAAGTAGTCCAGCGGAAGTTTTTCTGAAAAAAAAAATTGCTACTGGATAGAAACTTGTGACAAGAAGCGGGTATGCGGACCGAAAGTATTCCGCAGGAGCTAGGAAATTGTTATGTAGACGCCACCATAGTACATGGATGAGGCGCAGTTAGGAAGTAGGTGCCACATACCTACCCGACTGGTATGAATTGGCGAGTAGTTTAACACTGTGTTTGATGAACCAGTTTACTTCATAAGCCACATTTTAAACAATGTTATTCCTATCAGACAACAACGTTTTACTCGATCCTTACAAGGATGAGCTTCCCGACCTACAGCATTTGCTGATTAAAAAAGGAACGAATGTGAACCTATGCAAGGGCGTGTTCCCAACTTATACAACTGGAACAACGCGCATGGCTATAGCCCGGTGGACAATATATGGACTTACTGCTACATGTTACTACAGTATGATACCTTTGATTATGCAAATACAAATTTTTTTATTTTATTTTTCAAGATAAGTGTCTAACTTTGAAACCTCTATATTAACTAAATGTATGGCTATGTTGCATATATAAACAGCACTTGTAAACAGCACTTATTTAACCATTTACTAAGTTTATCATACATTTTACTTATTTACGAGTTTTTTACAGTTACTTCAGATTATGCAACAAGTTAATAAAAACGTCATAAAGAGGAAATAAATACAAGTGAATAGCAATATTTGTATTAACGTCCAAAGTCAAGAAATTATAACGAAAACAATTCAATAAACACTGACATAAGTGTTCACTAGTGGTAAACATAAGTTAATTTTGAACATGCCATCCTCCATTTTTCATGATTTTTATAAGGCGATTATCAACAGACTTTGTCAGGTTTGATATTTCAGATGGTGGAATAGAATCTGCAGCTGTTTTTACTGCATTGCACAGGCTTACTTTGCTCGACAACTGCCGTCCACCTTCATACACCTTACTTTTGATCATTGCCCAGAGGTTGTCAATTGGAATTAAATCGGGGCTATTCGCTGGCCAGGACATAATCCTTTTTGATTTAAATCCTCCATCCGCAAGCCAACTAGCAGTGTACTGTGCTCGGTGTGAGGAAGCGTTATCGTGCTGAAATACCAATTTGAATCTGCGTGCGATAGTCAGCTCATCAAGCCATGGAATGAAGTTAGATTCAAGAAACTGGCAGTACCTTTCTACATTCAGTTTAACTCTTTCTGCCAGTTGAGATGGACCAATAAGGGTGTCACCTACTATCCCGGCCTAAAACATCGCACCTTCACCACCTTGTTGACGCTTAAGCCGTGTCTGTTGAGGTCGGTCATGGAGGACCCATCCAGACGCCCATCCGTCTGGACCATCAAGAGTGGCTCTGCATTCGTCAGTAAATATGACATTAGAGAAATCAGTTTTCATGTTCTCTTCAGCCAATTTGGCCCTATTTTCTTATTCAGTTTTTGTTGGAAGTGGCCGTTTAATTGCCTTTTTCACTCTCCCTAGCTTCTGCAGAACCTCACATCTTGTCTTTCTGCTTAGTATGTAGAGGTCCTGTAGCGTCTTTAAATATTGCCTGACTTGTAGAAAATTCTTTTCTAGCCAAAGAAACCTTCAAATGTCGCATATCCCGAGCAGTAAATTTCTTAGTAGAGGTTCTATTCGGAGTTTTCCGGTTGACCTTACCTTCAATTGCATAAGCCTTAATTGTTCTATGATCACGCTGTAATTCCTTGGAAACTTCGAGTGTTGTCTTACTAGAAGCCAATAACGAGGTCACTTTGATCTTTTCTTCACTGGTTAGACAGCTTTTCTTGCCCATGTTGACTAGAGAGTGTTGTTTCAGAATCTGACGTAACAGCAGAACCCCGTGCGATAAGCACATGTAACCAAACCGTGGGTAATGGTTCCGTTTTATTTTTCTCTAATTGTTTGTATAATTACAACATACCTGTGCACTAACTATCAGCATTTTAAATGTTTGACTCTTATCTTGAAAAATAAGTAAAAAAAATGTAGTAGCATAATCAAAGGTAACGTACTGTACATTGAGTGTCTCAACGCCCTAGACGAATGATTCAGGAATGAGGCGCAGTTAGATTCATCAGAAAAAAACTAGACACGAGCTACCCTGTGAAAAAGTTATCTAAGGATAAGGCATCAATTACGACAAAATAGGATGAGCAAATATAATATAGCCCAAGGAATTATGTATGCGCATCCTACAGCTACGGTACCTCTTGAAAAGTAACTCGGGTGTAGCGTGTTCTTTGATTAAGAAATCGCAGTGTTTCTCGCGGCAGCGTGGGCATTAGACAAGCTGTATTGTTGTCAATAATATAAAGTCGTCCGGAAAATCAACACAGAACACCATTTCATTCCATTGACAGATAATATATACGTACACTAGAACATAAATTAAAACATTGTATCAACTTCTCCCTCCCAAAGCCAAATTTGAATATTCCATTGTAATTTTCATCATAAGTTTATTACGTCATTCGTACGATGGCGCCGAAACAATTTCTAAAGAAAACAGCTGATATTTCTTTACACTGTGCATTATTAGCCTAATTTGATATATGCCATGTGTCAATGAACTAGACATGTAAATTTAATTATATATTTACTAGGCAGTCTAAGCCTCCGTATTAGCTTATCCGGACCTGCAGACAGGATTGATGCAGATTGATGCCTTTAGATAAAGTGCAACTAATACTACATACTAGCTGCTAATATGTAATATTAGTCGCATTTTATCGACAAGAATTAACAACATTTGTGGCTGACGGCGAGAATCCAGTTTCTGGATGTGCGAGGCCTCCTCATACCCGACGCTAGTCTGCTACGCTGTTCCCCAGCTACTGACTTTCCCCTCGACGGAGAGTACGAATAGGGTTTTGCAGCCTTCATGATAATCCATTCGAAGAGTCTGAACCGTTTTGCTGCTCCCGAGCATGATTTCCAATGTAATGTGAGCAAAGTCATGCCCCGTATTAACTAGCTGATAGAGAAGAAACAGATATAGCCCTCGCATTGACTTGTGGTTTTATTAGTTGATTTGCGTGTTTTACTTGTACAATGATGGGTATAAAGCGATATCTGATCGAATTTAGTTCATCTGGAACCAGGTGGCACGCAGCGACTGTACGGGACCTCCAAGTGGTACTCGATCACAAAAAGTTTGGGAACCACTGCCCCATATGATCATCGCGTATAGGAACAACAAATCGGGAAAGATGAGCAAATGCTGAGGAAACTAATATCAGTGGCGCATGAAACCAGACAGAAGCAAATTAGGCACAAATGACAGACGTCCGAAAGACTAGTTAAAGCGATGGTAACCTACAGGGTGACCCTGGGGGTCATTGCTCCTAACCTACTCCTAAGGCCCATCATATGCCCCCTCTGGAGTTCAATAAACTGTTAAATGCGCGCAAAAAATGTCAAATGAGGCGTGCTATAATCCCAACCCGGTACGTAAAACTACCGCAATTTGAAAAAAAGGTCATTGTAACCTTAATGCGGTCACACAGCGCCACCTGGCAATGACCGTTGTGTAGGCTATAAACTCAACGAAAATAAAGTTTTGTGTTGAGCGCAACTTCGTCTGGGAAGCTCGGGGTGCGTACACCGTACTTCTGCCTCTGAATGGCTTATGGATTTTACTTGTAGACGTAGTTTAGTGGTATCATTTCTTCGCTCCCTATTTTTTCAATTCTATCATTTCTCTGTTCCCTAATTGTATTAGTTCTTTGTTCCTTAGTTGTTCAATTGTATCATTTCTTTGTTCTCTATTTTTTAAACTGTACCTATCATTTCTTTGTCCCCTAGCTGTTCAGTTGTATCATTTCTTTCTTCCCTAGTTCTTCAGTTGTGTTATGTCTTTGTTCACTAGTTCACTTGTATCATTTCTTTGTTCCCTAAACGTTGTTTAATTTTTTTTTCTTCCCTAGTTGTTCAGTTGTATCATCTTTATCTTCCCTAGTTGTTCAGTTGCATCAATTCCTTGGTCCCTAGTTGTTCAGTTGTATCATTCCTTTGTTCTTTAGTTGTTCAGTTGTACTATTTTTTTCCCTAGTTGTTCAGTTGCATAATTTCTTTGTTCCCTAGTTGTTCAGTTACATCATTTCTTTGGTCCCTAGTTGTTCAGTTGTCTCATTTCTTTGTTCCCTAGTTGTTCAGTTGCATCATTTCTCTGGTCCCTAGTTGTTCAGTTGCATCATTTCTTAGGTCCCTAGTTGTTCAGTTGTCTCATTTCTTTGTTCCTAGGGTATATGTGAAATCGATATTTGTGAGCAGTTAGCTACTTACGTTGCCGTAACCCAATTCGCACTCACCATTACTGGTCCGCTTCTCGGGTTGTGATCATCACACAATTTAAAAAGGGCGAGGCTGCCGGTGTAGCACACGCAACCCTGCAGGGGTAGCGATAGCAATGCACCTCTCTTTTCGCCTACACAGCCACAAAAGATCACCATGCATTTATGAAGCACAACGTATGTGTTTTGCCCAATATTCGCGCTTTCGTCAACATAAATTTCAGTATATATTTTTTCTAGTTGGAGCTTTTCAACTGAAACTATGTTTAAATAATCTTCACACGTCCAACTTCTCTCTTGTTTCTTAGTTTTATGATTTTTTGAGAAACCTCATATGAGGTATCCTTGCAAGTAATTTATGCAAATGATCTGCTGACAAACTTCACTTACAATATATGGAAAGTTCGTCCGACTGGCAGATCGGTAGTGATTTCGGGTGCCACCTCGTAGCTACGTTACAATGTAAAATGTTGTTCGTTATGAACGCTCGTCAAGAATTTTGCAGTGAGCATAAGCTGTTAGGATTCACTAAGTAGCTATACATTATTCAGTGGGAAAATAAGCATAGCAGGTTCAGTCTAGTTACCATCAAATGGAATCAGCAAGTGAGAAACAGTCAGACATCACTTGGCCTAATCTGACGACGCCACCGAGTGCTCTAAGTAAACAGGATCAGCTGAGGCCTAATGGAGGTGTAAAAAATGGACAGGAGGCTTCCAAGATCACTTAGGCGTTCGGCCCATGACAGTTAAACGTGAGGAACAGGTACCTACGTATGCTGCTGGATACAGCATTGCATAGATAGAGACGTAGAACTCAAGCCTATAGGTAGATATGTACGTCACGTTGCTGATGTTGAAACGAAAACTATAAATGTTACGTCAAATCATGAAAACAATATGAAAAGCACCGTTGTGGCGTATTTATTTAGTAGTTATAAATTTATGTCAAAGTGCCCACGCTGTCAAAAATGACATTGAGGAATTTGTGATGACTCTTCTTCATTAATACTTCGTTACTTCTCGCAGTATGATTCTATATGGATAAATAGTCACGCTACAACGACCAACTCAAATTGTCGTACGATATGAGTGCTATCTGTTTCAGTTCATCTGAGTAGCACACTTCTTTCTTCCCTTAGATGACATGCGAAAGGAATCAATTCATATTAGCAGGCAGCAGAACATCACTAAAATTTAATTTAAGTATCCCGTAAACGGCATGAAACAGCTTCGGTTCATCGAAATTTTTACGCTCAAGCGAAACTGCCACGACAAAGGAAGAAAGCTAGCTGAAAAGAATAACTGCCGGGTCAACTGCACCGTGAAAAAATCACTTCTCCCGTACTTCGCTGATCATTTGCACAATTTGTACGTCGTAGACTGAGTGCAAATATAGTTTCAACGGGTGGAAAATTCCGAGAAAGTAACAAAAACTAGACTTCATTGCTGCGGTAAGAGAAGCTGTCGATATCTACAGTGTTTGGATAACAAACGCCGGCTAAGCTAGAAGTGCACTCAAACACATTAAAATAAACTTACCATCTTCTACACCCTGGCCTATTTTCCATCTATCTTCAATCTGGCATAATTTTAACTGATAATTTTTTTAAAGTGACAGAAAATGGACAGATAATCCAAACAGATAAATACACATCGGTATTTATGATAATGATTATATCTAATATATTGATAATGACATATATATGTGTGTGTCACGTAAGTTGGCGTATGACAGTGAAGAAATTCGAGCGTTGAAGATAATGCCACGATGACTACGGTACCTATAATACGGGGTTGCATTCGGGTAAACTAAGAGTCGGCTTATTAATTACTATGGCCCTGAGCTCGCCTGCACGAACGAGTTCGTACATGTCAGAGGTGATATCAGAAATGCCACTGGACTACGCCATATACATATGTAGGTCTATATCCAATTTTCAGGTAGAATGTTGAATTTTCATTCTATGTAGAAGTTCTCTGAACAGAAAGAAATGAAAACAGTGTGGGCTTTCGAGAAGCACGGTACCGACTAATTTTCTGCCGTCACTTAAAAGACGAGTATTGCTCAGATGAATTGAAACCGAGAACACTCATCTCTTCTGGCAATATGAGAGGGGATTGTAGCGTATCTTCCAGAAGCATAATAGTAGCGATAGGGTCATCACAAATTCTTCGCTGTCATTTTTCCCAGTGTGGGAACCTACTCTAGTATTTAAACATACCTATATGGTTCGTGGTACGCTCTTAATGAAATAGGCGCAAAATGGACCAGGTTGCAAAATTTTGTAGTTATATTGCGTATCGAAGAAGAGTGATAAGCGAAAATTAAACCAAGTTGTAAAAGATGGCCACAATTGGAATTCTTATCGTTCCAACTCAACTGAGCTCAATTCACTTCTTGCTCAGCCAACTTTGAAATCCAAGCAATGAAGAAATTTTCAGCTTCTCTTAGCGCTGCCAACGAAGCAAAGGAGAAGCATAAAAGAAGAAGCAATCAACGAAGAAAAGGAGAGGCGTTTTTCGAGGTGCAGCGCAGGATTTATTTTCTATCATGCTTTGACGAAGCAGTTAGTCTATCGCATGAGCGCAAACATTCGATCTACTGAAATATTATCATGGCGTACGTATATAGGATACTCGGCGAAGAATTTAGTTAACTTCAGCGGTGCTCAAGCAGCTCCACTGCTAGATATTGTAAACTGATTTTTCGAATGTCATCTAAGGGAAAAAAGGGATGTGTTGCTCATATGAATAGAAACAGAGAGGACACACCTCTTATCACAGTTTGAGTTGGCGTTGTAACTTATCCTTTAGAAGAGCATTAGAAAAAAAAAATATGAATAATGAGTTATCCTTCGGATCGTAACAAATTCTTAGCATATTATTAGGTATCCCAATTTAAACCAAGAAAAACATGTTTTTTTTTTGTTTATTTATTTATTTTTATTTAGCTTTTTCTAGTTTTAGGAATTTTATCTAACATTTAAAGTGTGTTTTACTTCGTAAACATGTAGTCTAGTTAGCTAATCATTATCAATCTTATTCGCTTTATTTCAACTTCCTGTAGTAGAAGAATGACTAAGAGAAAAATCTGTTAGCAAATTACCTGTATTTGCTATGGCTACATGGCTATGATTTATAATTATCGCAATATAAAATCCTTTGAGAAACTTGAAAACACTTCAAATTCCAAATGCAACTTGACAGATTTAGCAATCTACAAGCTAATTAAAAATAGAGTAATGTACTGAGCAAAGTGAAATAGCTATAAAATACTTTGAAATAACTTAGGAACACTTCGAAAAAACAAACAAACAAAAAAAAAAAAACTCGATAGAAATGGCTAGCTTTTAGCTACTTCAAAGCAAAATATTGAACTGAAGAAAGTAAAATAGCTACGGTATATGCCAACATCCTTCTCATGAGCTCACTGGCTATCTTATAGCAAAGCAACTATATACAGTAACTACTACGGTACTTCTAATTTTTGGTAGCTTCTAGCTTACCAGAATATAATTAGACACGCATCTCTGATATGAAACAACCCAAAATTCAATAAGTTATAGGTTTTTAATAAACGTCGACAATGGTTGACCTTAACTCCTAACCCCTAACTGTAGTAACAGTCAAACGGACACCTACATAGAAACACATTAACTCATCCATTCAGTTGGGTGACTGAAATTTGATTCTTTCTAGAAGTAAAACTGTTTATTTTGCAATGCTTATGAATAAAAACCAAAAAAGTCGAACGAAGAAAACATGGTTTTTGGTTGGTTTTTTATTTGGTTTACGACCCTGGAAAAGGGATCATCTCAAATTGCTCCATATGTCTTTTTGACAGCGCGCAGACTATTATGGTACAAGGACTGCCGCATTCTCAAAGTCTGGGTCACGAATCGTATACCATTGACAACTATCTGCGTGAGTACCAAACTTTAAAGGGCCAGATTTTATAACAGAGTAAATTGTTCATAACGCTATATGCGCTACTGAGTGCAGCAAGAAAAAGAAGTCCTAAATAAAAATGAGAAGTTGTATTGCGCACATGAATGGCTGCTTTACGGAAACGTAAGGCCAGGAATGAACAATACGAACAGCACAAAGGTGGTCATCATGTATGATGAGTACAAAAGTGAAGTCCCCCTGATCATTACTAGGTACCTCCGTCAAGAAGGTTCAAGGCAAATTTTCCTAACCCATTAGCGTAGGCCTATCCTGTCCATTTTTTTCGGACGGTCTTAAAAGTGCGGTTCTATTGTTGTGGGAAATAAAAGTTTAGTTTATGCGTTAATGGGTTACACCTATAAATATGAAATTAAACTTCGGCTCCTCGTAAGAAAACTATTATTTGAAATTTATGATATATGAAGTGCGCTGGTTCTGTTACTGCTGTTGCATTCGAAGACAATTAGAATTAGTATACATTGTCATGTTCATCAGTAATTCAGCAGGTCAATTTTTACAACTTTTTTAAAATTTGGCAAGGTAAAATTAAGTGATTTGAAACAGTGATTGCGGTAGATAAACCTTCGTACTTCACGAATTCAGTAGTGGCAAGCGCGACAGACGGATATCTATGGAGATACGACGCAAAGAAAAATGTGTAAAAGGCCTAAAAAAAACGTCAGCGCCCTCTTGCTGACATACCATACTGCAATTACGTACAGAAAATGAGAAAAAATAGGAATATGAAGAGGAACCAGTCATGTCTTCCCTAACCTTAAGAAAACTGCAGTTTATGTAGCGAACACAGATTTTACTGGAGTGAGTAGGACGAAATATAAAATAATAAGCACTTCTTTGTCGTAACTCGTAAAAGTAACTCGTAACTGAAAAAAGTTATCGACGGATCTTCATGAAATTTGCAGGAATTGTTGAGGCTGCCTGCTACTAGGAGCAAATGACCAAATTACTGTGATGATAAGTCTGGCCGTTTGTTTATCGCTATGTTTGTTTTTGTTTGTCAGTAACATTACTCAAAAAGTTATACAGGGATCTTCATGAAAGTTGTAGGAATTGTTAGAAATCTTGAGCGAAACAAATGACCAAATATTGGTGATGATTAGTTTGCCCGTTTGCATGTATGTTTGACTAATGTTTGTTCAAATGTTTGTACAATAGGTATAACCTAGGAATTTAGGGACGCATATTTATTAAACTTGTAGGAATTGTTAAAAATATTAAAAGACATAATTGATCAAATTTTGGTGATGATCAGTTTGTCCGTTTGAATGGTTTAGCTACTAATGCTTGTCTCAGTGTTCGTTAGAACATAACTGAAAAAAGTTACGGACGGATCTTCAAGAAAATTGCTGAGTGAATTTTCACAAAAAAAAAAAAATAAAAAATAAAAAAACACAATGGCGCCCAGTTAATTCATTACTAAATAGCTAGCAATAATACTCTAAAAGAGAAGTGCAGTGATACCCATGGGCATATACCTACCTATTTCAGCAGGGAATGCATAGTATTTTTACATTAATTTTTTGGTTCACACAGATTATAAAGTATCTGAACAACTTAAAGTAGGTAAGCAGAACCTAACCTGGCCATGCCTAACGAAAGATAACGTTAAAGTGCATTAACCTAAAATCAGAGGTCGGCATCTCCGATTATGTTACGATGGCGAAATCGATGGTACGATGGCATNTAAGTACTAAGCTCTTCTAAGAGAGGGAAAGGAAGGGACATATAGTATGTCGATAGAAAAACGGGGAACCCATGCACGAAGGTGTTCCCACACAGGATCAACGCGCATGGGAACAGCAAGTCGGGAAAAAAGAGAAAGAACAGACAACAGTAAGGTCAGTAGGAGTAGGTATGAAATTGGAAGGAAGCAAAGTGGGCACGAAAGACAGACGTCCCGAAGGTCTAACTAATGGCTAAGGTAACCTACACAAACCCCCCTGGGGGCGCTACTCCCCATAACATAGGATGGGCAAACCTAACTAACCTAACCGTATGGCCTATGGCCCATCCTATGCCCCCGGAGGGGAAATTTTTATTTTACAATGTACATGAATAAAAACCAAAAAAGTCGAATGAAGAAAGCATGGTTTTTTGTTGGATTAAACCATGGTTTTATTTTATTTGGTTTACAATCCTAGAAAAGGGATCATCTCAAATTGCTCGATATGTCTTTTTGACAGCGCGGAGACTGTTATGGTAGAAGGACTGCCGCATTCTCAAAGTCTGGGTCACGAATCGTATACCATTGACAACTATACCTGCGTATATATATATATAAAGTACAAAACTATAAAGGGTCACATTTTACAAGAGTAAATTATTGTTCACAACGCTATATGCACTGCAAAGTGGAGCAAGAAAAAAAAATCCTTTATAAAAATGGGAAGTTGTATTCCGCACATGAATGGCTGCTTTACGGAAACGTACCTAAGGCCAGGAAAAAACAATACGAACAGCACAAAGATGGTCATCATAAGATGAGTACAAAAGTGAAGTCCCAATGATCATTACTACCTCCGCCAAGAAGGTTCAAGGCAAATTTTCCTAACCCATTAGCGTATCCTGTCCATTCTTTTCAGACGGTCTTAAAAGTGCTGTACTAGGTATTGGTACTATGGCTGTGGGAAATAAAGGGGTTTAGTTTATGCGTTATTGGGTTACACCTATAAATATGAAATTAAACTTCGGCTCCTCGTAGGAAAAGTATTACTTGAAATTTATGATTTTTGAAGTGCGCTGGTTCTGTTACTGCTGTTGCATTCGAAGAAACTTAGAATTATACAATGCCATGTTCACTATTTACAACTTTTTTTCTATTTTGGCAAGCTAAAATTAAGTGATTTGAAACAGTGATTGCGGTAGATAAACCTTCGTACTTCACGAATTCAGTAGTGGCAAGCGCGACAGACGGACGGCTATGGAGATACGGCGCAAAGAAAAATGTGTAAAAGGCCTAAAAAAACGTCAGCGCCCTCTTGCTGACATACTGAAATTACGTACAGAAAATGAAAAAAAATAGGAATATGAAGAGGAACCAGTTATGTCTTCCCTAACCTTAAGAAAACTGCAGTTTATGTAGCGAACACAGATTTTACTGGAGTGAGTAGGCCGAAATATAAAATAATAAGCACTTCTTTGTCGTAACTCGTAAAACAAAACGAAATTAAAACTATTCCGGGGAATTTTAGTGTGATTGTATTGTGTAACATCCACTTAAGCGCTAAAACACCAAAAATAAACATTTTTGCCGCACCTTTCACACATATTTTGATGATGATATAGCCATCATTTTAATGAAGAGATTTTACGCTCAATAAATATTGTCAGCTGATCTCGAAAGTATAGTAACTTAAAAAAAACACTGGTAGTGCGACTATAAAGCAGCATATCTCAGGCGTTTGTTACATATCTCAGGAGTAGTGTCTCGGTGAACGAAATTTTAGTTCTGAAGCTGCATGAAAACTCCTGTTTGCGACATCGTAGGAGGCTGAATTACAAAAGACGCCATCGATTAGTATGGCGAAACAACATAAAAGTAAGCCCCCTATGCTCTCGACTTGTTCGCACTTCAGACAGATGCGTTCGTTTCGCCACTGAGAAGGTTTCAGATTTAAAGAGTAACCGAGTAACCATATTATCGTAGAAACAGACCAAAACTCTATCGTACGTTGCAGCGTCAAGTTTTCAGTCGTTTGAAGGGTTACTTCGGGATTAACGCCTGAAAATTGATTGGGAAAGGGGTAACAGATTCTCTTCTCTGAATTTTGGGCCACTGTAGTCCATTCGACTTCGCCTAACGGGCCCTCGCCGCGCCAATCGATGGCGCCTGGTTATGCCGGGTTCACACTTTATATTCGCACGTACAACTATAGATGCAAGGATGAGCACTGTTGAGCAGCTCGCCGTCATCCTGCTACCATATCCATGCTACCGACAATAAATATATATTGGGACGATGTTCGAGCTGCACATCCTCTCATCAAGTTGTGCGTGCATAGCGTGACTCCGGCATTAATTTTTGTCATAAGTGTGCACTAAGCTCAACCATCTTCCACGGCTCTCAATAAAGCGATTTCAGAGCGAGAGTTTGCCACAACTCCGAGTGACGACCAAGAGTCACAGTGCCAACGAAAGTGTGACCCCTAGAGTCTCTAGTCTCTAGTCTGTCTGTATGTCACCAAGATAACTCAAAAAGTTATGGACAGATCATTACTGAATTTACAGGGATAGTTATGTATGTGTAGGAAGAACAGATGATGAATTTCCGGTGAAGATCTGTGCTACCGTTTTTTGTCTGCCTCTTTTTTCCTGATCGCGTAACTGAAAAAAGTTATCGACGGATCTTCATTAAATTTGCAGGAATTGTTGAGGCTGCTTCTAGGAGCAAATGACCAAATTACTGTGATGATATGTCTGGCCGTTTGTTTATCGCTATGTTTGTTTTTGTTTGTCAGTAACATTACTCAAAAAGTTACGTATACAGGGATCTTCATGAAAGTTGTAGGAATTGTTAGAAATCTTGAGCGATACAAATGACCAAATATTGGTGATGATTAGTTTGCCCGTTTGTATGTATGTTTGACTAATGTTTGTTAAAATGTTTGTACAATATAACCTAGAAAGTTAGGGACGCATACGGTATTTATTAAACTTGTAGGAATTGTTAAAAATATCAAAAGACATAATTGATCAAATTTTGGTGATGATCGGTTTGTCAGTTTGAATGGTTTAGCTACTAATGCTTGTCTCAGTGTTCGTTAGAACATAACTGAAAAAAGTTACGGACGGATCTTCAAGAAAATTGTTGAGTGAATTTTCACAAAAAAATAAAGAAACACAATGGCGGCCAGTTAATTCATTACTAGATAGCTAGAAATAGTACTGTAAAAGAGAAGTGCAGTGATGCCCATGGGCATATGCCTATTTCAGCAGGGAATGCATAGTATTTTTACATTAATTTTTTGGTTCACACAGATTATAGAGTTTTTGAACAACTTAAAGTAGGTAAGCAGAACCTAACCTGGCCATGCCTAACGAAAGATAACGTTAAAGTGCATTAACCTAAAATCAGAGGTCGGCATCTCCGATTATGTTACGATGGCGAAATCG
>LQNS02278094.1:29465528-29492453 GCA_001587735.2 Parhyale hawaiensis
GAATCAAACATGAACGAAATTCTCTATGCGGGTAAATTTAAATAAAAAACGATGCTTTAATTACTAAATAATATAATTAAAACAGATACATATATTTACAAAGCGAAATTTAATTTGCGACTTTCTTTTGACAATCTCTGCGTGATCGTGCTCAAAGTTTTCTAGTACTGCTGACCAACAAAAAACACAAGCGTCGAAGGCTCGCCGCGTGTGTTTTTCGATCAAAATCGTTCCGCGATCACAAACTTCGACGAAAAGATGGATCGTGTAGACGCGGGATAGCCAAAGTACCAGTGAGGTTTCCGCCATTATATGCCTAATCGAGTTGAGGTACCCCGTCCACAGGATCAATGACTTTATGAAACAACTAGTAACTTTCGACCCGTTCGATTGATTATTCAAAGTTGATCTAAGCCAAGGCCACTCGACTTGGTTTGATTGAAACTTCAAACAGGTGCTCTGCCTTTGACTCGTTGATTCGAGTTTCAAAAAAGCCTCAGTCCTAATCGAACGAATTTTANCGTTCGATTGATTATTCAAAGTTGATCTAAGCCAAGGCCACTCGACTTGGTTTGATTGAAACTTCAAACAGGTGCTCTGCCTTTGACTCGTTGATTCGAGTTTCAAAAAAGCCTCAGTCCTAATCGAACGAATTTTATCAGTTAAGTTCCAAGACGTTAGCCTAAGCTGTGATATAACTAGTAGAACCTGTTAAATTCTTTCCGTATACGGCCAGTAACTTCCATATTATACAGTTTATTAATTTATACGGACCGTCGCATGTATTTCCCCTTTGACCCTTTGTGTCGGTTCCGTGCTTGTCTCTGCTGNCGAGATCCCTTGTCTGGCAAGACACGGTCCCTTCCATGAAACTTACTAATTTGTCAGATTTCCAATACATTAGTTCAAATTTTAGCCTCGTGTTTTACTCCACAGTCACTATTTTCGTTAGAACCAGCCCTACGTTGCTAATAAAATATCCTTCAGCGTTAAACTTATGGATTTCAGGATTTGTCATTCACGAGCATCAACGTTTGGATTTCAGGATTTGTCATTCACGAGCATCAACTGATGGATTTCAGGATTTGTCACTCACGAGCATCAACGTATGGATTTCAGGATTTGTCATTCACGAGCATCAACTGATGGATTTCAGGATTTGTCACTCACGAGCATCAACGAAGTCGTTCTCCGGGAATGATAGGTTAGAAGTCTGGCGCTATCTCAGTTAAATTTCTCACCAGTTATTTGCGATGCGTCTGACACGACAGTGATGATACTACGAAAATAGAACCCAGCACTGGGCCACGTGAGTGAGCGACACAGTGGCTGATATGTTTCAATTGTTTTACCTCTAATGGAATGTATGAGTTTAGCGAAATATACTAAATAAGTTTTCTTCGGTTGCTTTCGAAGAAAACGAATTGATAAAATACTAAAAATATTGTTCTAAGGAATTTAATAGTGCAAAAGTACTTCCTTGTTGTTTTAATATTAATAATTTGCCAGAAGGAAAAAAGTATGTTTCTCTATCATGCTGTAGAGTTCCTTATGCCAGGGGTTCTCGAAGTGGGGTTTGCGGACGACCAGGGGTCCGTGGCACTTTGACAGGGGGTCCGCAAAATTTAATGAAATTAACGGTGGATGCAGCCGATTTCCAAGAGAGCCATCTGGCAACACTGCTGCAACAGCAGAGGAAGAACTTGTTGTAGTTGTCATGCGATGGGAGCCAGAGGATCCGATTCCGTCAAAGTGCACATATACACTTTCAGGCGTCTATTAAAGAGGAATATCCTGAACTCTACGCTGCTGATTCGAAGATTTTGCTTTCATTTCTCACTCCTCATGTCGGCGAGGCATCTTTCTCAGCTCTGACAGTCATGCAAACCAAGTAGGCTACAGGGCTCGGATGCTGTGAAAGATGACCTAACAGGATGCCTCTCATCCATCCGTCTCCGGATAGAGAACTTGTGTGCTGGGAGGCAGGTCCATCCTTCATATTAATAATGAACAAAAGACATCTAATTTTGATGAGAAAGAGGGAATTTCTGGAAATATTATTCAAGAAAATTTTATAGTTGTTTTTGAACACTTTTTTTTGGATTACACATTATTACTTCCGCCAATGAGGTTATGTTTTTTTCGTGTTTGTCTGCTACCAAGATTACTCAAAAAGTTATGAACGGATCTTTACGAAGTTTACAGGGATTGTTAGGCATGTTGACAGTTACGGGGATGGGGAAAAGCCCCGGTAGAAAAAGCCACCCGGAAAAAGCCCCGGTAGGAAAAAAGCCCCCGCCTATCTCCTTACGTACATATATTGCCCATACTTAGTTGTTTTGAAGCAAGTTGTATTACAATAAGCTAAATTATACTGTACTGCATTTACCTACCCTCACCTAACGAAACCAATCCCTAACCTAGTTTAACTTTTTCTAATTGAACTCAGCCTAGTCTAACCACATCTAACTAAACTCAACCTATTCTGACAAGCATTACCTAGCTTCTTCTTACCTATCTTTCGAGTTCCTAACTTTTTTCACCTAACCCGACCTAGCCTTACTTAACCTCAGCTATAACGTTTTTTTTTTTATAACAGCGACTAAGTAAGAGAAAAGTAGGCCTCGCCCACCAAACATTTCCTAATGGTTTGAATCCTTGTGTAATTACCTAACTTTTCACACACCAGCAATTATTACCTGAGAGGCCCAGCAAGCAGAGAGTGTAACGGGAGGACTCTATACGACTACAATAAAATTTAGCCGTGACCGCCAAATTACGTCACATCGACGGCTCGAAGTACATATTTGTGGGGTCGGAACTCAGGCCTTAATAGGTTGGGTTCGTCATCCTAGCCAAAAATGTATTCAGTGTCATATTCTTAACGCGAGAGAAATCAAATGATTATTCATTGTTCGAAATTTCTGTACTTGGCAACAATGATCTTACTGTGTTTTGTGCATGGGTGCAACTCAAGTAGCTGGCCAGTCAGGAGTGGGACAGTGAATGAATTCAAGTCCATCAAATAGGGCGATATGTTTTAAATATATTTTATTAAGAGCACTGTAACTAAACGCAAAGTATAAAAGAGATTTCACTTCCAAGATGCTGAATCAGGGGCCATACCGGCCTAGATTTGCCTCCAGTGCTGTGAAAGTTTCCACCAGCCTTCACTGCATTTTTTATTGATAACACGTATTGGGCAACAAGCAAATTGTTACTGGAATTCTTTCAACTGTATTTTAATCAGTTCCACTTTGTTATTCCTCATCTGAAGACCATTTTTGTCCATCACGTCCCATTTTCCAGTAATGACTGGCTGTTGCCTATATATATATATATATATATATATACTTCATCGATGCTATGCCTACAGAACGCCCCCTGGCAATAGTTTCAGATGTATCGTATAATGCTATTCCTATGAGAAGGGTAAGTACAAATATCTAAAGAAACTTACGTGCTACGACAAATCTAAGCACAAATTTGCATTCAGCGCACCTAAATTAATGAGATACACCAATATTTACTTAAGTAGCAGGGACTAAGTTAAAATTTGTTGGTTACTGTAATTGTTTCTTGTAGAATTATTATATTATATATTCTCTTCTTTTATTTATTGGCTCTAGGGATGAAATTCACACTTGGTGACGATTTTTCAGGCAAAATTGATTAGAATACTTATAAGCTGCTCAGCCGGCGCGTTCGTCGATGTTGACGTGATTAATGACGTCACTTTTTGATGCTAGTTTCCCGTGAGTTCTCCCGTTTCGCTCTTTGCTTCTTGGATAGGCAGATCCCGAGATACCCGATTTTTGGATTTACAACAAATTCAAATGTAACAATTGGGCTCTTATACATAAGTATAACCTAACCCAACCCCTCAGTCTTCACTAATCCAAACTAATCTCTGTTAACCTAACCTAAGCTGATCTCACCTAACTTGATCTCACTTGACCTGTTCTTACCTTACCTGATGTCACCTAAACTATACTGACCTAACCTAACCTAACCTTACCTAGCCAGACTTCACCTAACCTAAGCTCACCTAGCCTAAACTCACCTAGCTAAATCTAACTTAACCTCACATTACCTATTTCAGGGGTTCTTGCAACCCACGTTTGCCCATGCAAATATTGGGTCAAATTTAGCTTAGTAGAAAAATATTTTGATTTATTTAAATATGCTCTATTCCAATAAATGAACAGAGCTCTTAAATATAGCTTCAAGAGAAAGCGGGGCTCTTTTCCGGGTGGCTTTCTTTCACCGGGGCTCTTTTCCTACCGGGGCTATTTTCCGGTTACCAACAGTAACAGATGATTACCTTTTGGTGAAGATCCGTTCATCTGTTTGTTTGTCTGCTTCATTTTTCTTAATGCCATAATTAACTCAAAAAGTTATGGAAGGATTTTGATGAAATTTACAGGAGTTGCAAGGTATATTACGAAGAGTAAATGACCAAATTTTTGTAATGATGTTTGTTTGTTCGTTCGTGTGTTTGTTGCTGTGTTTGAATTTATGCTTGTTAGCACAGTAGGTAACTCAAAAACTGATAGATGGATCTCTATGAAATTTACAGGACTTGTTAGTAATGCTAAAATTCATAAATGATTAAATTATGGTGATGATTGGTTGGTCCATTTGTGTGTTTGATTTATGTTTATCATAATGTTTGTTCGCACAATAACTCAAAAAGTCATAAGCGGATATACACGAAAACTACAGAACCTGTTATTCCTATCAAAACGCATAAATGATTAGATTTTGGTGTTGATACCACGAAAATCACGGTTTCAGAACCAATTCGAATTTTTCGTTACCGTTGCCATGCTTGGCGGAGGTATGCGCTCTCAGAGTGCTCTTCAGTTTGAATTGTCTTATTTTTTTATATTATCAGAATTGCTAATTAAAGATGAAATTAAACTTGCCTCTCTGTTAAGGTATCTATTTACCATTTTCCATGACTGTTGATGTTATGTAACAGTGCATACAATATATTTTTTTCTAGGGAATACACGTGAGGGGTCCTCAACTTATTTTCTATAATGAAGTGGTCCATGGTTGAAAAAAGTTTGAGAACTCCTGCCTTATGCAAGGCATGCAAGACCATTACATCATTTTGGCATTTACCTTGACCCTATTATCTTCAAATGGGACTGAACTTGACAAAATTTGGTATATTTCATAAAAATTTCCTATCTACGATACAGGCGCTGCATTTTTCAAGGCCGCCTTTGTTGCTGATATCATGGAAATGCCAAGTACATTGTGCTTAAAAACTTAAAGTACCTCCGGAGCAGAAATGAGTGGTCAGCCCAAGCCGTTTACGTTTAAAGCCTTAACAGCGAGTCCAAGTGGCGAAAAGAACGGTCTGAATTGACTTTCCGCTCAAGTTTATGTACCAATTAACACGCCTGAAGAGTCTTTGTTTAAAACCTGAATCAATAAATCGAAGCCAGTGCGCCTGTCTGAAGGGTCGAACAAGACAAGCCTCGATGGCTTAAGTTTGGCGTCCAATTAAACATGCCCTTAATTACGCTGCCCAACCGAACATAATCCTAATGTTGTAGAGCGGTATGTCCGATTGGGATCCAAAATTAAACCTTCCAAACTAGATTTGTTCGAAACTTCAGGCAGGTGGGCTGGTTTCGACTTGTTAAATTGAGTTTCAGGCGTTGACTCTAAATCTGTTACTTTTGAGACCTCCTGAAACTCAATCTTGCTTCGAAAAATAGAATTTTCAGACGGCACAACGTAATCGGGCTGTTTCTAACACTTGAAGCAGAGACTCAGAGTTGTAAACCAGAGCAAGCATCTGTCTGAAATTTCGGCCAAGTCATGCCTCCAAGGCTTAATTTTGGCGCCCAGTCTAAAGTTCCCTCAAGTCCATTTCAATTGTAGTCGTAGGAGGAGAAAAGTGGGTAAATACACTAACTTCTTAATTTTCAAAAACAAATCAATCAGAACAATATAGCTAATAAACACCGTCGTGTATTTATATGCATATATATATTTAATATATTTGTATGTTTTGTGTCACGCTCTTAACGAAACAGATAGGCGAAAATTAGGTCAGACTGCAGATTTGTAATTATGTTGCGTTTTCATGGAGATTGATAAGTAAAAATTAGACCAGGTTGAAGAAGATAGGGAAAGTAGCATCCTTAACCATTTTACTGATAACACTTCTTGCTAAGACAACACTAAATTCGAAACAATACAGTTATTTACAGCTTCTCTTCGCGCTGTCATGGAGTTTGATTTATATAACTTTTTCCCACACACCGAAACTATATTTGCTCTCAGTTCAAGACGTATAAATTCAGGAGATGATCAAAAAAGTCCAGGCGAAGCGATGATTTTTCAGGAGACAATGGACACGCCAATAGATTTTTCCAGCTAGCTTCCCTCCTTTGGAGAAGCAGTTTTCACTTCAACACAAAAATATTGAATTACTGAGGGCGTATCAGACGGGAGGTAAATACGAAGAGAATTCAGAAAGTTCGGGGAAAATTTTCTCCTATCATCATCATCATCAATGCTCAGCCCAGAACGCCAAATGCTCTCTGGTACAATAGCTGGCCTCCAACAGCGATACATATCACAATTCAGGACGCAACAAATGGTGGCAACGATGAGGTGGTGGCCCTCATTACTTGTTAATATTAAAATACTAAGAATCATTTCTCAAATTTGCAGTCAAAACAAAGGTCTCGAATTCTTTTTCTCTTCATTCGAACGCCTCACAATTGCCACTCAGAAATAGGCTGTTACATTTGAAGTCAGGCTATAAAATTATGGGATAGGACTACGACTTCCAACAGAGATAACACATCAACAAAAATTTCAAGAAACAGTGTCATAACTGAACGCGCATCGTCGTTCATTTGAATGAGAAACTCGTCTACCTGTAGAGAGGGACAAAAAAGTTGACGCACAGATTGTGTTCGTTCACCTGATCGAACGCGCTGAGATGAAGGACGTGTGAACTCTGCTTCAGTGTTCTGGGAATGGGCCTATTGGTAAGTTTACTGCCAGCTGTCTAATGTAGTCTTTTCAGCGCGTTCACTCGTCTACTCGACCGGATGTTTGACAGCACCGTTGTCAAAACACCTTTATGTGTGCCACGAAAAGTTATTAAAATGTTAGCCTTCAAATCAGTTTTCTCTGCAAGTTTCACTCGGCAAGTTACAGATATCTCTTCTAATTTGGAGTGAAATAAAACTCAGATAACGGTGCGCTTTGCTGCTCTTTCTACGGCAGGGTAACACACGCGAACGAGTGAACACGTTGAAAAGACTGAAGTGTAGATCGGTCATAAGCCAAGTTCACACGTCATTCATCTCGACGCGTTCGATCAGATGAACGAGAACGGTCTGTGCGTCTTTTTTTTTTGTCAGTGTCTGCACGTTGAAGCGTCTCACACATTCTCATTCAAACCAACGACGATGCGCTTCCTGTTATGACATCGTTTTGCATCTTTTTATTTTGCGTCTATTGGAAGTCACATTCTTATCCCATAATCTACTTGTCTGAGTTCAAGCGGAACAGCTATTTTCTTGAATATATACAGCCTGATGAACCGATGATGTAAAACCATCACACAGCAGCCAGCTCTTAGGCCCTATGCTATCTTTTATTCATGCGAGTAATGCTTTTCAAACATAAGACAAATTTTGTGCGTCCTTTAAGTTATACGATCGGCAGAGAACATAGCAGTCAACAGAATGGGTTATTAAAAATGCAAAAAAGTTAAAGTTTAGCCAGTGCGATCTTTCTCCTGGTGGTTGTTAATGCACTGTTCGATTTGATAACATGTGTGTTCACATGCATTTTATTACCTCCGCCAAGGAGGTTATGTTTTCGTCGGCTTTGTCTGTCATAAAGATAACTCAAAATGTTATAGACCGATTTTAACGAAATTTACGAGAATCGTTAGGTATGTTAAGAGGAACAGATGATTAATTTTTTTTTAAAGATCTGTCCATCCGTTTGTTTGTTTGTTTGTCTGCCTATTTTTTTGTTAGTGCTCTAACTTAAAATGTAATGGACGGATTTTTATGAAGTTCACATGAGTTGTTGGGTTAATACAGAGCGTGAAAGATCAAATTTTTGTGATAATCCGTGTGTTCGTTTGTTAAAATGTTTGCTAGCAGAATAACTCAAAAAGTTATAAACGGATCTCCAAGAAAATTACGGACACAGTTAACATTATCAAAAGGCACAAGTGATCCGATTTTGGTTTAAATATAAAGAAAATCACAGTTGCAGAGCCGCTTGGAGTTTTTCGTTACCAATGCCTTGCTTGGCGGAGGTATGCACTCTCAGAGTGCTCTAGTTTTATCATCGGTGGCAGAACATACCGACTTTGCCACCTGGTTCAAAATTTTGATCAATGTTGATACGACGAGATCTCGGCTCATAATTAAGTTTTTGGCGTAATATGTCCTGTGCAAATGTAAGGTTCCTTTGCATTGCATTTGAGCGTACCCAACTCTTTATTAGTTTCCTTTCTTTTAAAGTTCTATCTTCCTGCATTCTTATTTAAATTTTACCAGAGACTGTATACGTAGCATCCATGTGTGACCGGTAGGTTTGTCAATTCACCAACTATAGCTGAATTGTTTGTCTACCGCTTATATATCTTCAATTATGTGAATTCGTGCGAGCTGGTCACATTGGACCATATTTTCATACTTTTTTCCCAGTGGCTATATTGCAAAATCTATACCCGTGTTTCATTTGATCCTACTTGCAGGCTGAAAATCCAATTGCTTAATATATTATTCTATAGGTAGGTTGGGGAGTGGTTCACCCACCCCATTGGGTATTGTTTAATTTGTCATGTGCAATTTCATCATTCAAGATCATTTTCCTTCCAGGCTATGTTCATTGATATCTTAATTATAATTTGCCTATGCTTGCTCAAATTTGAAACACGTTCACTAGCTGTATTATTCATGATTAATTATTCATTCTATGTTATGAGGTGCTTTAATCCATTTATTTGTTAATCATTATCATCACTAATTAATTATAATTATTATAAATAATTATTTGCATATATATGACCATTGTAACTTTACAGCCTGTAACAATAGATCGTATAATATATTTAGTTACTGAGCACCCTGCACAGTGACTAAAAGCAGGCGTGTAAGGAAACAATAAAACGCATTAAATTAATGTTTTTCATTTATGTTTTTTGCAACTTACGTTAATTCTACCCAAAAACATTGCCATAACAAGCCTCTATCGCTCGCGAGCTTTAATATGTCGAGGCAAACCGGATCTATCCACAATATTGTTGCATCGAAATCAGCGAAGATGTCGCTCGTCTGCGCACGGCCTAAGAAGAAACTCAAACTTTGGGCAAAAGATCGATCGTTTCGACGCGGCTTTACCTCATAAAAGCTCTCAAGTGACGAATCCAACGCTTAGGATTGAGTTGACTGACATCGGATTAGCTTATCTCCAGGGCGCCTTTAATCAGTCATAGAAGCATGCGGTCCAATCAAGTACACGTTTGGTCTGGTCAGGTTACTCTAGGCAAGCCGCAACAGAGGTACTCTTGTTGTCTGCACAAGCTGTAAATTGATTGCAACTTTTGCATCATGTTAAGTGGCTCCTATTGAACTGATTCGTGTGTGAGGCCAGTCTCGATCAGTCTGAATTTAAGGCGTCTTTTTGTGGCCACATTCGTGATCAGAATCACCGTGATCACCGAACAGTATACACAAGAACGATCAATGATTTTGTACACAAACCAGAGACGCTATGTCTATATTCGAAAATTAGATTTCTATCGTATTTACACGGAAAATGGCGGGTAATGGATTTTTTTAGAATTTTCAATTATTTCGTAGTCAGTGCATAAGTGAACTAGCACTATTTGTAACTGTCGACTTATACGTGTTTCGACTTTTACGACTCTCTTGTTTTACCAACGCAATTTTGTGGACAAGTCTCAAAATTTACGAAAAGTGTTCATTACGCTCGAATATTACGATTTGTCCTTCCGTCCAGTATTCTAAACGTTTTCCATGAAGAAATGCATTATTCAGCAGTATTTATTGTAAAACACCAACTTCTCAAATAATAAAAAATATTATACCAATTCTTTTTGTGCATATTTCGTTTATACTGTTGTATAGAATAAGGAAGAAGTTCTTCCGGCTAACTTAACATAGTCAATGCTTGAAATACAATTATTTTGTAAACAAAGAGTTACTTCATCTCGAATAAGAGTATTACGATTTTAGGCTATCTGGGTCCGCATCTCTCGTAAAAGCCGAGAGTTACATGTATTTACGCATTTGAACATATAGAGGCATAAAGCTAACGAAACTGCAATTTTGGAAGTCAATAATACCAACAAATGAAACAATCATAACAATATTATCCAATTTACCTTTAAATAGCAGGAAACATCACAAACTTGCATTTCAAATTTTGAATTTTTACTTGTTTCACGGCTGGAATCACTCTTTGATCAGGCATGATCCGCCTAGGAGTAAATCACGGTGTGATTAATTTTCACCACTGATCACGGTTGATTGCAGTCAGAATCACGTCAAAAAGTGATCACAAAAACGAGTGGATCTTGCGCAATCATCCGCAATTGGTTGTCCCCAATAAAAAAGCGCCTTTAATACTTAACCCAATGATACCGGCACGTGAGCGTATACCCGTGGCTGGTACAACATCTTTATGACTGTAAATACTATCATGGTGTGTATGTTTTTGTTCATTTCATTTTTTTGTTGTTGTATTGTCGTCGAAGGAGCTTATATATATATATATATATATATATATATATATATGAGTGCTCATTTTCTGGGAACTTACCACATTTAAAACCCATTAAAATAATGCACTATTTTTCAGCACGGGTTATTATTCAGAAGACGAATTTCAAAACACGGTCTTCAGAATTACGAACCAAAGAGAGTTATATTTCTGAAGGCCTGTCTACACGTTACTTATTTGAACGCATTCACTCATCCACATATTGCGTAACGTCGTTGTCAACTCAACTTCGCGTGCGCCAGAAAATTATTGCAATTTTATCGGTCAAACCAGTTACCTCGCCATGTGTCACTAGACGAGTTACGAACATCTCTTTTAATTGGGAGTGAAATAAGACTCAGAAAACAGTGCAATTTTCTGGCGTCTCTACAGCACGGTAACGCATGCAGACGACTGGATGAGTGAACGCGTTCAAAAAACGAACTTGTAGGTCGGCCATTAGCAGAAGTCTAGTGACTTTCACGACAAAATGAAAGTGTTCGCCATTTTGCAACCCACTGAAGCGTAGAAGCAAAAGCTGTGCTGCATTGGCAACAGTATAGGATTCACTCCTGCGTTCCGCGAACTAAATCTCTTCGGAGTTCAGTGCCTCTCATATCCTAGTCGTGGAGATCCTGCTATTCTGCGGACTGTGTCTTTCAGCGGGGACTTCCATTTAGCATGGCAACTATAATCACCTACGTGGAACAAAGGGTTAAGCAGCACCTTTTTAAACGGTTCCCCATTCTTATGCGGAATCGAATCTTGTATTTGTAAAGGAGTGTTCACACGTCATTCATCTTAACGCGTTTGTGCAAACTGATGGCGCTGGGCGTGCAATTGATGGAAGGCGGTACGGCCAACGCGCGAGCATAAAGGACGAAGCACGTCAGTTTTTTTCTTCGCGCTGCATCAGTCAAGTACAGTAAACAAAATAAATAATGATTTTATTCCTTGTAGCTTTCACGGATATCGAACAAACAGACATTGTTGCTTTTTTAGTCACTTTAAAGATCCTTATCACTGTAATCCCGTATAAGACGAGAAAACCTGAAAACATTGCAAGTACACAGAAGATGGCAGTTTGTTTGAAGAAAAACAGCTGGCTGCTGAGACATGATTTTACATCATTGGTTCATCAGGCTGCGTATACTCTAGGAAATGGCTGTTGGGCTTGAACACAGGCCATAAGCTTTTGAGTTAGGAATGCGACTTCCAACAGACACAAAATATGAAGAAACGATGTAATAACAGGAAGCGCATCGTCGTTCCTTTGAATGAGAATGTGTGAGACGCTTNGGTTCATCAGGCTGCGTATATTCTAGGAAATGGCTGTTGGGCTTGAACACAGGCCATAAGCTTTTGAGTTAGGAATGCGACTTCCAACAGACACAAAATATGAAGAAACGATGTAATAACAGGAAGCGCATCGTCGTTCCTTTGAATGAAAATATGTGAGACGCTTCAACGTACGTGCAGACACTGACAAAAGAATACGCACAGACCGTTCTCGTTCATCTGATCGAACGCGCCGAGATGAATGGCGTGTGAACTTGGCTTATGGCCGATCTACACTTCGATCTTTTCAACGTGTTCACTCATTCACTCGTGCGCGTGAGTTACCCTGCCGTAGAAAGAGCAGAGAAGCGCAGCTTTTCCTGAGTTTTATTTCACTCCAAATTAGAAGAGATATCCGTAACTTGCCGAGTGAAACTTGCATAGAAAACTGATTTGACGGCTAACATTTCAATAACTTTTCGTGGTGTATATAAAGTTGTGTTGACAACGGTGCTAAAACAACATCCGGACGAGTGGATGAGTCAACGTGTTGAAAACACTCAGGGCTAGTTCACACGTCATACATGAGAATGCGTTCACTAAGGTTAACGAACACGATCTGTGCGTCAACTTTTGTTGTTGTTTTTCCTGTTTACCCTCTCATTCAAATAAACGACGCCGCGCGTTAACTTATTATTTCGTTTTTTTACACTTTTATATTTTGCGCCTGTTGGAAGTCGTATTCCTGTCCCATAATTTTACAGCCTAATTTCAAGTAGAACAGGCTATTTGTAGAATATATCTAGATAGCCCGATAAATTAATACTCATAAAATCAACGCAGAGCAACCAGCTGGGTTATCAAAACAAATATGGCGTCTGTGTTCTTACACTTTTTTGTTTTCTATTGTTATACAGAATAATGGTGATTCTGATCATTCATGTAGCAACGAAACCTTATGTATCGATTTGTTCATGATCTGCGAACGCTACGGAGGATAAATTCAGTATTTATAGATGTTTTTATCGAACTTGAATGATGCAACGCGTTGAAAAAACTGACATTCTTCATTTTTCAGTCTCGCGCATGCGTCGCAACTACCTGCGCATCCACTCAACGCGCCGCGTCGCCCCTGGTGTTCGAGCGAACGCGTTGAAATGAATGACGTGTGAAGTCGCCCTCCCGTGTAGATCGGTGACCAAGTTTGCTGAGAGTTTCCGTTACGTTAAGTGGCGCTCCAAGTCATATGAAGTTACACAAACAACGTCGAGCTATTAGGTGGAACTAATTTACCAGGTGACAAAAAACAGCTCCCACTAAAGTCATGCAAAGTTTATTGCAATAAATAAGTTCACTTTATGAATACACTAAACTGACAATACCAAATATTACCACGGTAATAATATTTCCTACACATCCTATCAACTAATATGCAGAACTAATAAACACACTTTGTGAACACATATAGCACGGAAACAACGTAACCAACACCTCATGCCTGCGAACTAATGCAACAAAAACAGACTTGTGTTGCGATCACAACCTCACGGGAAGGTGCGTCACCGGTGGGGGGGGGGGGAAGGGACGACACGCTAGCTTTTGTTCTCTATACGAACTAAAAAGGCTTCGGAGGTTTTGATGAGTCAATGTAAACAGCACAAACCTAGTGGACAGATTTTAGAGTTCTTATTTGCTTTAAGTTAATTACAAGAGATAACCCAAGCTTTATTGTGACACTTGATAACAGATAACGGGCAGCTGGCCCAACGGCTAACATTTTAACAAGTTCTTGGTGGTCAGGCAGCGGTGGCTACAAGGAAGCAGCAACACATTCGAAAACTTACTAAAACGTACAGGGAACACAAGACGACAGTGCGAGACGGGCTTTGGGGCGCATTCGACTGATTTAAGTTTCAGACGTTGATACTTAACCAAGTACGCTTGGGACTACGAAAAATTTAATTTCGCTCAGCAAAATAGAGTTTTCAGTATGGTCAGCGTAACCGGGTTGATTCTAAAGCCCGGTTCTCACTTAACGATTTTCCCAGGCGCTAGTAACCTAGACCCAACTCAAGTAATCCGCCTGTCTATAGTCGTGGCCGAAACTTCAGCATGACGTGTCTATGAACATCTGCTCGACTTCATAAAGAATCACAACAGCGGATTTAAAATCCGTAGTTGATGAAGCTGCGAATTAAATAGAAGCAGCAAATAATGAAAATGATCCCAATTGACATTTGGCTACAACACCATCTAGAAATTGGTCATTCATTCACCTAGTCAAACTTCTATCAGATCCTCTCGCCTGGAGTAATAGTCAATATACCACCAGAGATAGCACAAAGTGCCATTTTAAAGCCCAACTCTCCAAACCCTCATCGCAAAAGGCTGCAAAGAGATACTGGCACCAAGATTTAAAACTATTAACTGCCACACCGACTCTACTGAGTTAGAACTAAAATTTTTAGCAGTTTTTATCATCTCTTCGTTAAAGTAAGCTTATTTATTTAAATCATATTACGTGTTTATGTTCATATAAGCGTTGCAAGAACCTGAAAATGATAATACACGGTTGTCTTTATTGCTGCTCGAATACCCTAGCGCATGGCTGAGCTACGTAATTTAACCATGCACCAGCGACTCCAGCTACGTCAGAGCTTTATGCTGAATGCTGTTTTTTTTTTACCAAAACACAGAATTAGCGTCTGCGGGCTTACCCGTTAATGTTCATATATCCTGCCGTTATGCTTGAGGAGTTTTGTATGATTTTTTTAAAATGGAGACTTGGAGCACGGCACGTTCGCTTGGGTCATCAACATTGATCTAAGACAAGCCCATTGGACTTGTCTGAATACGCAGGCAGGAACTTTAGCTTCGTCACTGTGAATAGTGGAGCAGGTGCTAGAAGCAGCCCCCGATTGGGTTGAGGTGACTGATATCGCTATTTCACAGAGGAAGACTAAGTTCATGGAAGTCTCGTGGGTAATCCTTCAGTAGGATCCGACGCCTGAAATTTGAATCAACAAGTCGAAGCCACGGCACCTGCCTGAAGTTTCGGATAAGTCAAGCTTCAAATGTTTAATTTTGCTGCCCAATTGAACGCGCCCGAAAAAATTAAAAAAGCTGACGCCTTCTCTGTTGTTTACAAGGAAGTAGTAACACATTCCGTGCAAATGGGCTACGGTGGTACCAAGGAGACGACAGTGTGACCACGCCTTTATAATGACCACATTTCGGGTAAAGCGGTTAGCGTTTTTCGGGTTACAACAGCCCAACTCCATGGGTTGAGATTGCAACACACCTCTAACTTGTGCCACAGAATTTACTGCTCCGTGAAAAAATATCAACCCCGAATATAGCAGTTATAAAGTGTGTAACTAATAGCAGCACATATCGTACACTTGGAAATACTTAGTACGAAGAAAAAACATTACTTGAACAAGGTGGGCTTACGTGACGACAACTGAACTCCGTATATAGTGAATTACTTTTAAACAAGCGCGGTAAACGCTCCATAGGTATATTATATGTTGAACACATCGAACTGAATTTCCCAGTGCTAAGCATAGCTATCAACTAAATATTACTGTATTTCAGCAAGCGTTTAACCGATTAAACATCAATTCAAAAGACAACTCCCGTATGATACGTATCCTACATTACTCAAGCAGTGCTGTAGGTTATATACCACAAGGGTACTTCCTGATAGAGTATTTCAAGCGAAGAAAGAATCCGTGCAACTCGGTAGCACAGGCCGAGTACCATAGGATCAATACGTCAACATTATAATGGTAATGTGCCAACAGTTCTCCTTTGCACAGAGATCATGATAATAACAGAGTTTATAAAATGCTGCAATTTACTGCATTTTGTAGAAACTACGACAAACAGGTTTCTTGTTCCTGTTCAATGTTTCTTATTTCTTTGTAACAATGATGAAATAATGTGAAAGATGTTCGCTTTTGGTTTCTTAGCACATTTTTTGATCTTCATAAAAGCAAACGCATATTTCGAAAGAATAAATTATTCCACCTTCAAGAGATTACATATTCACAGGAAACTTACGACTTTCAATATGGCTTGCATTTCAGTTAACATAGTTGTCGTGCATGCTGGTAAAGGCATTAGCATTAGAAGAAGGTTGATATAAATTACTATGATTTACCTGATACATTAATTGACTTAGTAGCGGCCCGTCGCAGGACTCGCAGACCCAAATTTATTAAATGACTTCTTACTGCCGCTTCCGTGACAGGCTGACAACCATTCGTCATATTTCATATATTGTGCACATATTAACAATAGACTGAATATGAGCAGTTCAGTTATCTGGCTGCTTGAGAAAGAAATAAATGAGGTTATTTCTTTGAAGTCTTAGCTAAAAAAAAAAAACAACTAATTATCGTAGTATTGCCTCGAATAAAAAATTTTTTAACTTGCATGTTATAGAAAACAGCTATTACAGTGACTGTAATATTTGAAGGTCTAGTTCCTTCCATCGCGAGAAGTTCGGACAAGTTGCAAAAACAGAAAAAAGAAAGAAAGGCGTCATAAATTGTGACACTGCCAAACAGCCGTAATAATTTCATCAACGTTAACTTGCCCAAAACTTCAATCGTGAGCTTTGTTTTCACTATTTAGGATAAAAGTTCAAGCATAACTTGCAAATCGATCGCCTATCCCGTTAAAGCTGAGAGTCTGAGATGACATCAATATGCTCAAATTCATATCAGACATGTGAAGCAGGTATTGACAGAACTGTCTTCAGATGGTTTTAACGGCCTTCTGTTAGTAATTAACTCCTGAAACTTGACCTCACGTAACAAAACAAACTATTATAGCTGAAGCTCCGGAACACCTAGATTTAGCCAGGTTAGATTAGATTAGATAGGCGGCAGTAGAAGAACCAAGAGGCCCATTCCCAAAGAGACACCGGGACTAACACCCCGGCTTCTTTGAGCTATTGCCATTATGTTAGTAGGTTAGCCTGTTTCGATAGAACTGGCCCAGCCATGACACTTCTCATTAAATACAGAGTGCAAATTTAAATTCTGCTCACTGCTTATTTTCAAAGAACGTAGGTGCAGAAGCGTACCCTTTCCAACAAACAACAGGCGCGATGTTTGTGATGTTCGTCACCTCTACGCCAAAAACACGATCAGTACATTTAGCAGTGCACTCAACTGTCAGATTTGACGGAAAAAAAATTGGCGTCATCCCCCCACCCCCCCTCACAGTTCATGCTTGTGATCATATGAATCTATTCTACAGAGAAAGCACAGCACCAACCACAGCTGTGACCTCATCTGCATTTGATTCAAATCGTTAACACGCGGTTATTTATTTCAGAACAGCCCCAACTGTCGATAAAATAGATCAGCTTTTGCTTACAAGAAATTCTTTGGAAATCGTTTGAAGAAATTTATTATTACATACTTCCAGTCTCAGGTGTAGGCCTACCTACATATGGTACACAGAAGCCCGCATACCTTACAGATAGCTACCCCCGAATCGTGTCAAAACTTATCTCTCGTTGTCACTCGTGTCATAAATCTCTCCGTTCGTTAATTCGGCTGTTTACCATACAATATAGAATCGCAAAGCATGATTTCCACGGTAGTTTGGTCGAGCGCAGAGGAAAATTTTCAAAATATTCAAGAGACATAATGGGAAAATCCTACACAGAGACTAGAAAAGGATCAATGATTAGCGAAGTCATCCGCATCAGATCTGGCCGTTCGTGTATCACTACCTGGATATCTTACCTGAATATCATGCACCCAAGCTAGCAAGTCCAATACCAATAGCGCACGGGCACAACTTAGGTAACTCTAAAAGATCGTATTTACAAATTTGAGAAACATCACATCGTCACGTTCACTAAAAGAGCAAGGTACTTCTCACACGACATACACGCTATAGTCATACATACTGTAGTGTATATCTACGTATAAATAGAAGTACATGCTATGCATAGTCGAAGGCTATAGATCTAGCTACCCTAATATGTTACTTCTAATACCGTATAGTAAGATTAATGTTAAACGCGGTAGGAAAGTACGAGAGAGTTTCTATAGATTAGCGCTAAAATTAAGTAGTAAAGTTATAACAATTTTCTAAGAGAATAACAAACACCTTGTAAAGAGCACGAGGAGAACAGCTACGAGCCGGAGTTAACCCTTTCGCTACTGACGGATGGTACTTCCACATACTGCACGTATTTCACCGTCACTTTAGAACCAATTACCGCACACTGGCCAATTTTTGGAACGTTAGTAATGGTGTCAACTCCCATAGCATGCATGACCTCCGTACAAAATTACAAATAGAATTATTCCTACCAGAGGGGCAGAGATTAATTCATGAAAGAATGGATTAATGAGGGGAAGCAGAGACTTGTATCCTTTTCTTGAAACTTTGGCGGTGACTGAAGAACTCTATAAAATGTGTTGAATATTTTCGTTTTACCCTGCCTCTCTCTTGTCTCACTAACTAGTGGCAAGAGCTCTCTCTAGAATAGAAACACAATCGCGAAAAGAACCCTCGTAGCGATCGAGCACAGCCCGAGTGAAATAGGATAAAGTCTTTATTGTTCCGGACTAAACGCCAATGTTGTAGGAAAAACACCAATTAGATTCAGAGATCTGAGATCTATGTATATGCGCGTTAAGGCGTTGCCCACAATTGGTATTTATCTAAGTATACCAGCAAGGTCGAGGTTTGAATTTGATGCATGAATGTATTTGTATAACAAGTAATAAGGATTTTTTGTTAATAAACTAGAGCTGCGCACCGGCAGCGCGGATCTCAGCCAAGCAACTCAAGTTGTAAGACAATAGAATGGTCGACAGACAAAGAGACCGGCGGATCATCACAAAAATTCAATCATCTTTCCTTGAAATATTCCTAAGAAATCTCGTAAATTTTATGAAGCTCCATAGATGACTTTCTAAGTTATATTGCAAGCAGAGAGTATTACAAACCAAGGTAAAAATATAATTCTTGGAGGAGGTAATAAAAAGAAACTAGTGGAAGAGCAGAGCTGCCGTAGCGAAAGGGTTAGGTTATAAGACTACAGTACGCATGGCTTCATTACCAAATATTACATAAGCATTTTCACTTGGATTTATACACGACATTTGTATTGTAAACACGAGCGTAGGGGAATTCATTACGACGTATTTGGGTGAGAAGTGGCAAGGCAGATGTTGAGGACTAGAACTGAAAAATGTTATTTGTGACCGGATATGAACATTAATCAACAGCTGTATATCATTAAGTCAACGTCCTTCTTTCGGCTCATCTTGTTAAGAACAACCAATATAATTAATAATAATAATTAATACACTATGACAAACATCAACTGTTGCTTGTATTTGTATCATGCGTGCCCCGCTTCACATTTCGTATGGCGGATACCTCAGTCAGGCAAGTGTCCCTATAATTATTTAGGGTGTTCTCACTAACATGTATAAAATGTAACAAAATTTCATGATTCGGGCAATACTGCAGCTACGTAAAGAAATTAATCATAAGTGTGAGAGATAACCATATTAATGAACTTTGAAATGGAATATTCTAGAACCTGGCCGTTGTATTTGATGGTCCGATACACTATACGGTGCATGAACGAACTTCCCCTCGTAATAAATCACCCGACATCATGGTAACCAAAATAACATTGTCAGCAAAAGTCGGATAACAGTTCCTTTGGCTTTCATCAGGAGACCAATGCTACCAATTCTGTAATGACGGTTATCAGTGGTAAAATTTATGGAAAGTGGTATTGTTGGTAGGAAACATACCACTTTTTCAGTACTCAATGAAAATCCCGCGGAGAATTAAATAGCTGTAGTATGGTGAATCCATACAGTGTCATATTTTACTTAGCGAAGAGATGACGTCGAACCAAGCACGCCATTCATATGGTGTATTTCAGTCATGCGGAGAAAAAGCTACCGCAGATATTCATTACAAGATACTTGCTATAAGGAAATTTTTCGAACTGTCATACGCGCTGAGATGATTGCTAAGAGCAGTAAGTAGGTATCTTTTTATTACACGCTGCAGGTAAAAGCAGTGAGGTGACGTGAGAAGCCAAAATTAGTGTGATGCAAGGTTTGGCTGACGATATGAACAATTGGCATGAGCTGGGACATGTTCGGCGGGACCCACATACGATGCAAGGTCCTGAGAGATTTACGAGTGATGCGAGACAGGGAAGCTTCAGTGGGACCTACACACTACGCAAAGTATAGCAGAAGAGAAGTGAGAGAATTACAACTAATGTGAGACAGGAGAGGTTCATTGGGACCCACACGCGATGAAGGGTATAACAGTGGAGAAGACATGGGGGAGATTTACTAACGGCGCGAGGCTGGCCAGGTTCGGAAGAACCCTAACACGAAGCAATGTAGGATAGGCTACGTGAGATCAGGCGTCGTTCAGACGCAGTACAGCTCAAGGAGCAAAGTTTCATGAATTAATTGACTACAAAAGTCTACAATAGAGGTTGGATAATTATGCATGCACACTACGTACGTGCTCCTACAATAAACGTTTCAAGTGATAAGGCGTACAAATGACTCGATAAGTGCGAAGAATAACAATAGGACACATGACTGAAATTTCGTAGCAGGGTTAAGTATTATAGAGAAGGAACAGTGCTGAAATTTGGTGCTGCAGAATATAATTAAACAAGCTTGCTTAAGATTTCTTAGCCATTCCAACGGTGATTCAAGAAAGGAAGAGGAAGGGACATACATCTAGTATGTAGAGACATGTGGACGGTAGAACCTATCACTGTACGGCGTGTTCCCACATTGGTGTGGTAGAATAAAGAGCTTTGCGCTTTCATTTAGAAAAAAATATAAGTTAACAAATCGGTTAGAATTATTCGATCTGGGAGATCTAGCTCAACTAGCGTCATCGCATACGAAACTTTAATCCTGAACGTTGCATAAGACACTCGGAGGGATGTCTTAGCGTTAGTAGTAACCGGCTGGAAGGACCTCACACCCGATCTGAAGTGGTCAATTCATTGCTCAGGATGTAAGTTGAAGCCAACCAGATCAGATCATCTCGAGCGAAGTAGATAAATCGAACACGCCTTAGTAAGTAGCTACCAATGCGAACTGCACAAAAGAATAAAAAAAGCCATATTTATTCCGTGGCTGCAACTACAGCTTCTGCGAGTTCAATTATGGAGGGCACGCAGGTCGATGTTTGCTCGTACTGGATATTGCAGCGCATCGTCAATGGCACATCTACACAGAAATTTTATATAATTTTATCATCAATCCATAATCAATTGAAAAAAACAATGAAGTCATGGAAAGATAAGATCGTGCCTCCGTAAGTAACGCTTTTCCTTAGGGACACATGCCAATACGACGGAATGAATCTACCACATGCCAATACGATGGAATGAAGAATTTACACCGTGTGATGCCACCTCATCCGTACACATGCCGTGTTGGCTTTGTGACATTACGAACAAAGAAGTACCAATGCATTTGACTGTACCATAGTGCAAGGGGTAAGGGACTATCGATCAGTCGTATTTGTAACCCTTCTTCAGTGTTTCGCAGTGTATAGGATAGGAAAGTGTACAGAGAGGATTCATTCTTTTGTCACTATTTACGAAACTGGAGGCTACATAAGGAACAATGTCTGGTAAAGAAATCTATGAGTAAGAAACTTTACTGCATACTCTGTTGCTTTCGATCATGTCACTCAGATTGCCACATATAATTCCCTACAAAGAGAAGTTTAGGTTTCTCGAATCACTGCAATGGCCCACCTAGAGAGAAAAGTAAAGGCATATACATATATACTCCTGGTCATGAAAAAAAATGAGCAAGTCTGGCAAGAAAAAAAGAGATCTCTGGAACAAGACGCAAACTCCATTTATGACGAATGGTCTATCCTACGCACCCTGAGAAGTATAACATCAGTATATAGGTGGTCACCTCATCTATACACCAAAGCTGGGCTTGTTCACGAATATCATAGCCTTCATAAGACGGGTCGTTAGCGGTCTCACAGAAGAGGCTCTGGCCGATACCCACACATTATTTTGGGTAGTGAATAAGTGTGTACAGCTGTGCCTACGGAACGAATAAATAAAATGGGCTGCAGTCACCTATCCATAGACTAGTAACAATATATGCCATCGGATAAAAGCTGTACATATAGGAGGTAAAATCTTTAGTATCCACACATGCTTATAGTAGATCACTGTTAGGGCTACGAGAGGTAATTGTCTTGTGCAATTATTTACGTAGAGAGACGTTCATCGAAAATAAAAAGGTAATTAAGAGCTATAGCTAGTAAAGAGTATTCGTACTTATTTATCGTAATACACTGTCGATTTCGTCACGTTTTCAATTGCACACGCTAACATGACTGGCAGAACTACACTACCTTTACTCCTATCTATTTAAAATGGCTAGGCAAGAGTCATTAAACCCTACAGCAGCTACCGACCATCTACAAGAAGAAAACTTGAGACAGTAAAGTCTACGGGAAGAATTTGATTGTTTTCAGCAGCATATTTACACAAAGTCAAAAAGTGGCACAACGCAGCTACAAAATAAAGTATATCACAAACGTATCGACTCACAACCACGTAAAAAGATAGAAAGTTAAACCATTTTCATATATAAGACTTTCTGAGCGGCACAACCTAGCTATGGTACAGTGACGTCACGTCCACGGTTTGGCACTGGCACTCTTGAGAGCTCGGAGACAACGGGAGATTCCGTCTCATTTGTTTGATTGGATAACGGGCGGTGGGAGTGTACGTTTGTGACAGGCAAGGTGATAGAGGGATGTCGTCACATTCAATGGCACTTCGGCGGTTCTTTACCACGATATTGTCGACCCCTTGGCTTGGTTGTGGCGTCGTTCGCGGGTTTGTTTTGATCACGTGGGAGATCCCTGCTCTCGAGTTGGTCTGGATATTAAAGTCTCTTATGGTCAAAAGCTTTTTTTTTTTTGAGAGCAAGGTTAGATCCTCAGCATTAATGTGGTAGATAAAAAATTCTATATATCTTGGAAGGTAAAATTCATCCCCGATCATGACAACGATATACGGTATGTATTTAATACAACATTCGCTCAACATCATCGTAACCGATGCGTAAACAATATATATTTGCCGAGCACGATGCTGGCTGATATCACGTCAAGTTGTATTCTGATGGAGGCATATAAAAGAAATAAGTGGGTGAGGCAAAAGTCACTAGGCAGCACCAGGGTGATTAACGTGAAATTAATCTGCATGGTAACCTTCCCTTCTAATAATTTAAATAACTCATAAGCCGTGCATGGAAGTGGATCGTTGAGACCAACTGTATTGGAAGATGAACAAAGTAGACGTCTTTTGAATTTGACGTTACCTTCTGCGGAATACGGATATCTGAAGGCGCGTTCCATTGAGTTCCTTTGTCTATTTTTTAAGATCGAAAAACAAGTCAACATTTACCGAAAGCCTGGAATTGACCCCAAAGAATCAGCGTAGTTAAACGGCAAGAATTTTGAGTCAGGCTAAAGCAAGCCCAATTTAAAGTCAGTTTTATCCGAAGAACAAAACAACGCCCCTGTGATACTAGCAATATCTTTAAGAAAAAATAAAATCATACGAAACTTGGATGAAAGTCTGCTGCTCAAGTGCATTAACTTGAGGCTCCGATAGAATGTAAGAGTAATACTCGTACAAAATTCACATATATATGCAACATTAACGGCCAATTCTCTGAAATGATTGATCTGTTTACGCATCAAAGACGAGCACATAATCGTCTCTTTTGCGCGGCAGTCGTTTCGAGCGCCCAGATTCGTCTGTGCAGGATTCGTCAACTTCTACGCGACCGAGATTCCTTTTGGCACAGCCGCGGTCCCCGGAGCTCGACTTGTCTTCTTCCACCTCCAGCACGGTCTCATCGCGCTGGTTGCGCGACCTTCGATTTTTGAGCAACCTTCTGTCCTCAGCGTCGGAAGAATATCGCTTCTGCCAATCAAGAAAATCAGTGTGCTGATACTCGACATGTTTGTAAATTGGCTTGCCAGCACGAGCATAGTTGAAGCCTTTTTGAAACCATCGAACCAGAGATCTAATTTTTGGAATGCTGTATAGCCAGCCGAACCACCCGTCGTTCGCTCCATTAGCGTCGCTGCGGTAGTTACCCACAAAACCACTGAACCAGCGGGTGTAGACACTCCACCACCAGTCCACGTTCAAGAAACGCTTCAACGAGTCCATCACTACCACGAGTTCTTCACCTCCTTGGTACACTCGGGGGTTCTGCAAGCCTTTGCCAGTACGATGGAAGTAACTGTTTTCTGCGACAAGAGTTCTCAGTTCTTGCCTGTCATCAGAAGCAGGGGCTCGTTTGAGCCTATCGAACAAAGTTTCCTTGTACACATGCTCTTGGAGATCTCCCTCATAGAGTTCCTCCAGTCTGTACACCACGTCATCTCTGTACTCGTCATAGTGCCCAATGTAGGTCCCGCTGGTCCAGTGTTCTTCTGACCCGTAATCGATGCGGTCATGATTCTTCGATAGCATTTCCACAAGCTTGAATATGTCGTCCTGCCCCCACTTGTTGCGGCGCGGATTCCCTCTACGGCTGCCATCGATTGTTTTCTCAAGAGCTTTTTCGATATAGTTAGCACCGTACATCCAATTATCCTCATTGTATTGGCTGCTCAAGTTTGCAAAAATTTCATCGAATTCTGACCTAGGATCCTTCTTCTGGGAATTATCTGAGCTTCCATTATCGCAATGATCCTCCTCTTCAGCATATTTGATTTCCACCTGGGGTTTGCTCTCTGGTTCCATGAGATCATCGTCGGCACCTTCTATAAGCGTTGGCTCTTTAATAACTACTCCGGCCTCATGTTTCTGTCCGACCCTGATGACGGCTTCCTTAATGATATCGTTGTCACACACGACAGGTGTAGGGTCTTCGGCACTGGCCCGATAGCCAGGCCGCTCTTCGTTCACTTCCAGACCCAGCTGACGCTCGTTGAATTTCCTATAATAATCCAACAATTTATTCATTACCTCGTTGTCTAACCTCTCCACCGACGGCTTCTGGCCGTCAGGTTTATCTGATCCACGACCTGATTTTCTAAACTTAGTTCCAGACTGCGGCTTGTCTTTCGAAGGTTTACCACTGTCTTTCGAAGGTTTACTGCTGTCTTTCGAAGTACTTTCACTAGTAATTTGCGATGGTACTTCGTTGGTAGAATTTTCACTTTTAGAGCCCCTCGGATCATCGGTTTCATCTGTTTCATCAAGATTCTCATTATTTTTTAAGCTGGCCTCTTCACTTTCATCAGTAACTTCCTTGATAATGCAGCCACTTTTGTCATCCAGGCAGAATTTTCCGTGCTCATCCGGGAAGATTATTCTTCCCTTTTCGATGATACAAATTTTATATTTTTTGCCTTCGGCAGAATTGGGATCGATCTTCCCGGTGGCGATGTCCCGCAGGACGTCCTGCAGGCTGGTGGTGGCACTGCTGGCCTGAGGAGCAGTAAAGTTCTGTATGGGGTTCAGGGTCGGAGGAGTGAGGGCCGAGGGGCCGCCAAGATGGCCGGGCAAGACTTTTTCCAAGCCCGACCGGTTCATGTAGCTGGTGATCATGTTCTGAACGCCGGCTAAACGCTCTACATTCAACTCCTCCTTGATGATCATGGGTCCCGACATGATGCAATATGGCCGGCGTACAATAACTTGCAAAGAACAGAACTGGGAATACTAAATAACACGCCAGTGCGTGCCAACTCAGCAATGACCGACTTTGACAAACTATATTTGGTGAAGCAGGCAGCTCATGAAATGAAAACGTAAACTATATTCACATTACAAAAACAATGTCCACAACACTGCCATTACGAAGACATCAAAGAAGAGAAAAGAAGTGCAGGCCATAACAAAACGACAAAATAATCGTGAATTGCACACATGTACTGAAAACTGTGAAATAAAATTGCGGGAGCGTTTAGGCAAAAAATAAAAATTCTGAACTTACAAAGTTAGACCGATGGGGAGATTTAATTGGAAATATGTCCAGGTACGCCTAATACTAACAGGGTATATGAGAGTGGAAAGACAATAGCACGAAAGGCAGAATACGGTAGCTAGGGAAGATCACAACAATATTTGGTGTTAACAATGCTAGCAGCAGTGATGGAGAGCTATGAATAATTTCTGCCAATTGGAAATTCGACAGAACTAAGAAAGCGTAAACAATTGCTTAAGCCAAACTAACCTACAGGCAAAACAATGAGTTTAAATTATGTATTATGAAGTTTAAAGCTATCAGTTGACAGAAAGTTTAAGTTAGTCAGCAGCAATATGTTATGCAACGCCAAAATGCGCCGTATACTTTTAACACGTTTAGAGTTTGATTTTACGGATCACCGCAGAGTTACTCGCACTTATTTATCTATTTAGGTTCAGTTTAGTTTGAAAGTTTATAAGTCTTGCGACAGTTTAGTGCATTATTTTTCTTATTTTTACATACACGACACACGGCACCTTGCACACCCGGCACTGCGGCACCCACCATGTTGCAGCGCACCACGAGCCCCTCTTTGCACAAACTTAACTGCGTAACACCAGGGAGAAAAGCAAGTATCGACGGTCACCAGTTCGTACCCATTAGTAGAATTTTAAAGGAATGAAATGAATGCGAAAGCCAGTGAATGGGAACAATGCAAAGAAGATCAAAGCAAAGGTCAGAGTGCACTATCGCTTTGGAATGAGTGCTGGCAGGGTGAGGGCGGCATTAAAGCTCGTACAGTAGGGAGGGGGTGGGCGGGGGCCGAGGGGGGGGGGCAGATTCA
>LQNS02278094.1:29534872-29552568 GCA_001587735.2 Parhyale hawaiensis
CACCCATCTCCTTATCTCTGAGGAAGGCAAGTTCCACCACGACGAGCCAAGTCAGCACATTTAGATCAGCAAAGAGCTCGCGTGCCTGGGTTGGCATCGAACCAGCGATACAAGGACTGAGAGCTGCGAACAAAAGCATGCTGCTACTGTGGTAGCAACGATTCAAACAAACGATACATGTGACACCGAGCGGCTACTTAAACACAATGGAGGACTGTTCACAGATAAGCTCTCTCTTCTCGCGGTACTTAGGTTTGGTATGCGAAAGTTAGGAAACTTGAAAACCTTGAGAAAAAAGTTCAACCCACTAGTGAGAAAGGCGAGAATTAGTATGGGTAACATGAATTTATTTCAATCATGACAACTTCCCTGTTATCTTGACATTCAGGTTTTAGTTATAAAATATCTATATAGAAACTGGTTGTAGTTGACAATTATTGAATAAATGCGAAATATTTTTTAGGTAGCATCTTAAATGTTAGAATTACGGCAAGATGTCAGCGCATCTGCAGTTACTGCTAATGCTGTAGTAACATGTCAGCACTACTGTAGTTATTCCTGGTGCCGTAGTAACGTATCAGCATTGCTACAGTTACTGCTAGAGCCGCAGTAGATAAAGATGAGAGCACTGCTGCAGTTACTGCTACTATAGCAGTAACTCGAAGGGAACACGACCAGCTGCGGCTCTTGAAGTCCCAACCAAAACTTTAGATCTCTTTGAAGAGCTTCGCGATTTTTTTTTTTTTTTGCTTTTCCTTTGCTTTTATCTCAAGGCCATGGAGATGGGTAAGCTTGGGGCATGTGGGGGGGGGGGGCGTAAAGTCAGCTAGCAAAGTTACTAATAAGCACTTCAGTGCGGCAGTTTATATTTTGGTTAATCCAACAAAACTAACTTTCTCCCGCTGAAGTTGGTAACGTTGAGCGGTGCAGCGCAGTCTAAATTTCAGCTCATTCGATGCACCGTCCGCTGGAAAACAAAGTCGAGATACAGCGTCCAGAATTTCTCACGCACTCTAGGTAATGTATATCTAACAGCACAATGGAAAGTTTAATATCCATCCACGCTGCTTGCGCGAGTCTAAAACGAGGAACGATAGCTTAAATGCAGCGGGCTTTGTGTTACTTTCCCAGAGCGAGCTATATATAAGCTGTCTGTGAACGTCGCAAATGGATAAATTATACACTGGGACACCTCTGTAGAGATCCAGTGTTGTATCTGCCTATAGGCTCTGGGAGGGGGGAGGAGTCTGCGTACACATCTCTTTAACAGCTATGCCATGTATTTTCCTATTCCATATGATGAGAACATTAAAAAAAGTTGGGTAGAACTTTCGCACCTGGTACATTTTTCAGTAGTTTTCTTTGAATAACTCGTTTTCTATGCGGAAAAAGGAAAAGTACAGGAGTCCAACCCACATTCTTTTTCGATTTTACCTATCTGCACCAAGTTTCATTCAGATCGGTAAAAAAAAAAACTTTTCCTAACCTTTTGGCGGGAAACTAAAAAATTAATAAACAATACAATTTTCTATTTTTGTTCCGCTTTAAATGAAGCATGGTACAGATATGTAAAATTGAAAAAGAATGTGGGTTAAATTCCTTTATCTCTTCCCATTTTCTGCATAGAAAACGAGTTATTCAAAGAAATTTTCTTCTTAATTTCTCGTTTTCTAGGGCGAAAATGGGAAAAGGACACGAGCCTAACCCCCCTTTTTCTGAGTTTACACATCTCTACTACGTTTCATAATGATCGGCTCAATATTAACAATAATAATAAAAACTTTATGAAGTCGAAAAATGAACTTTCGAAAAATAGCCCACTTCCCCCCCCCCCCAGCTCCTTGTTCTACAAACTTATATCGGGTTGCACTGGTTAGTTACCTAAGGCGGCTCTCGCACACCAGCGCAACTGGTTGTGTGCAACGTGAAACTTAAGTTCCAAGCAAAGATTCAATGCAAATACATAGAAACACGCGTTAATATGTATTTGCATTGAATGGTTGCATTCAACTTGAGTTTCACATTGCATGCAACTAATTGTATGCATGCGTTGCGTCGGTGTGCGAGCCGCCTAAAACTTTATCAGCGTGTTATTATTAATTAATACTACTACATTGTGGATTTTTCCGCCGTATTAGATACGAATAGTATAAAACAGCGATCTAATTTTGTATAATATAGTTTTGAAGTTAAGTCGAACTCAGATGAGTTCTATTAGAACAATCTTGGCCAGGTGCACCATGTCTGGCAGGAAATAAGGCGCGAGTATCTCCAACTCCACACGGCTCGGTCGAACGAAATCGCTCAGCGGTGCGGCGCAGTGAAGGAGACGAAAAACGAAGACGACAGAAGAAGGCGAACACTCGTGCGGGGGGTCACTAACGTGGCCCCCCACACGGGGGCAGATGGGTCGCTTACCGCGGCCCACCTCGCGAAATAGAAAGGGAAATATGGAGAACGTACCTAACTCTACAAAGCTAACCTTCTCCGCAGGAACTGCGACCAGCTGCTTCATCGCCTGCGGAGAAGGCACTCGGGACGCGTGGGTTCGTGAGGCCCAAATATATTTTGGCAGAGACAAGGCCCACCAGAATATATCCCTGAGGGCAACCTGCGTGTTTGTCTGACATAGCTACTGTAGCGAACCTAGCAGTTTTGAAGTTCCCACCTTGACAACGACATTCGCTGAGAATGTCGAAAGCTTGGTAAAAATAAAATTCGTAATCCAGAAGAAGTATTATTTTAAGTTAATTAAATAGCTACTGTGTAGTGAAACAAAAAAGAAATATCCAGAATTTCGACATTTTCAGCTGCACGGTCCCCTTAATTTAAGCCGAGGTATGATTGCATGTTGAGTTCTACTGAAAAAAATATACCAGATTTGAAAGTTCTACCCAACTTTCATTTTAATATATGGAATAGGAAAGTTCATTGTACAGCTGTAAAAGAGAAATGTAGACTGATACCCACCCCATACTCTAGAGCCAGGACTAATAGGTTATGAGCAACACTTATTACGGAACTACTGCAGATACACTGCACAGCTTAGCGGCTCCCTGCGAATAAGTCTGTTTCTGCTTCTACTGCCAATCTCTTAATCAAATAAAAATCACGAGAGAGACTCAGCCAACTAATTATATATATATTTCGTGCCCTTATCAGAGGTATGTAGCCCAATAATGTATTACATTACGTATTATTATTACGTATTACGTATTGAGTACATGGGTACGTTTTGCAACATATGAACAGAAATTTTTATGTTGACACGCCGCACGCTTGCACGACCATGATGAAATAGTGTGATTTGAAAACCTCTATTAAGAAATATACACTAGAGTAAGTTACATAAACTATAAATACGGCATTACTTTGTTCACTGCGTCGTGAACTTTCAGATGAGCCCATCACGGGCCGTTGCCCTAAACAAATTAAGAACTTGGCAAAGAAGTGAATGTATTTACTGTATATAAGGGGTATTAAAAATCTCCTTACAATTAGATTAAACCCTCAAATTGTTTCTCCAATATATTTACTGCGGAGTTTGATCAATTCAAAAGATTTCATGAAGGTAATCGGAGCGATGTAGTAAGACTGCAAACTGAAATCGACTGAGCACGTATAGGTACCGCAAAACGTATAACAAAGAAACTATTTTCCTGCTGTTGAACGCAATAACCACATGCTTTAAATCGGTCACTGGATGTTTTCAATTCATCAAGCTATGATGGTTTAAGTCACTATAATAATCCCTTGAGCTCAATATTAAAAATAGCAGCGGTGTTGGAAAGTTCGTGCAGACAGTTACGTCAGCCAAGCAAGGGAACCAAAATTTCGCAGGGGAGCAACGGCATATTAGGTACTGCAGAAGCACAACTAAATAGTCAAGTGTAACGTCACTGAAATATTTTAACTCGTTTTCAATACGTCGGTCAGTTGACTAATACTTCCCAGAATCTGGGTCGCATAGAGTGAATTTCAAGGTGTTCTTTATTGCGTGGCACATAGACTACACCATACATGCATGGCGTCGTCTATGCGTGGCGTATTAGGCTCTTCCTAACAATTAGGGGAAAAGTTCCATTTCATTTTTTTTCGATTTTGTTACAAGTGTACAAATCGACGACAGTAAAAGGAACATTGGTTGAAAACGTGTACCTAAACAGTTAGTACACAAAATAGCGCGCATATTTCTGCATACGTAACTACGTCGGTACTCGATTTGATCCAATTACGTGCTCCAGGAAAAGTCCAGTTCGTTTCTGTAAAGTATAGAGGGTGACCGCAGGACTTAGGATAAAATGGGAACTTTGATATTAATTTTAAACAATGCGTGGCCAAACTGCTCATCGTTCAAACAAACACTTTTCTTCTTTCGTGTTACCAAAGAATTATAAATAAAGATTCAACAAAAATTAATCTTGCATTAAATCGTCTTTCAATTGTTTTGATGAAAGTATTTTATTTCCAGGTTTTGAAAAGAAACGGGCGGAATTGCCAGACCAAGTAGCACAAGTTCCTCTGCATCCTCTCCAGTTATCTGGGGAAGATATTGCTTTTACAAGCGCGTTTTTACACAATTACAAACGTAGTATTTTTCCGTATTACTTTCTCTACTGAGCTGTACCAGTGCCACAGTTGGCAAAAATCATGTCTTTTTTTAACCAAAAACAATGTTTTGTCTAGTTAAAAAAAAAACTATGGTTTATTTTTTAAATTTTGTTATTTTTTTCCCCTAGTCCTATGAATTTTATCTACCAATTATTAAAGGATTTTCTGTTGTGCTAGCTAGCTAATCATCAACAATCTTAGTAACTTCATTTCAACTTTCTATTATAGAAAGAAAGACTAGAAAAAGGGGATTTAAAAAAGCAGTTAGCAGAGTACCTGTATTTGCTATGACTTCATTTAAATATCCAATCTGCAGCGATGCTATGATTCATAATTGCACTATCAAATCCTTTGAAAAACTTCAAAACAATTCAAATTTACAAATACAGCTTGACAGATACCGAAAGCTACTAGCTAATAAAAAACAGAGAAATGAAGTAAAGAAAGTGAAATAGCTATAAAATTCTTCGAAATACTTTGAAACCCTTCACAATACAAAGACGTCTCGATAATAATAGCTAGCTATTACCCAATTAAAAGCAGAGCACTGAACTAAAGAAAATGATATAGTTCTAAGCCTACATCCTTCTCATGAGCTCACTAGCTATATATACAGTATGTCACCTTTGATTACGCAAATACAATTTTTTTATTTTCTTTTTCAAGATAGTCTAAGTGTCTAACTTTGAAATATCAATATAAACTAAATGTATGGCTATGCGGCAATTGTTAATATTATTATTATTTAACCTCCGTAGCCGCAACTCAGGCGTTCCAACGGAGATGAGTGTGTAGTATTCATATACGACATAATTTCTCGCGTGGCCTACGTGCGCTACTACAGGCAGGAAAAAAGGCGCAAAGCATAGTAGGAGACACTCCAGTCGGCATCTTTCACGGCCTTCCACACGAGAGATGAAAGAAATCCCGCGGACTAGGTGTGTTATCTCGATCGACAGCCAACCTTGCGGAACAGAAAAGGAAATAGAGAACCTTTTTAATTTTACAAAACTAACCTCGTCAGCAGGAACTGCGGCCAGATGCAACATCTGCTACGGAAAAGGTACTCGGGTTTGCCCATGGGATTGTAAGGTAAAACCCATATACTTATATTATGACAGAGATGGCTATGTTGCAAATATAAAGAGCACTTGTAAAACAAATATATAGCCATTTGCTACGTTTATCATACAATTAGCTTATTTACGAGTTTTTTTTACTGTTACCTCAGATTATGCAACAAGTTAATAAAAACGTCATTTCATGAGGAAATAAATACAAGCGATCAGGATTATTTTTATTAAACGTAGAGAACCAAGAAATTATAACCAAAACAATTCAATAAACACTGAAAGAAACAAGCTAATTTTGATCAGAGCAACCTCCATTTTCATGATTTTCATAAGGCGATTATCAACAGACTTTGTCAGGTTTGATATTTCAGATGGTTGTATAGAATCTGCTGCTGTTTTTATTGCATTCCACAGCCTTACTTTGCTCGAAAACTGCCGACCACCTTCATGGACCTTCCTTTTGATCATTGCCCAGAGGTTCTCGATGGGATTTAATCGGGGCTATTCGCTAGCCAGGTCATAATCCTGTTTGATTTAAATTTTCCGTCCGCAAGTCAGTTAGCAGTGTACCGTGCTCGGTGTGAGGGACCGTTAACGTGCTGAAATACCAATTTGGATCTGCGTGCGATTGTCTGCTCATCAAGCCATGGAATCAATTTGGCTTCAAGAAACTGGCTGTACCTTTTTGCATTCAGTTTAACTCCTTCTGCCTCTTCAAATGGACCAATAAGGGTGTCACCTACTATCCCGGCGCAAAACATAACACCTCCACCACCTTGTTAACGCTTGAGCCGTGTTTGTTGAGGTCTATCATGGAGGACCCATTAAGACGCCCAACCATCTGGACCATCAAGAGTGGCTCTGCATTCGTCAGTAAATATGACAGTGGAGAAATCAGTTTTCATGTTCTCCTCAGCTCATTTGACCCTATTTTCTTTATGAGTTTTTGTTAGAAGTGGTCGTTTAATTGCCTTTTTCTCTTTCCCTAGCTCCTGCAGAACCTCACATCTTGTCTTTCTGATGAGTACTGGGGCTCCAGCGTCTTCAAATATCGCCTTACCTGTAGAAAGTGGTTTTCTAGCCATAGAAACCTTCAAATTTCGCATATTCCGAGCAGTCCATTTCCTCGTAGAGGCTCTACCCGGAGTTTCCCGGTTGACCTTACCTTCAAATTGCAAAAGCCTCAATTGTTCGGTGATAACGCTGTAATTCCTTGGAATCATCGAGTGTTGTCTTACCAGAAGCCAATAACGAGGTCACTTTGATCTTTCTTCATTGGTTAGACCGCTTTTCTTGCCCATGTTGACTAGAGAGTGATGTTGCATAATTGGCGTAACAGTAAAACCCCGTGCGATAAGCAAATTTTGCTAAAACGTGGGAAATGGTTCCAGTTTATATTTTTCTCTAATTGTTTTTATAGTTACAACATACCTGTGCAGTAACTTACTATTAACATTTCAAATGTTCGACACTTATCTTGAAAAATAAGTATTTGCATAATCTAAGGTAACATGCTGTATATATATATATATATATATATATATATATATATATATATATAAAGTGATGGTAGTGTCACTAAGGCGACACGGTAGGAAAATATACATATTACATGGCGACATCAAACTTCTAAGGCGACATCCCGATATACCCGCAATGTTATACACATCTGAAATCACCTCCTGTACATAAAAAAATAAATCTACGAACCGGTTCCACCGTCTTCTCGACAATAAACGCGCACTTAGATGCTGGCACCCACCACCACCCTAGTACAGAAGGCCTTCAAAAATGAATTGGCCCTCGGAAGGTTAGGTTAAGGCAAATACTAGTTCTGCTAACGTCCCAATGTCTGTTTATTACTTAGCGTCAATTTTTTATTTTCCAAAAAATGAGCTTTCGTTACTTAGCGTCAATCTTTGATTTGCACAGCAATGAGCACCCGTTACTTAAGTGTCAATCTTTGATTGGCCTTACAGTCGTTCGTAACGTCATTAGAACAGTAGCAGAACCAGTCCTGGCCTTAACCTAACCTTACACAGGCCTATTCATTGTTCGATAGCTTCCTCGTATCGCCCTAATGAGCGACGGTTTGCTATTGTCGCCCTAATATCAAAAGCCGCGTATTATATATATATATATCTCTAATAGCACCTATCTATAACTACTAGCTACTTCTAATTTCAGTAGCAGCTAGCTTACCTGAATATAATTAGATATGCTTCTCTGCAATGAAACAACTCAAAATTAAAAAAACGTTATATGTTGGTTTTTAATAAACATTAGCTATAGTTGACCCTTATAGTAGGCATTAAATATTAATTGACCGCTCTATGGAATACGACTGGCTCACAGTTTCTGCAGCAGCATCTCCACTAATTATAGCTAGAAGTTCGCACTGCGACTTATATAAATAGAACAGAGCGCGGCACTGATGGATCAGGCTAGGCCGAGAAGTGGTCAACAGGTACGTTAAAATTAGAGCGTAATGACCAAGAGGTGACAGCAGCGCCTCCCGACGCTACACCTGCCCAACGGTTGACAGCTACGACGCGTCACTGCATGCAAGCTCAGTGAGTTAATAATACAGCGCGTTTCCTCTGCACCCACGAAGCAACAACCGCGGCCACAAGCGGGAGCAAAAAAAAAAAAAAAAAAAAAAAATGACGCGGTGTTTTCTTTGAAGTATTTCTCGTCAAAAAAAAAAAAAAAAAAAAAAAGAGCAAACATAGCTGCGTCCACACATTATGTTATTTAGCCTGAGCACTTAGGGCACATTCGAGTGGGCCGTCGAAGTCGATCTATGCCAATCGCAATCGACTTCTGTGGAAATGCAGACAGGAACTTTAGCTTCTTCGCTTCCGATTCTTGTTACATGATGCTAGAAGCAGCCCAATTAGGGTGCGGCGACTGAAATCTCCACTTTACGAAGACTGCGTTCATGGCAGTCTCGCAGGTAACAGATGAAGAGCCAACGACTGAAACTCGAATGAACAAGTCGAAGCCAGGGCACCTGTCTGAAGATTCGAACAAGTCAAGCCTCAAAGGCTTACTTTCGCTACCTAATCCAACGTGCTACTACGAAGATTTATTAAGCTGAGAACAAATGTAGCAACGTACTCTTCCTTGAGGCTCTGCCCATCCCCCCTGGTGGTTAGATATCATTAACGGTCGACGGTCACACACACACATCCATACAATGGCGTACATTCAGGAAACCGAACCGCGAGTAAGTTTCGTGCAATACGAACATAGTTCTGCTTCATCTCAAGATTGAAGCTGTTGCGGCAAACACAACCGCTGCAGTTCCCACCATGGCGCCCAAAAACAAAAAAGTTCCTTTAGTACACGGAAAAAAGCGTTGCTCTAATACCAGCAGACATTGTCGTGCATCTGCGGGAAATACTTGTCTTTGCGTGTTCGAGTAGCACGAAAACAGTAGGCTTCGTGTTACTCGAGCAGACCAGAGGCGAGTTGCAATCACAATACACTTAGTTTTGTTTTTTATTATGCATAACAATATTGTTCTCGGTGCACACTATTAATTTTGAGTAAATACGCGAGGACAAATCGCGCAAAACCAACGAACTCACCCATGCTTCCACTGCCACGCGGAGTCTCGAAAGACCCAGGAAAAACAAAACGCCCGTATTGACACAGAAGCACAGAAGACTAGGGTCGGCATTGGGCTCTCGGCAACCAAGGCACCATCCAGCTCAGCTTCACATCCGCTTCCAGCTCATGGGCTGCAGCCCCTACTCCCTAGGTGCTCGTGTCATGACGCGTTAGGCAGCTGAGGAGAAATGCAGCGGAGTAAGGCGCAGTAATTAGACCCTCAGGTTCGCCAATTTGGCAGAGGAGCGGCACAAAAGCAACCAAGTTAAGAGAACATCTGGAAAAGAGTCAGAGCTATTTAGCTCCAAGACAAAGAGTCCATGGAAAGGCTCCTTCTAAAGAACGGGCAGCAACCAAAAAAGTTCCTTCCGTTTTCGAAGAGGTCATTGTTCCTTGGACGATTGAAGCGGGGCCATTCTTCCTTGCACGAATCTCAGAATCTACAATCGAGGTCACAATTGGGGCAGAGCTAGCTAGGGACATTGAAAAGTTGAAATTTTTACACCGACAGCCAGTTGAAGCTATTTAATACTTTACTGAAGTTTTATTTTGATGCACAGCGCGGAAAGCATTATGAGCTACATCTAGTATTATAAATCCGGGACTTTGTTAAATGAGCTCTGCAACTGTGATGACGAATTCAAATCGCGAATAAAACGGCGCTTGAAAGGTACAGTTTTCTTTTTTACAGGGTCAAGTGTCCCACAACCAGCACACCTTTCCGTACCCCGAGGGAAGAATATGGCTGCTTTCGCGCGCTCATCCTGCATGGCTACGGCAGGTTTCTCCGTCGGTGCACAGGAAGGTGTGCTGGTTATGAAGACATTTTTCAGTTTAAGATTGCTAAGGCACTATAGATAACACTGAAAGGAGCAACTTCAAAAAGACAGCATTGGCAATTTTCCTCACAGTACTACAACAACAAATATTGACATTCAACGGAAGTGTTAGTACTCAGCGTCAGCATTAACCCTTAGCGGCGTTTTTTTCTCATACCTTCCAAAGCATGATCTCTTTAATGAACCTTTTCGGTGCTGACGGCATCTTCGGATGCTGCATCAAAATTTTGACTATTAAAACCAGTGCGTGGTTTCTTTCGGTGGAAATTTGGACAGCTCATTTGATAACCCGTCGGAAGTCAGTGATAGTATTTTATCGACAACTGAACTAAACTGTAGGTGAGCTCTAGTAACGAAAATGATAGTGTCTTCTATGTGTTTCTTTTAGAACCTCATAGCAGGAGCGGAGTTTTCGTAGAAAAAGGGTAAAGAGGGTCGAATGCCTTTAAGGGCTACATAGGTCAGGTATAGAAATTTCATAAAAGAAACATTCAGTTCAAATTATTACTCGCGCTCAACAGTTTCCGCTGAAGCACCTATTTGCATTCCAATATTGTTATTAATAAAGTTGCTAGCATTTCAACTTTTTTGTTGGAACTGTACATGCGTTCCAAAATCTCCATTTGAACAAATACTTGCGTACCAGTAATTCTTTTGAAACTGGTGTTTTCTAACAGAGATAACTAACAGGCATGAACAGGAAAAATATTTTAGGGAAATACTCGACCAACTCTAATCTTGTCAAAAACAAATTTTTCATGAAAAGGCATTTCTGTCTGGCAAAAATTTCATCTATTATAGTAAAGTGGGGGAAGAAATGAAAGGTTCACCGTAGGGGTAAGGAATGAACTAGGATTTTTTAGCTACTGTATGAGATGGAGTTCATTTCTTACCCCTGATGTGGGTCATTCATATCTTTCCCCACTTGACTATGCACCCTGCACAGCTAAAATTGGAGTGTCAGCAACCGAGCGCATTCGAATGCAGTACTAGCCTCCTTTATAAAGCTGATGTATAAAAAAAATTTTTCCCGATGACAAAAAAACTGCACTACAACGCCGCCAAATTTGGAGTCGTGTTCGGCCAAAAACAAAGGAGCGCAAATCTTAATCTCTGGCGATGCAAATGTTGGAGTTTCCAAAAGTGCATCGGCTGGCACGGGCCTTTGCAGGCGGGCGAGAAAATTTATGCATAAGCCTTATGACTCCCGCAAGACGAGCATCAGACTGGAGTGGATTACAGGCCAGGGAAGATTGCGGCAACGATGCGGAAAAATCCGCGCTAAAGTTCCGGACGACTTAGTGCTTTACGGTCCCGACGGACCGGTACTGTTCGGTTCCACGTACGGCCCAGCACTGCAAGGACTCACGGGCCGGCACGGCACGATCCCACGGGCCTCCCGTCTTTCACTGTCCACTGAACGGTTCCCAGGGCCGGTACGGTGCCACGGGCCTTCCGTTTTTCACTGTCTACTGAACGGTTCCCAGGGCCGGCACGGTGCCACGGGCCTTCCGTCTTTCACTGTTTACTGAACGGTTCCCAGGGCCGGCACGGTGCCACGGGCCTCCCGTCTTTCACTGTTTACTGAACGGTTCCCAGGGCCGGCACGGTGCCACGGGCCTTCCGTCTTTCACTGTTTACTGAACGGTTCCCAGGGCCGGCACGGTGCCACGGGCCTTCAGTCTTTCACTGTTTACTGAACGGTTCCCAGGGCCGGCACGGTGCCACGGGCCTTCCGTCTTTCACTGTTCACTGAACGGTTCCCAGGGCCGGCACGGTGCCACGGGCCTTCAGTCTTCCACTGTTTACTGAACGGTTCCCAGGGCCGGCACGGTGCCACGGGCCTCCCGTCTTTCAATGTTTACTGAACGGTTCCCAGGGCCGGCACGGTGCCACGGGCCTTCCGTCTTTCACTGTCCACTGAACGGTTCCCAGCGCCCGTACGGTGCCATGTGTCCAATCAACAAACCCAATACCAGCCACAAAGCACAGCTACGACTACATGGACGGCAGTAACGTTGGCTTTCGATAACTTCCAGCCCGAATCTTCGAAGCCTCATGTCTAATGTTGACGGCCCGCGGTAACTAATTCACGAAAGTAAGGTAACAGCGCGAGCCTCTAGCCGTGTGTCCGGCCCGGCGAGCAATGTCTGTTTGGGACTTCCCACCTTACGAGGTTCGTTTCCCGGGAGGATATGCTATGAAGCGAGTTTCCGTGAAGACTCTAGCTTCGCGTGTATTCGTCAAAAGCAAATTACAATCACGCACGCACAACAAAATTAAGTTACGACAATCTCAGCACAGACGGATTAATACACATTCATCTTTCAGTTTCGCTCGCAGTCACAACGAAGAAGCCTCGCGTCTTGGTGGTCCTGAGCGAGCGCTGCCTCGTCTCGCATGACAAGGATGCAGCGAAACATTTTTCACTTCCATTATTAATTAATCCAGCAAACAAGCAACTCCACCAGACCGAGCGCCAGCAGCTGCCACGAACGAGACCAGATAAGCAGAGGAGCTTAATTTTGTCACTGCAACAAATCCGCAAGACCAACCGTCAGTTTATTGAATTGAGTTAGGGACGGGCGGCCGAGCCCGATATGCCTAATTATTCTAATGCCGCCGGCCATGTTGATGAATTCATCTCAATTAGCGCATCCATTTAAAAAAAGCACGGGGCGGAAGAGAACCAAAGAGAATTTTTTGATGCAATATGCAAATGGCAGCAGCATGCTGGAAATAAATCATTTCCCTTTACCGGAGCGGATCAGCAAAAGTGCATGCAGTGCAACCAGGCGTGCGTAATCAGCGTAATGCTGTCCCCTAAACCCCGGCTACAATCTGTGCACGGGAGTACAGATTATAAGGAATATATTTCATTACTTTCTGTACAGTTCGTTGTTCAGGGCCCATATGTCATATCTATTTATAGCAAGGAAAAGTGCTCGGGGTTTACACCCACCAATGTCGCCATTTTGAGCAGTGTAGCTAATTTATTGTTTAGATTGTATAGCTCATGCAGGTCTTCCTCCGTAACGCCTTCATGCTCTCGTGCAACGAGTTTGCTATCCACAGGTTTCCCCAAGAACATCAAGTGGTAAATGAATAATACGAAATAGCTATAATATTGCGTACAGAGTAACAGTTTGTTCAACCGCACCGTTAACGTCTTCAACAGTGGACGGCGTCCTCAGCACGACGCGCCGCTTTGTTGTAGCAAATTTCAAAAAAGGCAAAATGGATGTGCCATAGAAGCTCAAGCTTCCCTGGTCACTGCAAACCTGGTCAGTGCAAACCTGGTCAGTGCAAACCTGGTCAGTGCAAACGGGGTTCCAAGCAGGAAGATCGAGGGACACGTAGTCCGCCGTTACAACTGTGGAACTCACGCACGACGGTATTCCCACACAGGATCAACATTGATGCATGGGCAGAGCCAGTCGGGAAGCAAGAGGAAGACTTAACAAACCATTAGTAAAAGTATGGGAAATGGAAGGTGGACATAGAGGCACGCCGACTGAAGTCTTAGCTATGGCTTAGGTCAGAGCTGGGCAGTATCTAGATACTTTGTACCTAGATACTGTATCTAGATACTTTTTTGTATCTAAATGCTGTATCTAGATACTTTTTGCCTGTATCTAGATAAAAGTATCTAGATACTTTTTAGATAATATTAAATTGTACATTCAGGAGAGAATAGTGCATCATCTCATCCTGATGAATTCTACCAGTTCTCCAAGCGAAAAAGGACACCCTAAATTTGATTTAGAATTCCTAAAGCATCACAAGGCTGTTAAGAATGTATTCCTCACATACAGCACGACGTTACTTTCGTCTGCACCTGTAGCGAGACTTTTTTCACTTGGAGGTTTAACCCTGGCACCCCGAAGAGCCTCTGTTTCAGATGCAATGTTTGAAAGACTCATCCTTTTGAAATCAAATGATTTCTCTGACTATGAGTAAATCCCCTTCAGCCACATTTTTATCAGATGTGATAACCTTAATGTACGGAATGGTTTATGTTTCTTTTCAACACTGTTTAGTTTATTTACCTGTATTTCAACTTTCTTAGTGGGATTAAATACTTCAACGGAAAAAACTTGTGTCATTTATTAATTTTTAGAAGCCTTCTTTTATTTTGTTCATTAAAGATTTGCTTGGAATTGGGGTAACATCCACCAAAATATACGGCCTAAATTATATTTTGCGTTAGAATGTTATTACAAAAAAGTCAATATACCTATTGACTACGAAACTTCAATGACATTGCCCATTTCTTTTAGAGACATGATATTTTATCACAAATGTGATCAACTATTTAGCCTCTTTGCCGGAAGTAAATATGCAACAGTCATTATTATTGTAATTACTAATCTACTATACAATAGTATTATAAAGGAACAGAATTGCATCCACCTGAATTACATGATTTTAAACCATATGAACTAGTAAAACTATTAAATTCAGTTGTAAAAACAAAAGTATCTAGAATTGTATCTATAGATACTGTTAAGTATCTAGTATCTGTATCTAGATACATTTGTAAAGTGGTATCTAGTATCTGTATCTAGATACATTTTAAGGGTGTATCTAGCATCTAGATATATTTTTGAGAATCTATGCCCAGCACTGGCTATAGGGTACCCATACGGATTCCGCTGGAGGCGAGCTGCCATAGGGAAGGGTGAGCCAAGCGAACAAAACGAGCCTCACCTTGTGGTCCATCTAGGCCTCTTGAGGCAAACAGTGTCATGCCAATCCTGATCAGATAGTTCGGAAGCAAAGAGCTGTTGTACTTCATTACGTCACACCGTAACTCGTCAAATGGCTCTGGGAGCAAAACGTTGTTTACTGTACTTAACTCCAAGTGACACATATCGGACAGCGTAAAATGGCATAATATATCCCAGAGGGAACAATAACCCTTATCGCCCAAAGCATCGCATAGTCCAGTGATACCCAATCTGTGTTACGCGTACCACTTGTGGTACGCGAGGGCCTTCCAGGTGATACGCGAACACCTTCGGAGTCATGAACGATTTTTAGTTTAGGTGCTCCTTCCGAATTTTTTATGTTGGTCCGAATTATCAAAACCGTTAATTTCATCAAAACATCTGCCTTGAATATTCGACTGTTCAGGCTCCTTTGTAAAAATCTTGGCTCCGACCACATCTGTCTTCTCTAACACACACAGCGGTGCGCTGACTCTCCCGGGCTTCTACGACGAGGCATCTTTTCAAACTGAGAGATGAACTGTTATTCACAGAGAAGGAACACAATTTTCAGAAAGATCTGGAGGACGAGGAGTTACCTCTAGGTTGGCCTACCTGTCAACACATTTTTGGAGCCTTCAACCACTTAAACTTGTTCCATGGGCCCGACTGCACTGCCACAGAGTTCATCTCGAAACTGGGATGAAAAATGGGGAGAGCAAACTCTACGGAATGTTCGAACTCCTGGCTATCCTTGAGAGCTCGCCCACTGATGAATTTTCCCAAGAAATCGTCCATCACCTCTCACTGCTCAAGATTGAATAGGAGTACTACTTCCCGGACGTGACAAGTGCCTACACCGCCAATCTGTTCTCCGTTGATTCAGCCAATCTTGCCTTGTTAGGACCGGGGAACAAGAGGAACTCATAGATATTCATGTTGACTAGACCGCAGAGACGAAGCACAAAGAACGCTCTCCTTTAAACTCCAGGGTGGGCATGGTCTCCTCGTACCCGACGCTAGCCGAGACCGTCGAGATAGCTAGGCCGTTACGCTGTTCCCTAGCTACTGATTTTCCCCTCGACGTTCGAGTGCGAGCAGGGGTTCTCAACCTTCATGACCATCGAGTTGAAGAGCCGGAACAGTCTAGCTGCGCCCGGGCATGATTTCCGATGTGCTGCGAGTAAAATCATGCCCCGCACTGACTAGCTGGTGGAGAGGAAGCAGATACAGCCCTCGCATGGAGTTGTTTTCTTGGTTGATTTATGTGTTTTACTTGTTCAATTTAGTTTCTCAGGAACCAGGTGGCACGCGAAGACTATACGGGACCTCCAAGTGGTACTCGATTCCGAAAAGGTTGGGAACCACTGGTTTCGTCGCATTTCAAATGGTGTTTCTCCTTCAACGAAAATTAATGTTTGCTGTAAACGGTACAGACGAAAAACGAAAATGATTGTCGTAATGGGTATAATCCACTGTATAATAATTGGCAGTGTGTTTGTTGGTTTATAAGTTTCTCCATCTCTTTATTTAAAGGAACAATTATTCATTCGTTCACCGGCAAAGAGGTCGCGTTACTGTACCGAATGATGAAAACAGATATCTGAAGTACCTACTTCTGAGGGGTGGCCTAGAGACCAAATTTTTACCTTAGTCCCACAGAATATAATTTGTTTGCTGTATGTATAAATTGAGTCAATCAATGAAAGACAAGGAACAGATATTTTCCAGCAGAACCATGGAAAAAGCGACGAAAGGCTGAGTTTTGTTGAAATATCAACAATGAAATTAACACAATGGAACCTCAAATGTACAGAAAACAATAGCCATTGTGCAGAAAAATACGAATATACTGTACAAATTTGGCTTGTTAATCACTAACTTGTCAGAGTAATAGATTTAGCCAATAAATATTCACAAAATAAAGTGCCACGTGATAGCAATGAGTGCCAAACGTCAGTCGCGCCAGGAGCTACAGAATCGGCCTACGTTCTTGGCACAGGAAAAACAAACGACGTTAGCTGTGAAAATACGGGCTGGTGCGAAAAAAGAACACACGCCATCAGCTGAGAGTCAATATTTCAGAAACTAATGACTAAATTTCGTGTATGTACATAGAACATTGATATAATAATATTGTACAAAAGTACAGGGTACAATATTTACGATTTTAGCCGTTCTAGAATTGCAGCAATTCAGAGTTCGGATCGCTTTTTTCGCAACCTCAGGTATGTCAAACGAAGGAACCCTCTACCTAATCGTCTCTTCCGACAACATGACTTTGAACATCAAGATCAGTAAGGTACAGTTGCAACTTAGAAACCTGATACATCTTTACCCAATGCAAAAGCTTAAGCATTTTGCCAGGCTGGTCAGCAGGTACCTATAGGGAGAGTAAAAGTACGAGCGACTATGTTCTATATTTCTAAAGGAAAACTCAAACTATTATTATTATTATTATTATTATAATAGTGATACTTAATTCCTGCCTCCCTATACAGAGTACACTGTGATTCAAAGGGAGGATGAAAGAAGGAACATAAAGAATGTCAAGAGAAACGTGGAACCCATGCACGAGTCAACGCGCATGGGAACAGCAAGTCGGGAAAGAAGAGGAAGAACAACGTAAAGCATCATCAGTAGGTGCACGAAACTCATATTAAGGAAGTGGAGGAAAAGAGTCAAAATATTTGTAATCGAGTTTCATAGCTAACAGAAAGAGCTGAAAGGCAAAGTTCTGCACTGATATCCAAGAAAAAAATCTTACAACAGCTGAGCTTCAAATAAGTTTCTGTTATTGCCAATGTAGCGGATCTCGCGTTATAGCACTCTATTGTTGCCAATGTAGC
>LQNS02278094.1:29554520-29566480 GCA_001587735.2 Parhyale hawaiensis
GTTGCCAATGTAGCAGATCTCGCGTTATATCACTCTATTGTTGCCAATGGAGCAGATCTCGCGTTATATCACTCTATTGTTGCCAATGGAGCAGATCTCGCGTTATATCACTCTATTGTTGCCAATGTAGCAGATCTCGCGTTATATCACTCTATTGTTGCCAATGTAGCAGATCTCGCGTTATAGCACTATTGTTGCCAATGTAGCAGATCTCGCGTTATAGCACTATTATTGCCAATGTAGCAGATCTCGCGTTATAGCACTCTATTGTTGCCAATGTAGCAGATCTCGCGTTATAGCACTATTGTTGCTAATGTAGCAGATCTCGCGTTATAGCACTATTATTGCCAATGTAGCAGATCTCGTGTTTTAGCACTATTGTTGCCAATGTAGCAGATCTCTCGTTATAGCACTAGGTATTATTGCCAATGTAGCAGATCTCGTGTTTTAGCACTATTGTTGCCAATGTAGCAGATCTCTCGTTATAGCACTAGGTATCATTGCCAATGTAGCAGATCTCTCGTTATAGCACTAGGTATTATTGCCAATGTAGCAGATCTCGCGTTATATCACTATTGTTGCCAATGTAGCAGATCTCGCGTTATAGCACTATTGTTGCCAATATAGCAGATTTCGCGTTATAGCACTCCATTGTTGCCAATGTAGCAGATCTCGCGTTATAGCACTCTATTGTTGCCAATGTAGCAGATCTCGCGTTATAGCACTCTATTGTTACCAACGTAACAGATCTCACGTTATATAGTGCACTATCGTTGCCAATGTAGAAGATCTCAAATGACAGTCTTTTGTTGTTGACAACGTAGTAGATCTCGAGTTCAGAGAATTCTGTCGTTGACAATGCTAAATCTTCCGAGTAAATGTTTTTCAGCCTATTTGTTGCTTAGGTTCAGTTCTTAAGGGGGTTCGAGCTTCACCAGACAAAAGGTATAAAGGGCCTAAATATGCGTTGTCATGAAAGTGCTGTGCCGTAACGGCACTAGCCGCTTCCTTTCATCTTCTTCAACTCCCCAGGACCGACAACCCCGAGTGCTTTTCCTCCTCCCTCGGAGAACCAACAGAGAGGCTCCTAAAACACCTGATGAAGTACCGTTATTTGCACGGGCTTCTGACGGAAGTGAGGGTTAGCTTCTGGCGAGCGACCAAGTTTTTATGGGGCGCAACTTCGGCAACATTACACGGAAAGCTTCGGTATGGTCACGACAATGAAAAAGTCTCTTTAGTTTAATGGAAATTTATTTTTGGTCTTGGAAATTATTTTAATACGACAATCTGTAACTTTCTATACAGAAAAATTTCGGTTTATCTTAGAGTTCATGATTGTACTGAATCTGTAACGTTCCTATTAGAAAAATAAAAAAAAATTGTGATTATGTTACTCTAACAGAGCGCCTTTTCTACAAAAATATGAAAATGCATAATTACAGGCATCACAAAAATCGTGACGGCTGTGAGTAGAAGTACCGCACTTATACTCTTGGTAAGCCAAATAGTGGAATTTTCATCAACTGCAGGCATATAACTAAGCTTATGTCCGGAATTGCAAATACGAACTTTTCGTCACTTTGATTCACGTTTCAGGTTTTAGAAGCAACCTGATTTCGTTGAGCCAACTGACAATTAAATTCTTGGAAACTTCACTTGTAATAGACTGATGAGGGATCAACATCGGAAACTTGAATTAAGGGGTCGATGCCGGTGCACCTGTTTGCGGTTTGGACAAGTTACGTTGAGTAGGTTTGCCTTAAATCGACTTTGACGTTCCAATCGGACGCGTCCTAAGTCGTCGTGAGCCGCTTAGACGTACTGCCCATCCTTATTCATGCACTACTAAAATTACTAACAAATTAAAAAAATTACCAACTTACTAGATTTACAGTTAATAGAACCTTGGAACTAGATATAGGGTAGTCGGAGAGGGACTGACTTATTAATATATTGTTTGATAGTTCACATTTAATCTCAATAAGGGTTTAAGAAGGGAAGATAGTGCAAGGCTAGTCTAACATGCATTCCGATGAGCTACACGCATTCCGATGAGCTACACGCATTCCGATGAGGTACACGCATTCCGATGAGGTACACGCATTCCGATGAGGTACACGCATTCCGATGAGGTACACGCATTCCGATGAGGTACACGCATTCCGATGAGCTACACGCATTCCGATGAGGTACACGCATTCCGGTGAGCTACACGCATTCCAATGAGCTACACGCATTCCGATGAGGTACACGCATTCCGATGAGGTACACGCATTCCGATGAGGTACACGCATTCCGATGAGGTACACGCATTCCGATGAGGTACACGCATTCCGAAAAGGTCCATATACAGCGATGAGGTGTAAGCTGCTATCGAATAAGCCTGAAGACAAGTTGAGGAGCAAATTGAATATTCAAACACTTTTACATTCCGTATGTTCTTCTAAGAGACCTCAAATGCAGTTGACCAGCTTCATTGATTATATAAAAATTCTATGATATTAGATTAGATAGGCGGCAGTAGACGAACCAATAGGCCCATTCCCAAAGAGACACCGGAACATACGCCCAGGCACTCTATGAGCTATTGTCAGGTCTCGTTCAGTTTCTACCCCAATCTTACTCAGGCTCTGCTGTTTTGCATCAAGCGTTCTGCACAGCGAGCAGAGTATCCACGAGGATGTATAGTTTTCACCGCACGTGTGTGTCAGTCTGCCCGCACCTCTTACGGGGAAGTGTCTATCCGGAGCAAATGGTTTCTACCCCGGCATTTCTTCTACTGAGAACGACATTTCATGTGTTACCCAGGCACACTGGGCAGGGTTACTACTAGTTTTGGTTCATCCCGCCATCTCTTGTATTTATTTTGTAGGCCTACGCCAAATCCAGTCCTCTGAAGTGGGACTCGGTGATCGCGGGCTGGGAGGTCCCGATGTTTTTACAGCGTTGGTTCTAGCTCTCCTCTTGTATACTAAGCGGGAAAAAAGTTCTTGAAGCGAGGTAGCAAATCCTGAGCAGTTTAGCGTTCCAGCCAAGTCCAACAACGTTCCAGCCAAGTGTAATAACGTTCCAGCCAAGTGTAATAACGTTCCAGCCAAGTGTAACAATGTTGCAGTCAAGTCTAACAACGTTCCAGCCAAGTCTAACGACTTAGGACTAGAACAGACAATTGGAAACAGTTCTCTCGATCTTTCTTCACTATTCAAAATTCAATAAAGTTTTACTGTCTCACAGCAGCCAGCTTACACAAGCGACTGCAAGCTTGGGTTCCAGCTAAGGCAGTTCAGTTGGCGCGACGCATCAGGCCAGATCTCTATAAGTTCACGAGCTCAACGCAAACGATGACACATTCTTTTACTCCAAGAATTTTGGAAGCAGTGGAGCAGAGAGTGTGGCGGCGTCAGCTGGACGCTGCAAAGACCATGCACTCACATGAGGTGTAGGACCCGCGCTGCTGACTTTTCTAAATAGTCACGCGCGGCATATAAGCTACGGAGCCTTTTCGAAATGTTTAATAAAATCAGTCGGGCGTTTTTTTTTCGACGCAGAAGAAGTACAAGAGGGTATTTGGCTTCAAGTTTGCCGTTCTATTATTACAGCGCACTAGCTTATATCACACGTATAACTCTTTGCAATTCCAAGCTAAGAGACGGCAAAATGATGCGAGAAAAGTAAGCTGGCAAGCAATAGGACCGGTGCTGAAGTAAGAAATTTTTTGCTACAGCAAATTGTTGTATATACACGCCTCACAGATCCAAATCATATTTTCGCTGAAGGAAATATCAATGCATGCAGTCCGGTGGTCCAAACACCAAGGAACATTGTGTAGAAGAAAGCCTAGTAAATATCGGGAAGGAAGGGGAATAACAAAAAAAAGAACTAGCAACAACACTGAGATAAAAGAATGAACAAAGCATATGGGGATATAACGGCGTCCCGGCAGCTTAGCTAAAGCTATAGTTACTTAGCCTTTAGTGTCCTGCCGGTACGCAACTCTCCATAACACGGGAAGAGCAAAGCTGAATAACCCTACACATTGGTTTTTGGTCCCTCGAACAGGGTGACCCCTGAGGAGTCCTGACTCAGCATTTGATAGGTAGCTGCACAGCTGCTGTGGGGTCACTGACCTTTCCAAGAAATGGGAGGGTACGGGTCGTCGTTGCGTACGATCCTTCCGTTGATGACGGCATAGTTCTTGACGATCCGAGATCGACTGGGCATAGCTGGCCTAAATCCGCAGCACGAACCTGTGCGTGTGGGTTTCCTAGTAAGGAATGGGATTAAGTTGACTTTACTGTAATACTGCAGGTACCTATCATCATTGATAATAAAAATTTAGTCTAAAATCTACACGGCTAACTAAAGTTAATCTATTACATATTTTCACCTGCAGCTAGACAGAATGGAAAACTATCGTCTGCACGGGACATGCAGCCAGCTCGCATCATTCTGACGTCACCGTGCCGTCAGAATCGCAAGGATGAGAAGCGCAAGTCAGCATTGGAAGAAGGATTAGAGCGGCATAGCCCAAAATTTGCATTTCTGATGCAGCTGACCATTCAATTTTACGGGCGGCTATGGTCCGGCGCTCACTACAGCCGTCGGTGTTGTGGAAGACCGTGCACATTTTCTACTCGCCCATCGATAAGGCAAGGATGCTTTTGTAACTGTAATAAATCCACAGCAATGGATGCGTGTTTTGGAAGACCAATATTTTTGGATGTCGGGAGGAGAAGCCATAAAATTTGTTATGCCCTCATTACAGTTTACATAAACATCAATTTCCGACGGAATAGCACCATTCAAAACGTGGCAGAGTTTTTTTTTTGTGGCAAAGGGTTAATCCTGGAAAGCTCAACAGGCCTGAGAAGACTACTTCAACTATGAACTCCATGGTATTTGTGGAATATAGTTGCTAGCATGCTTGCACGCGATATTTCCTGTATTAAATAATTTTGTAGAAATAAAATGACAGATGCAGGATAAACGAGAGGCCCTGTGGACTCTCAGAGCCCGCTGCTACGGCTTGGACAGACAGACAGGCTGCATCTGTAACAGAGCACGTTCTCCCCACAACAGTCGGCGAGTCACTGAGTGCCGGACAGAAACATTGCCCACTGCCTGCTGACACACACGCGCTGTGAGACCCGTACTGTTGGCTATACAACCTTCTTTCGCATTACTACAGAGGGCTGTAAACATTCCCGACTTCGCAGGCCCGCCCCGCCCGTTCCCCTGTGTTGAGTAATTTAGGAATGGTGGGAGACTTCCCTACTGCGCTCTGGAAGCTCTGCACCTCCACGAGGGGTAAATGATGCTCTGATTTAAGAAGCCCAGCTGGCAGTGTGCTAAGTAAATTTTCTGGTGATGGGAAGATTAACAAATATTGAATGGATATAAGTTAATTACAGCCTCTCTGTACCCAACGCAGTGATTCAGGGTAGGAAGAGGAAGGGACACATAAATTATCGATAGAAATGTAGAACTCTCATCAATGCGTATGGGTAGAGTGAACTAGCAGAGGGGAGGCAGAGCAGAACAAAGTACTATTCACAGGAGTATGAAAGTACAAGGCAGTGAAGTAAACACAAAAGAAAGATGTGCAAAAAGCCTAGGCAAGGCTGAGGCCCTTGGGGTCTATGGGATGGGCGAACCCAACTAACCCAATGGCCGATGGCATCCAAGACATGAGGGTGAACCATTGCGCTTTAGAACTTCTGCTTCTGTAAGAGCAAGTATATTCTTATATGCTCATAGACAGCAACACAATATACATATATTTCCATACAGACAGCATACAGAAGCAATTTCTTTAGTGTTGAGGCTTCTTTTTCTGCTTGAATCAGTCTGTAAGGCGTAAAGCAAACTGAGACATCTACAGTATTCTTCCAGCTGTAGGTATACGAAGAGAAATTAAAGCGAAAAGGTTTCTCCCTTCAACTTTTTCTGCAAACAGCGCCAGCTGCAAAGCTGATTTTTTTTTATCTATGAAGCATAAAATTTTATTAGCCCACCGACCACAATTGGATCTACTGGGATGATGTTACGGTATAGCTACTGGTGCATTTATACATAGGTATAAATATAGTGATTTATCTATATATTAATAGACTAGTACCTACCAACCTACCTTTTGTTCTACGCTCTTCACAGATAGAAGGAAATTAGAGATTTGACTTCGAATGAGAATCATTTCACCCGTATCATATCTAGCACATTTCAATTTTCACAACATTATACTAGCTTAATTGGCAGCGGATGACATTCCTTGTAGGGCCAGATGCGTAGCCAGGATGCGCTTCGGCAAAACAGAACGTTCAGTGTTGGACACGGTACCTTGGCTCAAAGTATTTTTCGAAGTAAATATGCTGCTGGAAGAGCATCCGCCAGTACAGTGCGATGACTGAGCAAATACAATGACATCTTGAGAACAGAAGATTACACTGCTGCGAGTTAATAAATTGACCGAATCTGTTTTCTATTATTGTATACCTATCGCATTAAACAAAGCTGAAAACTGAAGGGCTACTGATCATAATTTACTGGTCCCGAAATAATGAGAAAAAAATTGGATACACCCACAAAAAAATTAAATATGTAAGATTATGAAGGGTTAAATTATCTGTAAATTGCGGGCAATAGAGCTTAGAAAAGGTGTGCAAATACATAAGAGAACAATGCAAGAAGTGCCGTCGTATGTCCACGTCTACATCAAGACAAATGTAGATTCTTTATTGACAGAACAAATGCGTGATTCACTGGTGAAATTAAAATACTAGGAAAGGTCAGGCGAGATCTTAGGTAGACGGAATGCGTAGCGAAAGACAGGGTTAAGCGGCGGAAGTTAGTTCAAACGAGGTGGGTTGAGAAGGAAGCGCTACCTCAGGTTAATTAAGGCAAGACAAAGTATTCACTAACCGTGGAATTTCCGCGGGTCCCGCAAGTAGGCACAAATTTGATTCCACAAATGGTATTACAAGGCGTATTTTAAGCCTCCGTTTCCACAACTCATGCGATCTGACAGAGGAAGAATTAAGCAACAAATATTACGTCGATAGAAACCTGGATCCAGTGCACAGGATCAGCTCGCACGAGAACAGCAATTCGGGAAAGAAGAGGAAGAACAAAATGAAATATCAGTAGCAGTACGAAAGGGGAAGGAAGCAAAGTGGATACGAAGGAAATACGTCCGGAAGGCCTAGTCAGAGGTAAGATACTCCCCTGGAGCGCTGCTCCCCGAACCATAAGATGGGCGCACCTAACTTCCCTAACCCTACGGCCCATCCGACGCTCCCTGAGGGGTCGTACGACGTTTGGAGTAAACCTGACGGTTTTTGAGATTTACAGTAAGCCTCATCTCTGTTTCAACATATGAAACTGGTTTTAGTTTTCAGTAAACGCCAATGTTCTTGGCTTTCAGCAAACGATATTAGCTATCGATGGTTTTCAGCAAACAAAACTGTCTTTGGCTTTCAGCAAACGAAACCTCATGTTTCGGGAAATGAAGAGTACTGTTTACAGTAAATGAAACTACCTTACGTTTCAGAAAAACTAAACCGTTCTCGGCTTCCACGCAGCATAAACTTGGATGTTGAGGAAGCAACTATTCCCTTGAGTTAGCCAATGCTCCAAAAATTTGTTCGGACTGGCCGGCAGCTTTGGATGCGCCTCTTTGCCTCGCGTCTTGTTACAGCCAATTATAGCAATGCTTGGTGATCTTCAATGGGAGAGGCAGCGTTTTGAGCAGGGGAGAGTATACTTTTTGATACAGGGGCAACATGGACTTAAAAATTGAGAGATGGGCCGGAATTGCACCCGATGCATACATACAAAATAAACAGAAAATGGAAATAAATTTACAATGTCTGGAAATTAAAAAATAACGTTTTTGCTGCAAACAGGAAATTTAAGGATAGAGCTTATTATAAGCGCTGAATATAGGTTATTATATGCATCGAAAATCCAAAAATCTTTGGCAGGACATTAAGAAGATGAACGGGCCGGATGTGGCCCGCGGGCAGTTGTTTGGCCATCCCAGCTCTTGAGGAAATGTTAACGTACTCAAATTCGGGTTACTATTCCGGTAAATAGTCGCAGTCAACCCTAAACCGACGGATGAAAACTTAAGCGTCTGGTTTGAATAGCACCTGAGACGCAAAGTCAACACTCGGCGGCCTAGCATTAAAATGATGAAATTCCAATACTTTTGGACACTACAAAGTCGACCAGCGCGTCATCCCGGAACAGCGCCAGCGCGTCATCCCGGAACAGCGCCAGCTCCTCAACTGACCAGTGACCACTAGGAGTAACTGCATTGGTGGACGATGCCCACAGTAGACACAAATATAACAACATTAAAAAACCTAAATTTTCTACTAGTCAGCTCTTTGAAAAGCTTAAGGCATTCTTTCCACGGCAACGGTTTTTGAGAGGAAGGAAGATGTGTAGCACGCCACGCAAACCGAGTCACTCCCGAGACAGGGATTTGCGGCTGAACGGAACAAACAGATCGTCGGAAAGAAGAGGTAGAGCAGCGCAAAAACTGTTCGTTTGAGTAGAAAAAAGGAAGGAAACAATAAAGGCAGGGACAGAGAGATGTCCGGAAGACCTGAGGCTACGGTAACCTAACGATTTTTGCTTTATTATAACCAACCCAAACAAAAAATAAGGGACAGTCGGGGAATCGCACTGTTACACGGGCCTTCGATCAGTGACGCCATAGCTTAAAAATTTCGTGTTCGATTGCAGTCGTGCACTTGTCTAGAGCCAGCAAGCAAGCATCAACCTCAGCACGAACCAGTGCATTTGGATTTCCAACTGGGGGTGTGCGGTCAAAATGAACTTGCGTTTTACTTTACCGTATATATTTATTTAATTACACAGCTACGATAGGATTAGATCTAAGCAGTTGGTTGCGTGGACGAGGTAATAGTTTCAGCCAGCAAACCAAACTGTATTTATAGACCAATGATTATAGTAGCTACAATAGACCACTTTCTGTGTGAGGAGATATGGACGGCACCCCACAATCCCGGGAGCCTGGCGATGAAACTCAGGCAATCTGGCCATAATGAAGGCAGTTCTTCACGCTAATTAGCGCTGAAGCTTCTCGGTGAGCGGCGACGGTCCTGTGGGAGGCGTCCGGATCTAAGCTAAGCTCGCTCCGAGAAATTCAATTGGACTCCGACATTTTTAACTTCCAGGAACACGTTTGAAAAACGAAGAGAAATCTACGGGAAATTCCCACGATTGTCGAACAGGGTGCCAGAAGTTCTGCATGTGCTGAAGGAAAAAATATCTCAGGATGGTTCCACAGGTTTGAAGATATTCTATCGGTGAAATGTATCGCGCAGTGCCCAGCGTTATTCAAGACGTGTTTTTCCGGAAGAAATATAATGAATTGTCACACAGGGTTCAAGCAATTATACGTACAGGAGCATGCAAGGGCATGTTCGATTGGGCAGCGAAATTAAGTCTTTGAGGGGACTTGTCTGAAAATCGAAGATTCAGCCAGGTGCCCCTTGGCTTCGACTCGTTGAGACGTTGATTCTAAACTTACTCACTGTTACGAGGAAGCTTGACTTTGCCTGGTGGACGGATTTATTATTGCCAGAAATTTCTAACAATCTGAAATTTATTTTTGATCTCGTCTAGATATTTTTATTTTGAAATTTGTATACTAATTAGTTAGTTCTTTGGGGTTTAAAGAATATCCCTACCCACAACAAGTGTGATCCAAAGCCAATGAGGAACAAAACTGGAGATCGACATAAGTCGACGCCAGCCGTTAACAGGTTGATCAATTACCTGTGAGATTTCCATGAACTAAATCTTATTCTGTAAAATAACTATTTCAGCTGGCCCAGCATAATCGGACAGTTTCTAGCACTTGGAACATGATACAAGGTGACGAAGCTGAAGTTTCTGTCCACATTTCCGGACAAGTCAAGTCAAGTGGGCTTTGCTTAAATAAACTCCGGCGATTCAACCGAACTTGCTCTGTGTTTAGGAAAAATTCCTCGTATTGGCACACAAGCTTCAAGAAATTTTGTGTGGAAAAGAATTAAGTTCTGCTTATTTGCAGGAAAGTTGGCTGCACTAGAACTTCGAGCCTCCGCAGGTATTCCATTTCTAAACATTGATGATATGAAGAGCGAAGAAATAAGGGACATGTAGTAACGCGGAATTCATACACAGATCACCGTGCTTGGGAACAAGGCTTGGGAAGTTAGCTAATGTCACTAGTTAAGTACCTATTATTAAACATAAGTTCATAAATTGATTTCGTACATATGTTCATAAATTGATTTTGTCTGTCACACATTTTGCTTTGACCTTTTGCGATACAGTCCACATGCACCGGGACCGGAAGAGTTGGCGACTGTAAACGGTTGGTCATAAAAAGAGAAGTCAACAACTTTGAGCAGTTCTGTGCTGAAGGATTGCTAATAAACACACTTTCTCTGCTAGTGTTATTTTTTCTCTTCTTTGGAATAACGGAGGTAAATTAACAAACAACATTAAGTCACGACAGACAGTTGGGAATCCAAAGTTGGAATGACTTGTAAGGTGAAATAGACGCCACGCTAACGTCACCTGTTGTCAGTTAGAGCAGCATTCTGGAAAATTTGTAAATTGAAACATCTACTGGCATAAATTTATGGCGGGTGCACACTAACGCAAATGTTGCCCAGTCGCTCAACATTTCACTTTGGCGGTCTCGTTGCCAATATGGCGTTTGAATGTCAGGATAAAACTATGTGCCATTGCAACTTTAAGCTGATTAAAAAATAAGAGGTGCATTCAAAACTTGACCAATGCTTGTCATAAAGTACATACTTAATGAAACGCCTCATAATGGCAGAGTTAATTCTTCTTCTTTTCATTGGGGGGGGGTAGCCCGAGAAAGCCGAAGTCCTATTGGCGGCAACGTAATCGGATGCGGAATTGTGTGAGAGGGCAATTTTGCGTTAGCGTGCACCCACCGTCACGCTAAATGCCTCCGAATATGAAATAGTTCAACACAAATGAAACTTACTTCGTTTTGAATGCCTTACGCTCTGATTATAAATAAATTATTAGCAATGAACTGTCTCGCACAAGCGGGCCGTTGGTCACAATAAACTAAGCTACTTTGTGCATAATGCATAGCGATTCTGTTCCAGCAGAATTGGTCGCTTTAACTGGGTGACTATCATCAAGTCACCCGGGAGGCGCTATCGTCTCTCACGACGATTTATGTGCGTGTTTGTGTACGCAGATCGTGTGCGCGTGAGCGGCGTTGAAGTTGGTGCGCCGCGCTGCTCGCTGTATCGCTGATTATGCTGGGTTACGTTAGGTAATGTTGGGTTAGATTAGGTAACGTTAGGTAACATTGGGTAACGTTAGATAACGTTAGGTAAGGTTAGAAAGGTTAGATTGGGTTAGGTTTGGTTATGTAAGGTTAGGTAAGGGTAGGTTAGGTTAGGCTAGGTTAGGTTTGCTTAGGTAGTGTTTATTTTAGTGGTGGCGCGCGCAGGAAACCTTACGTGAACGCAAAATCGTCGTGAGAGACGATAGTGCCGGCCGGCACAGACGTCAAACTCGCTAAGCGCTATGTACGTTTGAGACGATTCTGTGTGTGCGCGCATCACTGTGCGTGTGGGCGGCGTTCAAGTTCAGAGTGCTGTGCAGCTTGCTGTATCGCAGATTAGGTAAGGTTAGGCTGGTAAGGTTAGGTTAGGTTGGTAAGGTTAGGTTGGTAAGGTTAGATTAGGTTGGTAAGGTTAGGTTACATTAGGTAAGGTAACGTCAAGTTAGGTTACATTAGGTAAGGTTGTACGCAAGGTTACATTAGGTAAGGTTACATTAGGTAAGGTTACATTAGGTAAGGTTACATTAGGTAAGGTTACATTAGGTAAGGTTACATTAGGTAAGGTTACATTAGGTAAGGTTACATTAGGTAAGGTTACATTAGG
>LQNS02278094.1:29590279-29601981 GCA_001587735.2 Parhyale hawaiensis
TTGCGTCTCTGGTCCTTTAATATTTTTCTTACAAATTTTGTTAAAAAGTTCTACCTCGGCGCTTAATCATTCGCATCTGAGCCAGTTTTTGTTGCAGGGGTTTGAAATTGAAAATAAATCGAAAACACTGAGTTGTTCACCCATATTATTCCACCTTCAGAATGCCATTTAATACATTTTAAAGACGATAAATTTGACTTTTAAACGTGTTTCTGACACATGCGAGCATTTGCCGGATTACTTCATCTGCTCTTTTACAAGCCTTTTAATCAACGTTCTTTCAAAAATTTATTCTTCAGAAATCTCAAAAAGTTCGTAGATGCTTTGATACATATTTTTGTGCAACTATAAAGATTGTAATAGCTCTGGAGGCCCAAATGAAATGATGAAACAATATAAAATAGCTACATCTTAATGTACTAGGTTTTTATGACGTCACAAGCCCATTTCCCATGATGCATTGTAGCATGGCCCCTCCCCGTGTGTTAACGTTGTAAAGTTTCATCATCCTTGGTCTGCCCCAGTACTTTAGAGTTAATTCCGACTCGTACTTCAAAAACCACTGAGTTCCGAATCCTACTCCTTAAAGAATCCTCCGAATCCGCCTCCATAAAAAATCCTTCGAATCCAACTCCATAAAAAATTTGCAACTCCGACTCTGCAACTCTGCTCAATTCCAAAATTACTGCCAAGTTCATTCTTGCAAACGATGCAAGACAATGGAAAGTAGTAAAGAAACAGAATGCATTACATTAGTTTTTTTAATTCCTTTATTTTTGCTGCTTTCTTTTGAAAACTAATAAGTCTCAGTCATGACTTCACCGCATGACTGAGATAACGTATAGTAAATCGCACGTGCATTTACGGTATTACGCAACTGAGGAGATCGCAAAGAAGATCACTTGAGTGTGGAGATTACATGACTACGACCCCCGAGTATGGAGATTATTTTACAAATCACGCACATATTCAGTCTACCACATAACTAAGAAGATTACATTACGAATTCACTCAAATATAGGAAATCACAAGCCCCTAGAACACCTGATTATAAGCCCACTCACATGTTCAATTTTTCACATGAATAAGGATAATACGTACATTATCGTCTCACTGAAGTGCAAGCCATCACATGACCACCCTAACCCAATTTCTGCCCGGCCCAAATGCTGGTTCACATCTTTAGCTTCTTGAGCGGCCCTGAGGTCTGTTAGGGTATGGAGATCCCATTACAATCCTACTCCTATTCAGCCAAACTCAAAACTCTGGAGAGCACATTACAATTCTACTCCTATTCAGCCAAACTCAAAACTCAGGAGAGCATATTACAATTCTACTCCTATTCAGCCAAACTCAAAACTCAGGAGAGCACATTACAATCCTACTCCTATTCAGTCAAACCCATAACTCAAAAGATCACATTACAGTCCTATTCCCATTCAGCCAAACCCATAACTCAGCAGATCACATTAAACTCCCACTCACACTCTAACCCGCAGCAGCTGTCGCACGCTTGGGTGTTTACAGCACCGATGACGAGGCACGGCGGGAAATTCAAAGAGCGTTTGGGAAAACACACCGCGTGTGATGAATTCTCTCCATTACGGCGAAGGTGGTGAGAAATTCTTCGATTTAGTGGCGGTCAATAAATCAAGCTAGGTTAGAAGGTGGCCATCTCTTTCAGAGGAGAGAAAGGCAAAGATTTGTTAAGGCTTGAGCAAGAAGAAGAAATGGTGAGGACATATCAGAGCGATCGCTCATGAAAGACTGGGCTGTGGGAGGCGGGGAAAAATGATCCGCTGGACCCGCCGAGCAAATTTTGCCTTGATTAAATACGAATCATTTCTCAGTGACTGCGATCAGGAGCGCAATTTGATAGCGCGGCGTACGCAGCGTGTTACGAACTGGGAGATGTCCAGCAGAATTTTTACGGGAATAGCACAGTGTCTGCACAGTCTTGACATCTAAAAAATTTAAATTACATGGAAAACTTCACTTCAGATATACCGGGATAGCACGGGTGAGTTAACGGGGTAGAAAAAGGAAAAAGTAATTTGTTACACATTGAAGAACTCGCTCCGGACTTATTGTAACGGGCCGCTATGCGGGTATCTCTGAGTATTGATTGTTTGGACAGCGAAGTATGTAGATAAAACGAGGAATCCATGCACGACTGTGTTCCCAGATAGGATGAACGCACATGAGAAGAGTAAATCAGAAACGAAAGGCAGAACGGAACGAAGCAGCATGAACATCATCAGTAAGGGCATGAAAATGGAGCAAACGAACTGGATAAGACAGGCACACGTCTCGAGGGCCTATGTGGGGCTAATGCACCTATTACGGAGTTGATTTCCCCCATGATACAGGTTGGGCGACACTATTAACGGCACGACATATATACCTATCGAATGCCCCTTGAGGAGAAGTATGCACTTAGTTTGGGCACCTACTTAGGAGGATTTCGAACGAGGTTCAGGCAGTGCCATGCACGCCACGTGTGCTAACTTGAGTGTTTCACGTCGGGTCTTGCGTAGTTGGTGACGGAACAGGAGAACCTATGGCAAGTGATGGACATTGTACAGGTAGGGATTAACATCTCACTTATCTCGCCATCTTTGTAAATGAAAATCAAAAAATATTTTGACTTCTAGAATATATGCATATCAGTGGCACTTTGTTGTGGCATTTTGTCGAGCAGTCTGTCTCCACGCACAGGAAAGCTATCACAATATTTATTTCATTTCTGCTATTGAATCGGAAACAAGACCTACTCGGGGTGCACACCTCATGAATCTGTCCAGTACTTTCAGAGAAAATAAATCATTCATTCAGTCTCCGTCACACTCCATAGAAATTAGTGAACTTACACTATGAAGAGCCAAAATTTTCCTCTTCCATACCTTTCAATTTGGATGAAAATAATCTCTGAATAACCTCGAGCTGTTCTAGGGTTTTTCATCTTTTTATTCACCTAGTATCCAAAAAATTGATACCATATTTTATCTTGGACAATATTAATTGTATCCAGGGTGAGCACCACTTCTGCTTGGCGAGTTGGGAAAGCTATAAGCTTTCAATTGCTCCATTTTATTATTACGGTTACAGTTCTGGTTACAAAGTTTTCAAAATAAGCATCATCTTGCATTGTTCACGCCAAGATCTCTAAAATATTTCTTTTAATTTCATATCAATTACTTGTACAAGACGTGGACTCAGAAAGTGTAGCTTTTCTGTATCTTGGCAACTCTAACTTTGTTTTAGGCATCACCAACTGCGACCATCATGCAAAACAGGACTGAATTCGAGAGAGTCAGATGGGTAATCAATTTAGATCAACGCCTGAAACTTGATCCTAAGTAAAGAAACCATCACCCAAGACTGAAATTCCCGACAAATTAAGTTAAGGCGATCAAAGAGCCTATCCGTATTAAATTAACTCAATCGATCACACGGGAAGTCCGTTCTTCCTATTACTATAATTCACAAATATATAAGCTACAGACACAACTGAGGGTGAAACATGAATTACAGTGCATGGCTGAATGCAAAAGCAGCCAATTTAAGGCACTCCGCCCCGTTATAAGAAGGAAAGCATTCCTAATGCAGGAGTTCAGGGCGAACAGCTGACATGCCTGATGGACTTCAAAGACGCCGCGTTTGATACCATAGCCATCGTCCTGACCTCGTATTTGGAAGTCCTTTGAAGCAGCTCCCGTAGCACAGACATATTCCCGAGTGCCCACAGGCCAGGGACCCTCAAGCGACGGTCCCTGATCTTGACAGAATAGACCTCCAAGGATACCATAACTTCCGTGCACCAAGTCGCCATGGAGCGACGGACGGCCCAATTGTGCTGCAAATTTCTGCCTTTCCAGCCTACCTCGGCTTGGACTACTGCCTCACCAGCCTACCTCGGCTTGGACTATGCACTTGAGTAAGGAACTCGCAACGCCGAGTTAAGTCAACAGCAGAATCCTAGCACTTTAGGTCAAATTTAAGCAGGGATTTTTGTAGAAATTCTGCAGAAGTCGTGATCAGTAGAGACCAGGCATATATCATATTTATAGTTTCATTCACTAAATAAAGCACTCTAAGAGCGCATACCTCCGCCAAGCGAGGCAACGGGAACAAAAAATTCAAATTGGCTCTGAAACCATAAGTTTCTTTGTATCAACGCCAAAATCTAATTATTTGTGCCTTTTGACAGTAATAACAGCTTGTGCAATTTTCTTGAAGATCCGTTTATAACTTTTTGAGTTATGCTGCTAACAATCGTTATGACAAACACGAGTCAAACATACAAACGGACGAACCGATTTGCATCAAAATTTAATCATTTATGTCTTTTAACATTTCTAACAACTGCTATAAATTTCATAAATAACTTTATTATTTTCTGAATTATTGTGCTAACAAGCATAAAATTCAAAACAGCGATAAACAAACGAACGAACACACAGATCACAAAAATTTGGTCATTTACCTACTCTTTCTTATACGCCTTACAACTCATATGAATTTCATAAAAATTTGCTCAAAACTTTTTGAGTTAGCCTATGGCATTGAGAAAAATGAGGCAAACAAACAAACAAACAAACTAACAAACAAACAGATGGACGGATCTTAACAAAAAGTTAATCATTTGTTCTTTGTAACATACCTAACAATCCCTGTATTTTTTGTCAAAATCCGTCCATAACTCTTTGAGTTATCTTGGTGACAGACAAACCCGACGAAAACATATCCTCCTTGGCGGAAGTAATTAAAGTACTTAAGAAAACTTTCCTATTAATAGGATAGGGAATTTTATATTCCATCTACGGTCTACAGTGTTTTACAGAGCTTGGGCGACTGTCACTAGTGACAGTTAACATGTCGATTGGCACGTGGACCCCATGCACGAGGGTGCGCCCACACAGTATCACCGGGCATGCGAACAGCATATCAGGAAACAAGAGCAAGAGTAGAACAACGCATCATCCGCAGGAGTGTGGAAATGGAAGAAAATAAACTGGGCACGAAAGACAGACGTCCTGAAGGCCTAGCTAATAGCTATGGTAACCTACACAATACCCTTCGGGGCACTGCTCCCCATTACATAGGATAGGTGAACCTAACTAACCGCCTAAAACCAGAAGAACTGGTAACGTCACCCAATGTGTAAGCAAACTGTTCATGTCTCACAGGGCGTAGTATGATTTTAAAACAATAGCAACTTTTTATTCTGCAGCTGCCGCCGACACGACGTGTGTGTAGAATAATTCAACTGCAGGCTGAAAACGTAGCCACAGCTGAAGATTTATTTCCAAATGCGGTCTAACCCTTTAGTGCTTCGGTTGAACATTACTTTCCGTAGGAATAACACTACATGCGATGTGTACATTTAATTGCTTTTTATTTATTAATTTCATTTCATTATAATTTCTTTGTTTACCCACGGTACAATAAGCGCTAAAGGGGTAACCCAATTTTTACTACAGGTTGGGTTACCTCGATGTACAAAGAAAGGTTCAGCTTTTACCGCCTAGGAATACAAGACAACAAAGAACACTTGTAGGAAAATAAAGCCGCCTAGATGAAATAGGGAAATACGACTATTTCTGTAAATCTTGGAGTGTCTAATGTCATTTCTGGACCTTACAAATGACATTATTCTTCCGAAGAATGATGTTGAATTTCGGCAAAAAAGAGTTAACATACTGACGCCAAATATCTCGTGGTTTAACTTCTAAATATTTTTGAATCTGACGCTGCAAAACATTGCGTACATTTTATGGAGGTTTCGGACTTTTCATCAGGATTTTTTCTAGAAGATAATTGATCAATTTTTTGCAGTAATTTCGTAAAATTGTTTACATTTTGCTCTGAATACATTTATCTCGACCGCTCATTTCGAGCGCAAGCTGTGTAATGGACCATCTGTAAAAAATAACGGAGCACTTCCATTCAGCAATTTACAACACAGCCGTAAACTTTCTGAAACTTTCAATCCAGAATTTTTACAGATGCAATTTTTCGCATCAAATTTACAGAAATATTTTTTAAAGTATACAAAATGTATTGCGTTATCGTGCGTCTGACGGACTGTGATTGCTGCCATTGGTAGTTCGTTTCTATGTACGAGACATTGGGTATCTAAATATACAATATCTTCATGTACCTACTTAAACCATCTACGAATATTATTTGCTCTTCGTCTCGGCATAATGAATGACACCACTTTCTTATGACAAATAGATATTTATTATGCTTTCATAAGTTACACAAACAATAAGTATCTGATTACTACCAAACGCTCGAAAAAAGTACCTATTCTTGCAAAGTAGCTAATTCCCAAAAAAAGAACTTGAAGATATTAGGTGTCGCACGATTACAACGATTGACAAATAAAGTGCTCAACATATCTGCGTTTTAGCTTCTGTGCAATCCTTTGTACTCAGCATTCCACAATATTTGAAATTTTTCAATCTCCACCATAAAAGTGTGATATTAAGGGCACCTTAGCCAAGGCCTCCTAAAGAACAGGTCTGGGTCTCTACGTCACGAAGGTGGTCCGGTCGGTACAGTCCCACGACAAACTGTTGGACGCTGCCTGATATTTTTTGTACATGCTCTGCACATTTCGGGCTTATCTGAATAGGAAACTCAAACTATCGAATTTCGTAACTTGTAAGTAGTTTAAAGAAAAATTTCTCCACAGATACGTCCAAATATGTAGAGAAGGTACAAATAATATCAGGCAACGACTAATGATTTTTTCAGAGACTGTACGCAATTGGACATTTTCGAGGCCCAGACCCAGGCCTGTAGGTACTTCAGGAGGCCTTGCCATGGCACTCGGCAATTTATTCACCTGAAGTCGACTTCAGGGCATTATTTTTTTTTATCGTTACATTAGTGTATTTTCGACACAGTGTAAAAAACATTGCAACAACTCGACATATAAGTCCAGTACGTTAACAGTAACATTTCAAAAACTGTTGAACCAGGTATTCTCCCGGACGCAAATCCATGCAAGTACTAATACTGTAAAGCATATAGCTACGATGATATACCCATCTCATATACGACAATGAAGAGCAGCCCCGCGTCTTGGTAGCATATGAGCCCTCCCAACAAGTAACATTCTGCAAACTTTTCGCTTGATACAAGCAAAATTTGAGCAATCGTTAGCAGAACACACAATCTTGTCTGACCAGCATAGCCAAGGCAAAAAAGCTACGACGTGCCAAGAATCTGCAGCCTTTACTGGGTTATTTTCACAAACTCTAATCGCCTTCCACCCAAACTTTTCTTGCCTGGGTAAACTTCGGAATGAAAAAGAAACGCTATCAAGTTTTCCTGGGCCGATGTAAATCACAGTTGAAGGAAGGATGGGTGAGGAGTCTATTTACCTATGAACCTCGAGAGAATTATGCGAAAGTTGGACGGTACTCAGCTAGTTATAGGTCAGACGCAACTGAAATTTAAAGTCTGTTGAGTCTTTGGAGCTCCTATATATAATCTATCCGTCAATTGTTAGGCACGTTCTAGACAAACCCGGCACAGATTTGTCCAGGTAAATACAAGCTTGAAAAGCGCAGCCTGTATTGTATCTTACAGTTAGCACTTGTAAGTTGATTTACGAAGCTCATTTACAATTACGAGTTTCACGGATCGTTTTTTAATCGGAATGTCGAGGCCTTGTAAGCTTGTGAGTGAGTTCCGTGACGGTAAGTCCTACAATACGCAACGAAACGTGAGTGCCAATGTTGAAAATGCCAGTCTTTGAAGTTCATAGGCCCAAACGTGAATAGTCCATACGTCAGAGATAAAGCAAATGAAATACAGAACAAAATAAAAAAGTATGCAGCAGCGAAGGAACAAGGGATGCTGAAGTTTATAAGCTGTGGTTGCACAGGGAGATGAAAAAAACACGAGGCTTCTAACTCCGTTGATATGTCATGCAATACTACATGTACCGGTATCATGAAAATAGCAACAGTTCACGGATCTAATGAAATTATAAACAGTATCTACGAACTTGGAGCAAGAACTGTGCCTCACTCGGTTTCATTTAAACAACACTCGGTGCGCAGGTCATAGAAATAGCGAGAGTATTGCATGCAATTAAAATGAGAACAGGTGGGAAATGTAGAACGTTCGTTCGAGTCTTCTCACCGAGTGATACAACAAGCAACGCGTTGCTGGAACTATCCGCAATATCGACAAAAGCTCTACCAGAAATGACAGGAAAGCTTTAGGGGGCATTGGATGCACAAATACAAGAAGAAACGAGCCATGGCGCAGCAATAAGACGGTAGCGGGCCGAGCAACCTATTGTTTGCAGACGCACTTTGCATGCAAAGCTTCGACAGAAATTCATTTCGCTTTTGAGGGTCTGCAAAAGAAATGCGGAGCACCTTGCACTGCAGTGCAACAAATGGCAGGCCATTCTTAAATGGCATTGCGTGCAGCAACTACGCGCCGACCGCCGCTCTCTCCTTGTGTGAGATGCGCTAACAGAGGAAATGTTATCTTTTTTAACTTGTTAGAACTATATTCAGATCTTTAGGTCTCAAAGCTGCAATGATGGTAATCCAGAAAAGGACATACAGTAATATTGTAGAACTTGAGCCTCATTCACTTTATGCAAACATAGCGATGGAGAAAGAAGGCACGTATGGTCTGAACGACAGAAATGAGGAAGAAACGAGCAACGGGCAGGATGTCGACCAATCGTGGAATCCATGGACGCAGCCAAGAGAGCAGCAAAGCCTGGGAATGCAAGGTAAGAAAAAAAATAGCATTATCATGACTGTAAAATGGAACGAAACAAATTCAGCATTAAAGAAAGATTAGCGGAAAACATAGCTAGAGTTAAGTTAGGGTAACCTATTTCGTTTCCTTAATTAGGGCGCAACTCCTCGCAACATATACACAAGATGGGCGATGCTAACGGCCCATCCTATGTACTCCAAGAGGACGTTTACCTGTGCCACTATAGCATTGATGCGGTGAAATTTTAAAACTAATTGGACTCATACTTACTGATAGTGCCACACAAGCATGATGTAAGCGGTTCCGTGCAATGGGGAGACAACTCGCTAGTTGATCTCATGCCCTATCCACGGACTGTAACATCGTCAGTGCAAACGACGAGTGGAGTGCATATCACCACCTGGACCTCCCACGAAAAAATCATAAATGCGTCATCAAAGCGGATGAAGGAGGATTCGCAACGGCAGGTTTGCGTTGCTGGAATCGCAGGAAGTGACTGAATCCTGCCCGATGTTGAACTGGAAGAATCCGTCGATTCCGATTCTTTGCGGGTCAGGAACAACTGCCCTGAATAGGAGGAAAAGTACGGCACGTATACGGACACGCGACGTCAATCAATGGAAATATTGCACGTGTGCATGTGTTAAAATACGCAATGTGAATGTCTCGGCAGTATATGCTGCACCAAAGACACGCTCAGATGTGCACGTCTCCATTCAGCAAACACACTCTCTGCTACACCATGCAGAGACACGCTCGTAAGTCCACAGCTCCAGCCCACACAGCAGCGGTCTATGCAGGCTGTGCTACACCCAGGACACGCTGCCAAGTCCACAGCCCCAGCCCACGCAGCAACGGTCTCTGCTACACCAGAGACACGCTCCTAAGTCCACAGCTCCAGTTCACATAGCAGCGGTCTATGCAGGCTGTGCTACACCCAGGACACGGTGCCAAGTCCACAGCTCCAGACCACATAGCGGCGGTTTATGCAGGCTGTGCTACACCCAGGACACGCTGCCAAGTCCACAGCCCCAGCCCACGCAGCAACGGTCTCTGCAGGCTGTGCTACACCCAGGACACGCTGCCAAGTCCACAGCTCCAGCCCACATAGTAGCGGTCTCTGCAGGCTCTGCTACACCCAGGACACGCTGCCAAGTCCACAGCTCCAGCCCACACAGCAGCGGTCCATGCAGTCTCTGCTACACCAGAGACACGCTCCCAAGTCCACAGCTCCAGCCCACACAGCAGCGGTCTCAGCAGGGAAGCCTCAATAAATTAGGCCTGAAGATTAAGTAGGCCGCCATCACCGCAGGGTACAACTCACATCAGCCTCCACCACTCAGCAATAATGAACAGAGCATTTGAATAAAAATCTAAAGCAAAACACGGCCTCAGCGCGGCAAGAATGACGCAAGGGCGGCCGTTAATGCGGCCCGGCATAGGCTTCGGCACGTCGTTAGTGGGTGAAAAGCTCGGCCGTCACTCAACGGGTGCGTCGTGCGCGTAGGTACTGCACCCACCGGCGCTGGGGGGATAGAAAACGGGCTATAAGTTCACGGTACAGGGGTTATATCGAGACATACATAGACTGTTAAATACCAAAATCGACGCATCCATAAAAGATTAAATATTTAAATCGACGCGTTTATAAAATATTAAACGTCTATAAATCGACGCATTCACAATAAATTAGTGCGCACTGAGAACGCATACCTCCGCTAAGGAAGGTAATCATAACCACAAATTCAAAATGGTCCTGAAACCAGAATATCCTTTTATCATCGGCACAATTTGGTCATTAACGACAAATCCTTAAATATTCTTGAAGATCCGTCAATAACTTTTTGAGTTGTGCTTTGTCAAAACACCCAGAAAACAATTTAGTCATATACACAAATGGATAGACCGCTCATTAACAATACTTGATCACTTAGGCCAGTTAACTTGTCTAACAATTTCTCTAAATTTCATGAAGATCCGTTCATAACTTTTTGGGTTATATTACGGACAAACATAAAAACAAGCAGAGAGAGACAAACACACAGACAAATAGATCACAACAGAAACTCGGTCATTTACTCCTCAAAACATTAGCAATAATTCGTGTAAATTTCATGAATATCCGTTCATAACTTTTCGAGTTATGTCACCAAGAATAAAAGCGGCAGACAGATAAACAGCTGATCGGATCTTCACAAAAAGTTCATAATCTGTTCCTTTTCATATACCTAACACTCTTTGTAAATTTCGTGAAGATCCGTCCCCGAATTTTCGAGTTTTAGTGTGACTAACAGACAAACGAACACACTCGACAAAAACAAACTCCTCGGTGGATGTCAATATTAAATGTTGAAATCGATGCATTCGTAAAATATTAAAAAGTTCAAGTTGACGTATTCATTAAATAAATATTTAAACCAACACATGCACAAATAAAGGTTGAAATCGACGCGTTCAAAAAATAATAATTGTTCAGATCGACACGTTCACAAAATATCAAATGTATAAATCGACACACTTATGAACTATTAAATGTTTAAATTGACGCATTCAAAAGATAATATTTAAATCGAAACATACATCAAATATTTACTTATTAAATTGATACACGTATCAAAGAGGAAACGTTGATAGAGGCCCATTAGACAAAATGTAGCATAAATAAATAGATTTAGTTATATATATACGCCAAAAAATAAATTTTGAATCAGCATATACGTAAATTATTAAATGTACAAATTCACAAACAAAACAAATATGAAACATTTGAATTGACGAAACCAATGTAAATGTCGACCGTACGACGAGTAGTAGTAGTAGTAGTAGAAATTTTACTAGCGCTTCAGTGGCACACTGCCTATATCGCGCCGAACTATTCCTGTGTTTAACCACAGGCTCGTGCGCCAACTAGGGCGCGTTTTAAATTGTCAATGATTTTT
>LQNS02278094.1:29603581-29617267 GCA_001587735.2 Parhyale hawaiensis
AGTGAAAGATGTTGGTTAAATCTAGTTGTACATTCCGTACGTCTGCCATTGATTGTACCACTGTCAATATCCGTGTGTCATTAGCGAACAATAAGAGAACGATAAACTAACATTGGTGGCCCATATCATTTATCATGATGAAGAAGACTATTGGACCAAGCACGGTGCCTTGTGGGACTCTACTGAGTACCGGCTGTCGTTAGGACACTATTATTTATAATTACACTTTGGGTTCGGTTTGTCAGAAAAGCTTCGATCCATCTAAGACATTCTCCACGGATGCCCATGTTGAAGAGTTTGAGTAGCAGTACCTATTCCATGGACTACTTCATCGAATGCTTTGGCAAAATCTAAATATACTACGTCCACACTTTTGCCTTTGCATAGTAAGTCGAGAATAGTGTCATAGTGCTCAACCAGCTGCGAAGTGGTTGAACGTTTATGGCGGAAGCCACGTTAATTTGATGTAAGCAGGTTATAGTTTGTATTAAGTGTTTTCCAAACACCCTTTCAACCGTCTTCACTACATGGCTGGTCAGGGAGACAGGTCTAAAGTTGGCAGGATCCATGCTATTACCAGCTCTAGGAATAGGTGGAATAGTCGCGTGCTTGTAGGTGAGTGGAATCACTCCATCATCCTTTGATTTCCGCCACATAAGGTATACGGGTTAAGAGATGCTTAGCTTGCACATCTTAAGGATTTTTGCAGACACATCATCTGGTCCCGCTGCACTGTGGCCGCTAAGTTCATCGATGGCTAGTTCAATGCTTAGTTTTGTGAACTGTGGGGATAATTTTTTTCTTTGCTGCTGGCTGTCTCTTTGGTCGGTAACTGCGACTCAACAAAAGAAACCCAGCAGTGACTCCACACACGTGAAGTGATGTATGCAACGTCACCTAGACTTTGTCCGAAGACTCGCAAGGCTTGCAAGGTAAGGTAACGTCCACAATCCTGCTCAAGACGTAGGTCTATTACATGGTCCGTAAATTAACCCATTCCGACCCGGACTCGCAGCTTACATCCGACGTCTTCATGACTTTTTTTGTACAACCACCACCATCCCACCGAAGTGTATTTCATGGTCTGTAACCTACAGAGCCAAGAATCATCGTAACTACTCCAATCTGACCCGAACATGGCAGCTTATATCCGGCGTTTTCTTGACATTCGTACAACCACCACCATCCCACCCAAATTTAAACATCACGGTCCGTATCTCGCAGAGCCAAGAATATTCACCATCATCCCAGTCCCACCACAACTCTGTACTTCCGCAACCGGCATGCTATTGACGTAAACACTACCGTCACTATCCTACCACGACTCGGTAGTTAACAATAACAGCGATACTCCGCTCCGGTGCGACATTCACTGGCCGTCCCTTACCTCAGGCTGCGGCAGTCGAGTCGTTCCGCCGAGTGAGGCCATGGGAAATATTTTAGCCAAGGGCCTCTGAGTGAGGGAAGCTCACAGCTCCGAGGGCAGGAACAAGTCAACACGAGGGAGAGAGCGTCTACATAACTCGTGTAATGTGCGAGATAGAAGGAGAAGTGTTGGCATTCTGCGAGGTATGGGTCAGTTTTTTGGTGCATAGCACCACTCTAGCGAGACAATGGCCGGGGCCCCGCTCTAGCTCGGCGGCACAAGACAAGCTTTAGCGAAGAAGAAGAAAACACGAGAACTCGTGTAGGCCGCGGCAGCGAGCGACCTTCGTTCGAACGAGTAGGATTGAGCGCTGCCAAAAGGTTGGCAGGTAAACCTTGTGCTAAATTGTTTCCTGACTTGTGCAACATAATGTCTGTGGTGAGTTACACGAGGTGGAGATTACGAATTGAGTTACAGTATGACCTGTGTGCTGAATTGCAGCATGACGTGTGTGCTGAGTTACAGGATGATGTGTGTGCTGAGTTACAGTATGAGTACATTGAGTTACAACATGGCGTGTGTGCAGAGTTAGTTACAGCATGACGCTCACACTTAGTCAAAACACGATGTTTAAATTTCGGTAACGCACGCCACGCTTCCAATGAGTTACGACGCAAACTCTTAGTTCAATCACCCCACCACGTCTGCCTGCGCTTAGTTTCACCACATTTGTTGTGTTATTCTCAGGAACGCGTCACCTGCTGCTGCACACAGCGTAGCAGGGCCTAGCGTCTCACCCACACAGATCAGGAGTGCATTCCGTCCGGATAGTCCCAGTATAAATACAGCTAGTACAACAAATGACTGTTTACGAGTGCAGCAGAGACCAATTACTTACTCGACGTAGATGAGGCGACCCGCCTTCTAGGGCTCGGGCGCCCCACACACCAATTAAGGAAAACAAAGACGCACGACTTCTAAGCGCTTCAAATCGACCGTTCGAGACTGCTGTGACGTCATCATTGTCTCTTGGAGCGGCTGGAGGTATCTAAATAGCACTGGTATCGTGGATACGACCATTCAGTTTAATGCGAGTGATCCCTCGTGACGCCATCCTTGCGGCGCTAAGTTCTTCATAAAAATGTTCGAGAAATGACCGTCTTTGTGGCGTCCATTTCCAGTGCACACAGGCCTAGAGATTGGCGTTTACCACCAGCATAACCCATACTTTTATACAATCGATGCAATTACTACAGAATATGGTGCTAGTACAGTACACTAGGCTAGATACCCTACCTTGAAAAATGGCAGTGAAAAAATTGTGCAGTGATACGACGTTCGTGGAAGTTGCACTGCTATTGCCAACTCAAAATGATCATAAGAGATCAGCACTCTGGCCTTAATTCACTTCGTTTCTTCAGTAACATGCAACAAAGCTAAATTTTTGAGCAGGCCATGAAGCACAGATAATACTAGAACGCCTTGAGGCGTGAGTCCGTCACCCGCAGTAGGGGGCAAATTCAACGAAGTCATTTTCGATGAACGAGTTGAGCACACAGCCCCAATCCCTCTTCAATAATAACATAGAATCAAAACTAGTACCTCCCGTTCTCCAGACGATCTGCTGCGGTGGAGGCAAATTCGCCCCGGTGGAGGAAAATTCAACGCCGTCATTTTTTATGGTCAGCTAGGTCTGTTTTTTTGGCATGGGTCACATCCAAGTCAACCACACAAACTCCCTACCTAACCTAGGTTAGGTTAGATCCTATTTAAAAGGGTGTTCAGTGCACTGTGCCATCGTTGGGTATTTCTCCCATTGGAAAACAATGGGATAGGTTTTTTCCCTATAACTAAAAAACTAGGGGTGAGCGAAAAAACTGACTTCAGATTCGGATTCTACATTGAAGAATACATCGATTAAAAGAAAAAAAAGGTCTGCTGTGGACATACATTAAACCTAAATTTTACCACAATATCTTCTCCAATGCAGTGTTGATCATTTATTCGATTCGTGTTTCGTGAACTCAAGGTAAATACAGCTTTAATGGGGGAAGAAAGTAAAAAATCGGGATCCATGGAGTGGGCTAAAACGCGTTGTATAGATCTTCACTGCTTGGATTTCATCGTGGGCACATATCAGGCGCATTCAATTTGGAGGCTTCCATCTATTGCTTTTATCTCTAACCTGACCCAATTTTCGCCTGTTTTCTTCACGCGTGACTGAAAATGGAGAAACAAATACAGATTTGTGTTCATGATAAGCCTAGTGTTTGATCGGTACGTACCTACTTTAATTTCAACATTTCTCAACAGTGCATGAAGGTTTTTAGCAAAGTAAAAGACATTACTTAGCAAGCGGTTAACTTGTCAAATAATGGAAGTTAGAACTTAACTTCTGAACGTTCAATCACCATTTTGGCTATGTTTAATTCTTTTTTAGGCAGAGAGTTAATTAAGAGCTATCAGCATTCCTGATTTGTTTATTATTCACTATAGCATATGTAATGTTTTTGAGCTAAGGCGTTAATAGCAAACCAAGTAGGCCTACGCTTGAGTCGGTCAAATTTAAAACTGAATTTGTGGAGACCTCATCTCTTTAAGTAAAATCAGTTAAAGATTATCGATTGAAACTTGTTGCACTGTGGAAAATCGAGAGCTTGGAATTTAAATTTTAGACTAGCTAAATCTAATGGAACCAGCTTATCTTGCCCAAGAGGAGTGAATCACCTTTTTACCGAAGTCACACTATACAATCGTAGGCGCAACTTGATAAGCGGGCGTGCAGTTCTCATTTCATTGGCAGGCATATCTAAACTCGGTATCATAGATTCGGTAGCACGAACAATATCGGAGCTGCACATCTTCGCATCAAGTTGTGCGTGCGATGGCATACCAAGGCCTCGGCATTATTTGATAGAGTTCTAATGTCTCGGTGAACACAAGGCAACATACTCCTACGGAAGGCAATATGGCGGCTCGACTGGGAGCTAGTCCAGCCGTAGGTATACAGCCAGAAGCAAACGAGAGATCCTTACAAAAAGTCTTTAAGCGACGCTTCACAAACACGAAAAGCAAACAGGCACCTCACAGACTTGCACATTGGATCCCAAACAAAGGCAACTCCAGTCTTGAAGTTCCTCCAAAATGCTGCGGGTCTTGGCGGACACAGAAAAATGAAGCTCAAGCTAAGGGATCTAAAATTCTCCGGCTACAAACAGTTCAACTTTGAGGGAGAGCCAAAGGAAATAGTTCTATTACTAGAGAAGTACTCCAAGAGCGCCAACACCCGCTACGCAACGTACCGGTTTATTGCAACAAAAATTTCAAGCTAGTTCAGAACGGCAGATTTCTTACGGGTAGCCATCATAATTGAATCATCTATATCTCGTAGAAATTTTTACAGTTCCCGTAAATTTCATGAAGATCCGTCCCCAACTGTTCAAGTTATGCATGTAGCTAACAGAGAAGAAACAAATAAGCAAGCAAACAGACTATATAAAGGAGCATGGATCATCACTAAAATTTAGCCATCTGTTCCTCGTAACATTTCTTACAGGTCCTGTAAATGTCCATAACGTTTTGAACTATAGGGCTAACAGACAGAGAGAAAGAGAGGACGACAACGCCAGCAAAAACCCAACTTCCTTGGCGGAGGTAATAACAGAAAATTGTCGACCACCGCTCCAGAAGCTATAAACGGTGAATTAGCCTGCATGCAGTCAACATTTCAGTCTGAGAAATACTATTTAATAGCTGCTAGTTCACACTAGCAACTATTGCTCCGCCTATCAGTCGTTCCGTGAAAAAGTTATTGACAGGCTCGTTAGGTTGCACTCTTAGCTGAGCGAGTGAACGGTGCGTTGCTACTGCGTAGAAAGTTCTCCACACAGCATATTTACAGAAACACCATAGACTTGCAACGCAAATTGGTTACAATAACGAGTGTACTTGCATCAACTAGGTACCTACATTTTCACTTACAATGTCGTTAATGTCGCATTTTACAAAAGAAAGAACAGTTTAGATACAACCTGTCGTCGATAAGCGGCGTAACATTTTTTTACGGCAGTACGAAATGTTTGGTTTATTGATGTTCTGCATATACTCCAACATAACACCAAAAACAGAAAGATCAGCTTTAAATCCTTAATAAATCTTCCAATACCAATAAAGTACATTTAAATATCTTGCTGCTGCTGTTGTTTATAAAACAGTGAAAGTTTAGGTTAGGTTCACTTATAAAATACCCGAACTAAGTGGTTAATATGAACTTTAATTGAACTGAAAACAATAAGAATTTGCTCATCTAAGCACTTATTTTGCCTGTAAAAATGTAGTTTGTCTAACCTGTCACGGTGTTCAATTATTTTTTATATTGTAATATGTAACAGACTCGTACTTGCATACTGTAAAATGTTTACCTAAGTGAAAACTCCAACGTTATGGCCGAGGCGGGATATGTGTTTTAAAGTAAAGCTGTAAGATATTTGGAACATTTTCTGTGCTCTTCCGTTATTTTAGACAAATGAAGTTTTTATACATGCAAACACTCTTGTATATCCAAAATTATGTTTCAAAAGCAATGGATTCGTGCGTTTGCTGAAACAGTGCTTACACGAAGTTCGAGCCAACAGCACCAAAAACACAACCTACAGTATTTTGCCGTCGCTTGCTCTACCTCTTACAGTCGTCATGGTAGCGGTGTCATTCTTTGACCAACTGGCAGTAAGTTGCTAGTGTGAATCAGCCTTTTTAATAAAATGAAGATCTATAATACATGTAGGCCATAAAGCCTGCAGTGACGTACATCCGGACCACTTGGCTACATTTCAAATAGTACGATTCTTGGTAGAATTGATATTTCATGTTGTCGTTAAAGGACTACATGTTTGCAGCTGAGACTCAACTAAAACCACTAATGCACTGCACCGCTACTGGAGATGCTGACCTTATTCAGTTTAAATTTAATGCCTCTTTATCTTTTTTTCTCTCTAGCTTTTCACGTTAAGCCCTCAGCAATTATGGTAATTGCAAAAATAAAATAGTACCAATATAGATACAACTTGTATTTGAAAATTGTACCAAACCATCTATAAACCGCAGAGAAAGCGTCATAACTAACGAAGGTTCTGTCTACCATCATGAAAGTCGTCCGATGAAAGTAGGAACATCAAATAATCTTAGTACCGTAGCTCAGGTATAGTTCAACCAGGAAGCAAAGAGTGTAAAAAGTTCAGAGACCACTGGCGGGCAATTTTATTTTGTGTGCGAAGTGAAGAAAGCATCACACACATCGGTATCCACATGCACCAATGATAACAACTTCTTTGTTAGTATGAAAGATCTGATCTCTTGAAATCTGAGAGCCGAGGAGCTCGTTTTTCTTTTCCCAATCTGAACATCTCATTGACAGAATCTGAGGAGTACAATACCATCAAACATAAAGAAATCAAGTTGCAACTGTTAGTTGACAGTAAATCGTACTGAAGTTTTTTGGGAAGAATACCGTCATGATAGCAGGCCATCTTTGCTCCAGAACTTAACTCATATTAAGATTCAATTCTCCTCTCGTGAGTCAACTGCTCTATGAAATATCAATTAATGAATCATATTGCTGTTATTATTAATACTTTTGAAGTTTTCACGCATAGTATTGCACTATGTGTTTGAAAAAATTCTAATTAAAGAAATTATGTACGTCTCCCAAGAAGAAAAACTAGATCAAGCAAGCCCCTCTCTCTACGGAAAGTCCTATTACTGGTAGCATATCTTAAAGCATGTCAATCTTCCTCATAGGCGCAAATTTGAAAATTTACTCGCCAGCTGTTAGTTTTCCTTGTCGCTTGCCTTTTTTAACACGTCAACCATATCCAAAATTGTTCACCCACCTGCCAATCACTAAGTTTCTCCCCATAATTCTGTACATAATAGGGCATATTAAATACTGAGAACCATTTTTTTCATCTTGCAACGTAGGTGTTTCTCATAGTAGCATTTTTGTTCTTCTACTAGCCTAGAACACACATTAGTGCAATGGAACCTGAAGACGCCAGGGATACTCCAGAGCAGTAAAGTAAGAAGTTAGAGCCTGAGCTATGAGTCCAACAATACAACTAATTCAACAGCAAACACACAAACAAAAAAGTAATAAAACGATAAATATTTTCAGCCAACTGCAACACATGCATGTTTGCGTAGACGAATACTCGTTCCGAATACACAGGTGAGAAATCCATAAGAGAACGAAGACCACGCCTTTACCGATGCAACTCATCCTCACTACGCGAAATATCTGCTCCCGTAAAAAAAAAATAAATTAAAAGCAAAATACACAGGAGGACGAGAACCGCCAATCCAGCACTCTAACTCACTCTCACTGCCTGGAACACCTACTCAGCTCGCAGTAGGGGTGAAGTTCAGGATATTAGAACAGCAAGGAAAAGAGAGCCGAGAACGCGCGAATAGGCCCAAGGAAGAACTCATCTGGAGAGCATGGGCGGCCATCAGCACAAATGAGACACAATTCAAGCAAGGAAAGCCCAACTCGGAGCAACACATTTGCAAACAGCGCTCCGGAGATGTTCTTTCGCCCCAAGTGCCTTTAAGGACGCGCGAGTCGCTCTAACGCGAGATTTAGGGATTTTCAACTGGCAGCAGGGTAAAATTCTAGAGACTGGACACAGGACTGTGAGAGTGTTCTCAGACACGGAAAATAGACATACTAGGGAAACCTAAAGCGAAGTAAGAGAGATGAATGAACATAAGACTCCCTACTGGCGGCACTGATGACTTAGAGAAAGAACAAGGGAGTTCTAAAATGCCAGGAACAAATGGAAAGTCTGCCATGCGCGGCAGACCAGTGGACATTGGGAAAAAGCAGGAACAAAAACTAAGCAGAAAAATTTCTCCCTATGAAAGGAAGGCAGCAGAGTGGACAGGGAAACCGGAAACAGCCGACAGGTTTGACCACAGTACATCTGAGGACACCTCACGAGTATTAACCGCTCAACAGAATATAATCCGAATAGTGCCTGTCAAACTCAATCTAATCTCGATAAAAATAAAATGGTCTTATGTTGGAACGTTGCACTCGCAAGTCTTCGAGCATGGAAGCCTGCAGATCATAGCATATCATAACTTACCGCAACATCACGCCGACAGGTACTGAGCTCCGAACAGATATCACTCTGCCGTTGCGCAGGCATACACCCGACTGTCAGCTACATAGCCTCGCATCGCTTCATCCGGTGGTTGACATTCTACAGTCGGGGAAAATCAATGTCCGTACACCAAGAAATATTTTCTGAAGTAACTTTTTGAAAAAGTGGAAAGAGCGGGACAAAATACAGTTGCATCCAGAAGTAAGGGACAAAATACGAAACCATTATATCTTTTGATTCATCAACAGCGGCAATGTGAAATTCTAACAGTAACTAGCCCTTACTAGTAGTGATACCTTATTATTAAAATTCTTCATAAGAACTGTGGGATAACGAACAGTTATAATATGAAATTTATTCGAATTTTCAAAATTTCCAAAATTAAGGGAAAACAGGAGGAAAAATCCTCTAAAGAGAACGGTAAACCCTAGTTTCACTAATTTCATGTGGAGAAAAAGTATTTAATGCCCATTTGCAAATAGCACCATGGCTACCCGTCACAATGTTGATAATTCTATGAGAAAACCCGTTGTCAAATAGTCCAAGAAAAATTCATTAGAGATATTTTCGAGACTGTCAAACGACCTAAGAGTGTTGTTGGAAGGATAGAGAAGTGCTATATGATACGGGACGCATAGTGAGTCTCTATATAGCCAGCCGGCCCCGTAAAACTACGAAGAGATAGCATCATGCACCACTCGACACTGAAGGATCTTTTCACGGCATCAACAGGGACAAATAAAAAAGCATTGATATTTCATGTGTAGACATATGCGTCCAGAGAAACTGTCTCGATGCGGCTGCAAGAAGTTGGCTTATTTACAGGCAGCTCTTAGAAAAGATTTCTCATTAGGGTGAAGAATAAGAGAAAAGGTTACAGCCAACAAACTTAAGAGTAGGGCATTTGAAAAACGGTCTTCAGTGTTTCAGCGATGAAAGCAAGCCTAATCTGTTTAGAAATGATGGAAAAACTATGTCAAGAAAAGCGTCGAAGGTGAAGAATACTATGCAGAATGCACTAAAAAGACTGAAGCAGGGCGGCGGAAGCATGATGGAATTTGGAATATACTCAAGCCAAGGCTCAACGCCACATATACGCTTGCACACTCGTGTCAATGCCCCTATGTACATATAAGAACATTTCATCGAACATAGGTATTGTACCTATTATACAAAATTCCGGAATGGCGAATCCCACTTCCATGTAAGATAATGCTCCGTGTCATCAAGCAAAGGCAGTAATGGCTTACCTCTATGAACTCTATTTTGAGGTTATGGATTGGCCAGCAGCAAGTCTCGACCTCAGTCCAATGGAGAATCTTTAAAAAGATTTAGAGGTAAAGGTTAGGGCAAAGAGTCCTATTAACACTGAAGATTTGTGGGTGAAATTGCAAGAGGAATGGGCTAACCTTTTGGGCTAACCTTTAAAAAAAAATAGAATAAATTTCATACTTCAACTTGTGTTTACCTTCAACTCTGGCTCAAATTTCAGTTGCTACTAATGACAAGGGTTATTTAATGTTACAAGTTCCTGTTTGCACTGTTGATAAATAAAGAGATAGGGGAATTATCCAATTGCCAAACTAACTATTTCCAAACGAACAGTTATTATTTGTTGGGATTATTATTTTCACCTATCAAATAATGATGTTTGTTCGGAAATAGTGTTAGTTCGGCAATTGGGTAATTCCCATATATAGTCTGCAAGTTTCGCCCCTTATTTTTGGGGACGCAACTGTATTTACGTTGAAGTGCATAAAACATTATGTTCATAAAATCAATAAAATTTTATTCTTGAAAAAAGTGTATGTTTGTATATCTAAGAATGAAATAAATATTCGCTCAAGCATCAAAACTAATACAGAATCACATTTCAGGACTCTTCTACAACAATCATTCGACGTCTATACCTTTAATTAATGATCAGCATGTTTTTTAGGACGTTATCCCGTTTTTGTATGCATAGCTTCCTCAAACCCTGGATACAGTTTGGAGATTTTGATTGAATTTCAACAGTCAAATAACGCCACAAAATTTAACAAAGTATAAGTCAAGGGACTGGTCCCGCTATTTGAGCTGTTTTACAATAATAATATCTGATAATATTTTATTGAAAATGAAACAACACAAATGCGGTTTAATATAACCACCGTAAAAATAATACAATAAGCAAAGAGCATACATACATCTTCGCTGGTAACAGTTTCAAGCCCATTTAACAGTTCGTAACTATTCATCTCAATGTGATCAGTAAGCTATCCATCTCTATAGATTTTGCTGCATTCTAAGACTTATCTTGCTAGAAGATCCAGTTTTGCCACTGAAACATGCAAATACGCATTGAAAATACCTTGGTCCAGTTCAACCTTAATTCTACCAACTATCATGTGTATATGGCCCGTTTCGCTTGCGGAAACATCTTCCCAAACTGCAAACTTTACAGCAGGAATTGCTTTCTTTGCCACAAGGGCACTACTACCCATCTTTCCTCGAAGTATAATTTCGTGCACTGCAACTAAATAATTCAATTTTATTTTCATCTGCCCGTAAAGCACTTCCCCTGAATGTTTCGGATTCAGTCTTACATTCAGGTTGGGTCTACGAAAAAAACCCTGGTTGGAAAACGCCAAACGAAAAGAACCGAGAAAAACAAGCCCCAGGAAGAAGAAAAGTTCCCGCCTATCACATACTGTGTAGTTATTATCTCTAAGAGTAATTTTTAAGTTCATTAAAGTAAGCTAAACTGTACTAAACTTAGCTACCCCAACCTAACCAAAGACAACCCAGGGGCGCTAATACCTTCGTGGGTGCTGCGCTGCATCTTAAAGCGAACTAAGTAACAAAACCCTGTCTACTTATCGAAGCTAACTTAACCACACGTAACCAAACGCAACCTCTTGTGACCTGACTTAACTTAACATCACACCTAATACCTAAACTAGCCAAACCCAACTTCACTTAACCTATTTTAGGGGCTCTTGCAGCCCACGTTCACTCATAAAAATTCTAGACAAAATCTAGCTTAGCAGAATATTATTTTAGTTTACATGAATATACTGTACTTGGAAATAACAGTTGCGCTCATAAACATAACTTTGAGAGACAGGCGGGGCTTTTTTCCTATGGGGGGAGGGGGGTTCGGGTAACTTTTTCCTCGGGGCATTTTTTTTCGGATACCATTCACGAGCAAATATCAACCGGGTACCATTACATCGTTCTAACAACAATTTACGTTTCTTTTAACAGCGCGATTTCAGTTTATTTCTATGGAGTTCATTGCTTATAGTGCGGAGTGAAACACTCGTGCCTAATTCTTTTTTTTTCTTGTATATGTAAAAAAATTGTACCTAATACTAGATAGAGAAGCATTCTGTGAGTGCATACCATCGCTAAGCAAGATTAACGAAACCAAGATTTCCTTTTCATCATTACCAAAATTTGGGCATTGGTGCTTTAGATAATAATACTTGCTATAAATTTCTTGTAGATCCGTCCGTAACAGCTAGACTATGTTTTGACTAAAACTAAAACAAACATATATATGCAAACAAACGCACCAACGAAACATCGGTAAAATTTGATCGTTTGTATCATTTAACATTTACCTACCATAAATCCTGCAAATTCATGCAGATCCGTTCATAATTAACTGTTTGAGCTATGTTACCATGAAAAAAAAGCAGACAAAGAAACATACAAATGGTAGAACGGGTCTTCACCGAAAGATAACCATCTGTTCTTCCTAATAGACCTAACATTATTATTGTCATATTGAATTGTTTAGGCCTTCGTTTCCACAACAACGGCGATCCATCAAAGGAAGAAACAAGGGACATCGATAGAAACGGGGGACCCATGCACGAAGCTATTCCCACACAGGATCAACGCGTATAGGAACAGCAAGTCAGGAAAGAAGAAAAAAGAGAAGAAAGTAAGAACAGTAGGAGTATGAAATCGGAAGGAAACAAAGAGGGCCCGAAGACAAACGTCCCGAAAGCCTAGCTAATGGCTAAGGTAACCTGCATTGCCCTTGGGGTCACTGCTCCCCACAACATAGAATGGGCGAACCTACCTAACCTTATGGTCCATTCTATGCCTCCTAAGGGGTAATATACCTAAACATTCCCTGTGAATGTCATAAAGATCCGTCCTTATCTTTTTGAGTCATCTTGGAAACGGACAGACAAAATGGCGAAGAGACAGATAAACTTCGACAAAAACATAACCTCCTTGGCGGAGGTAACAAGCGGTCGCCGTCCACTGAAAATAAACTCCCGCCACAAGTAGCCCGCGGGCTCGTCGTCGGACCATCCTGATCTGGAAAATGCTGTACTAAACACTACCGCTAAGAGTTAATTTAGGGAGGGAGAAGCAATTAAGGGACATATAGTAAGACGATAAAAATGGGGAACCCATGCACGGAGGTGTTACCACACAGGATCAACGCTCATGGGAACAGCAAGTCGGGAAAGGAGAGGAAGATCAGAATTAAGCATGAGGAAGTAGGAGTATAAAAATGGAAGCGAGCAAAGTGGGCACGAAAGACAGACGTTCCGAAGGCCTAGCTATACCTAATGACTAAGGTTCGGCAACCTACACGAGCCCATTTTGCAGGAATACCGTTTTGCCTTTAAATATAAATGTACACAATTTCTTCAACAGATACTTTTTCTTGAATATTGTACTTTTATACACATTATTACAAATATTTTCTCTACTGCTGCCTTTTTACTTTTCGAGAACTTTCCTTGAAAAAGAATTTCTTGAGGCATGAATACTTGTTATTCCTTGGGTATATATACATATAATAGAACAAATGACACAGTTGGAATTTTTCCTGCCACAAGAAAAACACCGGAAGGAATGTTCAATTTGACAACAAGGTATGTTGGGTTCTTATTGTATTGCATTTAGTATAACGATAAAGTATGCGAAACTGCAGTCATATATAGGTATAAGTTCTGACACTGACTCGCAACACACTTCGAGTGAGTACTAACATTATTATAAACTTTGTTTAACCTCCGAAGCCGCAACTCAGCGTTCCAACAGAGATGAGTGTGTAGTATTTAAATACCACATAATTTGTCGCGTGGCCTACGTGCGCTACTACGGGCAGGAAACAAGGCGCAAAGCATAGTAGGAGACACTCGAGTGGTC
>LQNS02278094.1:29618463-29645064 GCA_001587735.2 Parhyale hawaiensis
TAATGTGAAGTATCTCCCGATGCTAATTTACAGTACGACTGCCTTAATATTAAAACTTGATGTATTAAAGCCACCAAGGGAACTCCAGCACTTAATAAAAGTTGCGCATCATTAGCGTGACTGAAGAAAATTTAATGGAAAAAGTTGAAGCCACGCACAGGCCGCACTCCTGCCAGCCGCAGCCTTCAATTTCAACATGAAACTTTGCACGGAGCAAAAAAGTAAAGGGAGCAGAAGTTGTCACTTTAGCTACTTTAAGGAAGCGAAGGATAATGAATGGCAATACTCTGAAGAAATGCAAATGGTGACGATGGCTGTAACCCACTCTGGGGAGAAACGTCCACCGCTAATAAACAGCTCAAACCTGGCTCTCTCTTGCAATGCAATTCAGTGTACAAAAATAGCTAATACCTAGTCCACAAGAATACGTCTAACAGTATAAATTAAATAAAAGTAAGCAAGTTAAGGCGCCATAGCAAAGGCGTTCCAGTAGAAGAAGGGACACATAGATTACCGAGCTCAAAGTGGAACTCGTGAGGTAAATGTAAAGTCACTTCCACCGCACACCTCCTGGGAAACCCACCGACATAAGTTCATGCTGCAGATATAGGCTTAACTAACCTCAAGAGGATTGTACGGCTGTAGTCGATCACCGATCGTCAAAAACTATGGCGACATACGCGGAAGACTCTTGTGCCAAGCCGTACCTACGTCCCCCCAGCCACTCACTTCTGGCTGGAGTCAGTATCCCAGCAATAGCATGGAGACACCAACTGCTGACTAAGCACGTGAAGCGCCGCAAGAGCTCGCCAGCCTAGCTGGCCACGCGAAGCAGCGGCTTCCCGTGTCCTGATATCAGTAGTCTCTAGCCTGCCATGCACTACTGCAGGCGTGAGCGAATAACTATGCTGTTTAAGTCTCCCTAACCACAACTACGGCATGTCAAGAGAGCAAATAGAACGGACATGTAGCATGTCGACAGGAACGTGGGCCGCATGCATGAGGTTGTTCCCATACAGGAAGGTTAGCTATGGGTTCTCTTTGGAAGGTTATTTCCCATTGCATACGATCGGCGAACGTAACTGACCTAACTCTATGGCCTATGACTCATCCTATGCCCCTGACGTACGAGGAACCCATGCACTAGGGCGTTTTCACTCTCGCTGAGGGCCCAAAAAGACAGAAGGCAGGAACGAGGCGAAAACCCAAGCAAAGCGCCAACTGAAGGAGTAGGAAAAGAGAAGGAAGGAAAATGGACAACGAAGAAAGACGTCCCGAATGCATATCTATACGGAAGAACAGCTTATGAAGCGTCTTTTAATGCCATCATAAGTATTAACAAGCCAAATTAACCTCACACTAGAGCCCAACCTAGGCCTCCTGAGGGAGGTATTATATGCAACTCTTTTGCCCCTATCTACGTCATAATCGATAGAAAATACCGGACGGTAAGGTCGGTTGTAATACAATTGCGTTCACTGAACCCTCAATGCACTCATGTAACGTAACCAACGCATTGACTAGCAGAACCACAGCTGGAACTTCAATCTAAGCCTCCCTTAGGAACAATCCCACGGAACGCAGAATTCTCTTTATATACCGTATATATATATATAGAAAACAGATCAATAAGAATAATGTCAACAAATCATAGGAGCAAAAACTGCAACAGCACAAACTGCAGAAAAAAACTCGAGCAAACTCTATTCCAAACGGTGCAATGCTAGTAGCTGCTGCTTATGGAAGACTGCGCAAAATAAATAGCTACCTACTGGCACGAGTACCGTCAAAACCCACTGAATTTGATGAATTTAGTAGAGCTCATTAGAAATTCAGACGGCAGAGTAAGAGCGACATTAAAGAGACGTGCGAGTCTCGTTAGTGAACTGCGGCGGCGAGGATCTGCGCTGCCATCCGAAGCTGCAAAGTTTAGACGCGGCTAACTTGTGGCGGTGAGGGTAGTGCATGAGGGGAGTGCAGTACTGGTACAGTCAACTTGTGGCGGTGAGGGTAGTGCATGAGGGGAGTGCAGTACTAGTACAGTGAACTTGTGGCGGTGAGGGTAGTGCATGAGGGGAGTGTGCTACTGCAGTACTGGCACAGGCAACTTGTGGCGGTGAGGGTAGTGCATGAGGGGAGTGCGCCACTGCAGTACTGGCACAGGCAACTTGTGGCGGTGAGGGTAGTGCATGAGGGGAGTGCGCCAGTGTTGAGGGTAGTGCGTGAGGGGAGTGTGCCACTGCAGTACTGGTACAGTCAACTTGTGGCGGTGAGGGGAGTGCGCCAGTGGTGAGGGTAGTGCATGAAGGGAGTGTGCCACTGCAGTACTGGCAGAATCAGCTTGGGGCGGGCCGGGAAACGTCTAATTGATTTATCTGTGTCGCAAACGAGACACTGATTTTCGCCCGGCAAAATACGGCTACTGAGCACAGCAGCTTACAATCCAACATCTGTTTTCCTACGATGGCTGAACTGCCGCTCATAGCTGCGTTCTCTAGCACTGTTGTTGCAATAGTAGACATGGAAATCTTCATAGACGAAGACCTCAGTAATAAAACGAAAGAAGAAAAAAGCTAGAACGCCTCGTGGCGCAAGACGATCATCCGCGGTAGGAGCAAATTTCATCGCCGTCATTTTTAATGGCCGGCTAATACTAATTCATTGGCATGGGTTACATCGGGGGCAACCTACCAGACTCGCTGCAAAAAATTATGAACATGGCTCAACTCCTAACGATCTCGTGGAGAAGAAAGAGACTTAAGTCAATTACCGAATCTTTACGCCTTGCACCTAATATCCTCACGTAGAAAATAAAATGGCAATGGCGTCGAATGAAAATTTACTGAGAATGCAATTTTGTGCTGACGCTATGCAAGCCTTATGGCTGATGGTTGGTTAATTCAGTCGCTACATTTGCTTAGTTTAGCTTATTTTAGAATATCGAAAAGAGTGAACGGAAGGAAACTATGTGCCGTATAATATGATCAGTACTAAAATACGCCAAATGAAAGCAGCAGAATTTCATAAAGCACCAAAGTGTACATAAGAACCTACGAAATTAAGTGCACTTTTTTTCTGATTGAATGAGGGGTCAGTCTTAGCTCTCCTTCTAAATACAGCCAACACAGACTACAGAGTCGAAGTCGGCACCCGACACTCCCTTATCTCAGGAGTCGTAGTTGGTGAAACTCAGTCTATTACGTAAAGAATTGGAATCGGAGCCGGTAGGATTCTCACTTTGTTGGGGTCTAAGGAGTCGGACAGCAGCAGAACACAGGAGTCGGAATCGAGCTTGGTCCACTGGACTGCGCAATCCACAACACGGGGTAACTTAGGACGCAAAAGGTAGGAACATTATCGCGGACATGGAATGCCAACGAGTCTAGGTGCTACTAATGCACGAAATGCTACGCGCGTCAGGTAAGAAGAGGAAGAACATAATCAAAATTAGAAGCATCTTGAATAAGGAAGCACAACCGTGCGTGGAACGTAAAATGTCTCGAGGGCCTAACTAAGACTAAGGTACTGTATCGTATAGGTTCATGGCTCACGTAAATACCCTAACCTTAAGGCTTTCGGCCCAAGGTGCAGTGGTGCACAACCCATTTAAGAAAAACACAACGAAGAGCCAACAGCACAAATGCACACCCCCACGTCAAATGGAAACAAATTTTAGCACTAAAATTTTAAGAAAAACAGCGATTTTTAAATGGAACATCAAATTATTATACTTAAACGTATGGAGCAAATTCCGCAGACTTACCGTGCTTGTTGAAACGGAGCCATTGAAAACTACACACATAGAGTAAAAAAAAATTAATAAAACCAGTGGAACAAACACAGTTGTTGGTTTGGTGGTCCGTCTCTCCGTAACGACGTTAAAGATTTGGATAGGAGAAATTTCATTGATTCGAAGATTGGAGGACTCCCAGGCTAGGTCATTTTGGAGAAGTGAATAAGAAAGCCTTCTGGGATTTTAGTTATATTATTGTGAATAAAGAGATTAGATAGCAGGAAATTCGAGCGGTGATTTACTGCATCTTCTATTGTTCTTTGAATATATTCAAGCTACCTGAAGCCCGCTTCGCTAAGAAAAGTAGTCCGGTAGGTACTATTCTTATTTTTTAACGTGGTATACGCGAGACGCAATCTTGGATGGAGTTTTCGTTCCTGTTCTACATACTTCATTTCGCTCATTCCTTAGCTCGATTTCTACTTCAGGCTGAGCACAGGCCAAAACCTATCAATTCTGAGTGCAGCCAAAATTCGATCCCGATGGAAAACAGCTGGTATGTAGGATACAGCAAGAACTGAACGTTTTCGGCATATTCATATGCTTGAACTGTATTTTTTTTTTTTGGTCCTGCATGACTCGTGAATTTCAAAACTAACATTCACCCTTTTATTGCACAATAAAACGCGTAATTTCAAATTGCCGTCGTTTTTGACGGCCGTTTATTCTAGTTATCACATAATATTTTCAACGAAACCCCTGTTTTTTTCACTAATCTTGATTCTGCTCATAAAATATCTTCCATTTTTTTGTTGATATTCAGCTCAATTTGTGTGTGATTAGCTCAGGCAAAGCTTTCTAAAGTATTCTAGGAAGCCTTGTCCCAGAGCAACAGGGCAAATAAAACTTTGCCGTGAAAGGGAGTAAAATTCACTATCCACGCTACCGCCAAGTGGTACCAACTTTATACTTCATCAACGCTACCAGCAATATTTCAAAACATGACTAATAGCCGGCGAGACCAAACAAGTGGGACAATAACTGGCAACGTGTACCGAGTACTGATCATTTCTATGTGCACATAAAATTATATTGTACGGCAGCTTAGTGACACTCAAGGACAGACAGAGCTCAAAATTTTCCCAGCTTTCTAAGACAAGAAAAAGGCAGGCGTTCCTCATACTCAGCCCGTTCATAGTCGGCAGCAGTGGCGGCTCGTGTCCTGTTTTAGGATGGGGCCCGCCGTATTATTTTTTTTGGAGCCATTAGGTGGAACAGTTATTTTCTATGCTGAATTCGAGTCTTATCACCTTCAAGACTAGAATTCAGCATAGAAAATAGTTTTTCAACTTAATGGCTTCCAAAAAAATACGGCGGGCCCCACCTAAAACAAGGCACGAGCCGCCACTGATTGGCAGCAACCAACGCCCTCGGCATTGTAAATTGAAAATCATGCAGCCTTGTGCAGCGTATCCTAATGAGCAGAACTGCGGCCCTGCACACAACTAATGAGATATTAATCAAACTTTTTCACCAATATTTCCACTTGTGCATAAATACAAGCGATAAACACTTCTACAAGAAGTTTTTACACTAGGCAGCTATGGTGCTACACCCAATACTACTCGTACTTACCAACTATACAGGAATTATAAGCAAATTTTACAGACAAAGCAGGCAAACTCGATTGGTACTAACGATCTCATTCATTTGTATACCGAAAGCCTGCCTAGAGCTTCATGCTAAGCTCCTCCTTTCAAAGAAACAACGAGGAAAGAGATAAGCTTCAACATAAAAATTTCACAGACAACATCCGGTTATACCATTTTTCCTAAAAATATTTGAAGACCATTTTTTTCGACTGGGCTCTAATTCCTGGAAAACCATCAGCCCTAATCTGGGATTGGAGCAGCTTAAGCGAGCAGCCGCCGCTCAAATGATTTTCGGCAAGTGCTAAAATAAATTAAAGACACGATAGAACAAATTAGATGTAAGAGTTATTCCGCCATGCATGAGACCGTTCTCTTCGCTTTTTAGCCTGTCGGTCACCACGTTTTCGTTTATGGAAATGTTTCCCGGTGCCGAAACTCCCATTAACGTGCGCTGCGCGAGTTTCTTCTCTCATCTCGGTCGAACGAAAAGCCACGAATAAACCTAGCAGTGTCAGGAAGTTGACGTAAGGGGTCCGGTCGCGTTAGTGGCAAGAGCTAGTACAGCACCCCCTGCACCCGAGCGAGTGCGTTCGTGCATACGTATAATGTAACTGGACGCCCTTACCTCCTCTCTCCGTCGCACACTAACGCGGCCCGGTCACGGCTGAACGTTACGTACCTAATTCATCCATGGACAAAGTAGCGTTACACACGTTAACTGAAGCCTCCCTGCCATGGCTACCTCTCGTCTGGTCGTCAGCCTACCTGTGGCCAAAGGGCACGCCAGCAGCGAGTTAACCTCCGCAGTGCACGTAAAACATGACAGATGGTCCATTTACTTCTTGAATAAAAGTAAAGTAGGTTACTATAAACCAGGGTTGGCAAAAACCTGTTTTTTTTTTAACCAAAAGTCATTCTTTTTGTTAAAACAAAAAAAAAACTTTTTTTTTTTTGTTATTTTTTTCTTTTAAATATTTTGTAGCTTTTTCTAGTTCTAGGAATATTATCCAATATGTAAAGGGTTTTCTGCTTTGTAAACATGTAGTTAGCTAATTATCAACAATCTTAGTCGCTTCATTTCAACTTCCTATTGTAGAAGAATGATTTTAAGAAAAGGGGTAAAGAAAAAGCAGTTAGCTGAGTACCTGTATTTGCTATGGCTAAATTTGATATCCAAACTGCAGAGAAGCTGTGGTTTATCATTATTGCAACGTAAAATCCTATGAAAAGCTTTAAAACACTTCAAATTTCAAATACAACGACACAATTAGCTAGCTAATAGCTAATTAAGAACAGAGTAATGAACTGAAGAAAGTGAAATAGCTATAAAATCCTTTGAAAAACATTTAAACACTTCAAAATAAAAAAACTCAATAGAAATAGCTAGCTACTAGCTAATTAAAAGCAGAGTATTGAACTAAAGAAAACGAAATAGCTATACGGCTACATTCTTCTCATGGGCTCACTAGCTATATAATAGAAACTTCAACTATACTACTTCTAATTTTCAGTAGCTGCAGGCATACCAAAATGTAATTAGAAATGCATCTCTGAAATGAAATAACACAAAATTTAATACATTATAGGTTTGCAATAAACATAAGAATAGTTTACCCTAACTGTCAAAACAGTCAAACGGATTCCTAAATAGAAACACATTAACTCATCCTTTTACCTATGTAACTGAAATTTAATCACAGAAGTAAAACTGTTTATTTTGCTATATTTACGAATAAAAACCAAACAAATCGAATAAAAACCAAATAAAGAAAAAAACATGTTTTTTTGGTTGGTTTAAACCATGTTTTTTATTTGGGTTAAACCATTCGGTTTAAACCAGTCAACCCTGTTAGTAACTTGGAGCATTTAGCATAAATTGTGCCCCTGCAAGGTAAAGCAATTGGAAAATTTACTACAGTTACGGTGCCACATCCTTTACTCAGGACTCGTGTTTCACAATTGCGTCCAGTTCGTTCTAAGTGACATAACAGTCTGTTTGTCCACGTTTACAGTCACTTTCTAAACTTCCAAAAAGTAGAAAGACAATGAAGCGTTGATGATAATATATTTCCTTGAACTGAGATAGAAACTGAAGTTGATCAAGTCGACGGTATTAGTAGACCGCCAGTATGCTGTAATTTTAGCACTCGGTGATATCTGAATCCTTTAGAGTTGTTCTACAAGTTATCTGGCATACAAAGTGAGAAGACGTCTATCCAGAACAATCTGAAATGTTTCTATCTGCTTCGCTTGACGAGAAATTTCGAAGCAGCTATCAGTTTGACCTCTCCTGAGGAAATAATTCTAGCTACACGGTCTTCAAAGGTATACAATTCCCATGCATTCTTACTCCTGCAGAAATAGCTCTAGCCACACGATCTTCAAAGTACAATTGTCATGCATTTTCACGCCTAGATCTCTTGAAATTGTCGTTCTTTCACAAAATTTCGCATGTCCATCACCAGCTGAGCAAGACGCTGTTGCAAAAAGGGTAGAGTTTTCCAATGCTTAGCCGCTCAAATTTTACTTTAAGCATCCCCCATATAACCTAGCGTTCGTCCTTGAAAATATCTTATGCACAACTGAACGTGCGAAAATAGCCTTCTACAAAGTCACGCATCAAAAACTTTACCAGCATCTGTGAGTGTTAATGTTCCTTCTAAATAATATTTTCAATGCACAATTAGATATTACTCTAAACGTCTTCGTGCTTATTGCTACGTCGTCATGTATTAACGATTCTACAGCAACCAAATTCACGGGGTTTCTTTCGAAAAATAATTTCAATGCGCAATTGCACTCAACGTCTATGTAAGTTCCCACACAGCGCGGCGCAGCAGGTATCAGCGATTCTACAATCATATCCACGGGGGTTGGTTCCTTTAGGGAAATAACTTCCATTCGCAATTACACTCAGCGTCTTGGCTGGCGCACAATGCTCGAGTCCAAAACAAAAGGCAAGGGACGCAGAATCAAGAAGCAATCGCAATGCCATTCCCAACTGCCTCTCCAAAGAGACCGCAGAGACGGCCAAAAAGCAGGCGGCTTGGATTCAGGCTCATCTGAATTGTGGCGCGGCTTTTCATGGCAGTTTCTCTTTTTGGACTTGAAGAACACCCGAGCGGCAGCCCAGCGAAGCACGGATATTGCATTTGTTTGATCATAGCCATGGCCGTATTACGAAGACACAGGGAATATTCACAGCATTGGTGACGTTTTAACGGCAAGCCTCAGGCATTTAAACCTAAAAACACAAAATGTCCATAGTAATCGATGCATGTGTGGAGGAAAAGTTCCATCCACGTTCGGTATTACCAAAGCGATTTGTTTATGGGGACATGTAGGGCGAAATAGCCCTGCCACAGAGTAGGTACACTTTCAAGACAAGACACAGAATTTTAGAGAACTGTATAGGTACTGTATTAGAAACTTAATTGAGTGCTCATTTATTCGAGACAAGACTATACCGTGTGGCTCCAGTTCTGAAGGAACAACATAATGGATGATCAAATGAGCACTGAACAGAATAGCGGTTGATACTACAGTGCGTTACCTTTGATGATGCAAATACAATTTATTTACTTATTTTTCAAGATAAGTGTCAAACATATGAAATGTGAATAGTACGTTAGTGCACAGGTATGCTGTAACTATAAAAACCACTAAAGAAAAAGAAAACGAAATAATTTCCTATGTTTTGGCAACATTTGCTTATCGCACGGGGTTCTGCTATTACACCCCAGATTATGCAACATCACTCTCTAGTCAACATGGGCAAGAAATGCGGTTTAAAAAGTGAAGAAAATATAAAAGTTATCTCGTTATTAGCTTCTAGAAAGACAACACTCAAAGTTTCCAATGAATTACAGCGTTATCACCGAACAATTAGGGCTTGCGCAATTGAAGGTACAGTCAACAGGAAAACTCCGGATAGAGCCTCTACGAGGAAATTGACTGCTCGGGATATGCGACATTTAAACGTTTCTATCGCTAAAAAACAGCTTTCTACAAGTAAGGCGATATTTGAAGACGCTGGAGCCCCAATACTAAGCAGAACGACAAGATGTGAGGTTCTGCAGAAGTTAGGGAAAGTGAAAAAGGCAATTAAACGATCACTTCTAACAAAAACTCGTAAAGAAAATAGGGTCCAATGGGTTGAGGAGAACATGAAAACTGATTTCTCCAATGTCAAATTTACCGACGAATGCAGAGCCACTCTGGATGGTCCAGATGGATGGGGGTCTGGATGGGTCCTCCATGACCGACCTCAACAGACACGGCTTAAGCGTCAAGGTGGTGGAGGCATAATGTTTTGGGCCGGGATAGTAGGTGGCACCCCAATTGGTCCATTTGAAGTGGCTGAAGGAGTTAAACTGAATGCAGAAAGGTACTGCCAGTTTCTTGAAGCCAACTTGATTTATCCATGGCTTGATGAGCAGACTATCATACGCAGATCCAAATTGGTGTTTCCGCACAACGCTCCCTCACACTGAGCACGGTACACTGCTAACTGGCTCGCGGATGGAGGATTCAAATCAAAAAGGATTATGACCTGGCAAGCGAATAGCCCCGATTTAATTCCCATTGAGAACCTCTGGGCACTGATCAAAAGGAAGGTCTATGAAGGTGGTCGACAGTTTTCGAGCAAAGTAAGCCAGTGAAATGCAGTAAAAACAGCAGCAGATTCTATTTCACTATCTGAAATATCAAACCTGACAAAGTCTTTTGATAACCGCCTTAGAAAATCATAAAAAATGGAGGTTGCCTTGTTCAAAATTAACTTATGTTTACCACTACTGAACACTTATTTCAGTGTTTATTGAATTATTTTGGTTATAATTTCTTAGTTTTGTGCGTTTGATAACAATATTCCTGTTCACTTGTATTTATTTCCTGTTTATGACGTTTTTATTAGCTTTTTGCATAATCTAAGGTAACAATAAAAAACTCGTCAATAAGCAAACTGTATGATAAACCTGACCAATGGCTAGGCCTAAACATTTATTTTACAGGTGCTGCTTATATTGGCAACATAGCCATACATTTAGTTAATATTGATATTTCAAAGTTAGACACTCATCTTGAAAAATTATGTAAAAAAATTCTATTTGCATAATTAAAGAAAACGCATTCTACATAGCACTTGTATACCGTACTTTAATTTTGGAAGATGTTGAGCCTTCCAGCTGTTTTGCACCCGTTCAGAAATAATACGTACGAGCATGGATGCTTTTTGCAGTGATTTTCTCAGGTGACTTCATCAAAATTCCGAGCACGAGTTTTTTTTTTTTTAACTCACGGCCGCATAATTGAGACTTAAAGTGTCGCCCGCAGCGATCAGGACGCTGAGCAGGCAGCGGCGGTGAGGTTAGTCTCGAGATGCGGAGTGCAATCATGAGGCTATTTTCTTCAGTGCCGAGATTTCCAATATTGTGTTGCTCGTTACTGTCTCAGTAGTCGATGGCAAATTTCTACGGAAATTAATGGTGGCCAAAGTAAACAAAAACATTATTTATGTTCACATTATTGGCTAAATGGCCCGGTGATGAGCCAGTATCGCAGATAGTGAAGTAAAAGTTGACCGCACCCCTTAGTGGGAAACGCACACGCACTGATTCGTGCTGCGGACATAGGCCAACTGGCCCCAGCGGAGTATATGGCTGTAGTCGACCTCAGGTCGTCATGAGCTATGGCGTACCCACACTATCTTCACTTCTGACTAGGGTCAGTACTCCCGCAACAGCACGCAGTCGCTGACTCAACATGTGATGCGCCACAAAGAACTTGCCTTCTTGGCTGGCAGGAGGGAAACCACGATCTTGACCCTCATTATCAGCAGCTCAACCCCACTGTTTTTTTGGGTCACCAAAACCAACATCAGTAGTGTAGGTATAGAGCACTGAAATACCCGTTATTGAGGGTAACCTACCCTCGCGGCTCCCCTCGCGCTTGAGTTTAGGTTTATAACGGCCAATGCACTACCGGTTTAGCGGGGGTTTGGGGGGGGGGAAGGCGCAAACCGGAAGTGGGCGGGGCCTGGGAAACCGGAAGGGGCGGCGCGGTGACCCGGCGGCGCGAGGGGAACCTACCCTCAAAAACGGGTATTTCAGTGCTCTATACACTGCTGACATCAGTAAGAGAAAATGTTTTAGTCGGGTGATAATAAGTTAGGAGCAAAACAAAGGAACGTACCTCACTTCAAACACTGCACTCGCGAAAAACAGTGAGCGCGTTTGTTTGAAACTTGTAACCTTGCGAGTGAAATGAGCACCGCATGCATAAATCGCCAATATGAAGCCGCGTATCAAGAATTAGGTAGCTGTGGCGAAAAGACTAGACCCAGTTAGTAGGCGAAAGTGACAAATTTCATCTGTACGTCGTCGACAGCATCCAAGTTACTGAGCTCCCACATTTTATCTACAGCAAGGTTCTTAGGAAATTCTCGAATTGTAGAGCTGGCGGCTCGAGTATTTTCCCTTTTGGCATCAGTTAAGCGAGTTCCAGGACTTCTCGCACTATCCTGCATAAACCAGAGCAATTGAGCACCGAATGCATTAACACTCATTCAAACACACCCGGCCGAGCTGGGCTTCATTTGGAACAATAGGACAACAGCCGAGTGCAGAGAGCCACAATAATGCTACCTACGGTGAGAGCTAAATATACGCAGGGAAGATTATGTCAGCTTTGCTCGCAACACAATAGCCGCCCGCCGGCCAGTTAATCTTCGATGGCGCGTGTTGCGGCACAGCAGCGCCTGCATAATCTAGAGGGCTTTCAAGCGAGCTTAACTCTCCGCTAATTCAATCATTACCTTTTGGACCTCCGACACTGACGTCCTCCAGGGGCAGGGCATGGCATGCGACAGACTGTGTATGGATCATGTATAAGCGACTTGGCATGGGTATGGATTGTGTAAAGGCGACTGGGCACAGTGCATGGACCATGCATAAGTGACTGGGCACGGTGTATGGACCATGCATAAGTGACTGGGCACGGTGTATGGACCATCCACAAGAGGCCTGCACTGTAAGGATCATGCATCAGCCCTAACAGTTTTTTTGGTCGTCCCGAAAGTTAAAACAGTAAATCAGCTTCTGAGGCGGCCAAACCTTCCATTAGGGAGTGTGTGGTTCCGGCACAAGCGACTGGGAGCGTTTTATGGTAATCGCAAACGCAACCAGCAGTGCATGGATAACATCCTGGTCAATATCAAGTGCTAATGGAACTGCAGGTAATAAATGATGCAAGAGAAGGTTAGATACAGCGACAGTCTGCCACGCACAAGAAACAGTAGCGCACGCCATCAATCCTGTAGCGGTCGACAAGACTGGACACAACTGATGGGAATAAAACAAGAAGAACTTGGTGGTCGGCGACACATGAGTCGGCTGCCGACAGCGCTCGTAAAGCAGCGACATCTGACCTCCCATCGCCAGGGGCTCATGTATGCAGAGCCGGGAATCTCAGCCGACAGCGAGGGACCCACGGAAGACGAATACGACCGAGGCACAAGGCACCACGTCTTCCAGTCGCGGACACTTGCCGATAAGAGAAACTTTCTGGAGGTAAATACCAGGGCTGTAGGGTTAGACAAGGGAGTAGTTGGGTATTTTAGGGGACCAGGAGTCTGTAGGACTTCGGTATATTGGGGGTAGCCAGAGCCGGAAACTGGTTAGACCCAGGAGGCAGGTACATAATCATCATCATCCAATTCACGGCTGCTGAGACCGAATTAAGAAATTCTACAATATTTACATTTTGCAGTGGGTAACACGTTGGCTTTAAATTTTACCAGTAATTTCTTCGCTCAGAATAACACTTGAAAATTACATGGCCAACACATACGTGCATACTGTTCAAGAGTTTCAGTCCAGACTTAACTTCGAAAATTACGAATCAAAAATTACTGAAAATTTTATATCAGAGCTAATTTGCAGATTTCATTTTATCAAGGCGAGTTCATACGATTGAAATGAACTTGTTGTGGCAACTCAGCGACCGAAAGTGTCATCGTGTCCCATGGGAACGGAGCCGTGCTTGCGCGCCTATCAAAACCTCTGTTGTAAGCCGTCGTATCTGTTGGCTTAGCAAGTGTCAGCAGTAAAGATATTTATATCTCTTCAATTTAGAGTGAATTAATTAGAACTAAGGAGCCTGTGCACTTTTCTGCAGCTCACACGAACACGGCAGCAAGTTGAATGATGATGAGCAAAGAGTCCACGTGAACTCTATTTCAATCGAGACCAACCGCTGGATCTGATCAATGCAAACTAATGAAAATACCCAACCAAAGCTAAGAAAGATGTAAACTTCGGTGTGAAAATAAACTTCGAATGTTTCCTAGCCAGGCCAAGCCTTGCAAAACATTCGCGTTATATAAGCAAAAATCAACATCTATTGGTTGTGCCCATGTCCTTTACAGGTATAATGCTGCGGGGCTATACACAATATGCTTGCGCTCCCCCTACTTGATGTGTCGATGTGCAGCTGGCACCTCATTCCAAGACACGTACTAACTGCACAACTGCTCGCGTGTTGATTATAACGCATATTAATGAAAGTGCGTTGGTCTAACAGTGCAAGTGAAATATTTGCTCAAAAGTACACTGATTGTCTTAAAGTCAGGACCAGGAAATGCGCCTTGAGCCTGAAATACGGGATTGAAAACTCTAGCAACTCATTAATAATAGTTATAGCCAGAAGGTTTAAGCCTCAGTTTCCGAGCAGAACGATATAACAGAGGAAAGAGCAAGAGATATATGGTATTCCGATAGAAACGGGGGAACCCATGCACGAAGGTGCTCCCACACAGGATCAAGGCGCATGGGAACAACAAGTCGGGAAAGAAGAGGAAGAACAGAATATAGCATGATAAAGTATGAGTATGAAATCGCCATTAATAAAAGTCATCCGTAATGGCTCAGGCTACGAACGATCTAATATGTATCTACGATGGCAGGGCAAACTGTTGCCTGACGGGGACAAGCAATGGAGCGTAATGATGTCTAGAATGTTAGACCACTGCTACATGTCCTTTGTTTGTTCCATAGAAATGAGAAACATCCTCTTGTGTACCATATAGCATTCAAGCATTGTAGCATTTAAGTGTTGTAATGTCGCCGTGAATATTAAATAAAGTTTATTATTATCATCGTCGAACCACGTTGTGCGTACAAAAGCATGGTGTAGTCTCGGCATAAGACGAACGGCAGCAAGAGGCTTTGGCCGTCCATCTTTCTCAAATACAAAGCCAAAACTTGGAATCAAAGCTGCCGAGCGCAGGCAGTTTCAAGAATGTAGTTAATTGAAGAGATCGGCCGTCGATTGAACACGAAGGGCTCGCTGAAATTGTTCTCCGCCTGACATTACAAGCGGCGAGTCAACGAGGCCCTAAATAGACATTGATTAATTACCGTCCATAACTATTAGAGGAGGAGGAGGAGGAGGAGGAGGTCTGCAGGTCGGGAAAATTAATTTAGCGAAGGAGAGACGGGCGGTGGAATGCCGATCACTCTGAATAGTTACGTGACCAGGTCGTCACCGGGCCGTTGAATGTCCTGCCGTTGAATGTCCTGCCCTCGGACGTAGTAACCCTGTAACGCATTATAATGCCATTTTTCTGGACGGTATGTTTATTACTCGCGAACGTAGTAGGAGAGGTGAGTAGTAGTAATATTTTCCTAGTTAATGCCTCCCTACCCACAGAGTAAGTACGCTGTGATCCCAAAGAGAGAAGAAAGAAGGGACATTAAGAATGTCGAGAGAAAGGTGGAACCCATGCACGAGTCAACGCGCATGAGAGCAGCAAGTCGGGAAAGAAGAGGAAAAAACAGAACAAAATATCATCAGTGGTAGTAAGAAGTAAAGTGGGCACGAAAGACAGACGTCGGCCTAGCTAATGGCTAAGGTAACCTACACAATCTCCCTGGGGACGCTGCTCCCCATAGCATAGGTTGGGCAAACCTAAAGTAAGAGGTGACAATGTTGTCGTTTCGTACGCATAATTATGTAAATATGTATCCCTCAATAACTGCTAGATGGAATTTTATATCGGCATTCCTGCCGGAAAAACTCAGTTGGCTCAGTGCGCTACTACTGGCGGGAAAAAGGCGCAAAGAATAGAAAGAGACGCTCGAGTGGACGGTCCCATTCGAGGCCTTCCACACGAGAGAGAGTAGAGAGTTCCCACGTACTAGGTCGGCTATCTCGATCAACAGCCCACCTCGATGAACAGAAGGGGATAAAATAGAGAAACCTATCTAACTTTACAAAATTAACATCGTCAGCAGGAACTGCGGCCAGATGCAACATACCCTGCGGAAAAGGCACTCGGGACCCTCGAGTTCGTGAGGCCCAGGTACATTGGGGCAAGGATAGGGCAAATTAAGCTAGCATCACAATCTCTTGCAGGAAGGTAAATAGGTGGGTTGACTTTGAACGTGAAAAAAGACAAAATTGCCAAGTCAGCATTTTTAGCTGCCTCTCTTCGTGAGCGGTCTTACGCCACGAAGCATTCTAGTTAGCACTATTCTTACTAAAAATAAAATTTTGAGTTCGGCGGTATTGGGTGAAAACAGAGTTAGAAACAAGAAAATTGTAGAAGGTAGCCTGAACTTTTCGAGCCAACATTATCCATTCGAGGCAGTTACAAACAGTGTTGTAATCGTAGGAAAAGGGCCATTCCAGTCGGGCACGCAAGGAAGAACAGAACTGACGTATCTAAAGATATAGATCAATCGAATAATCATATACGGCAGGCTAGCTTGAGCCTCTAGTACAATTGCACGAGGATAAAAAAAAATTAATGAAAAATTCATAACGAAGTTATGAGCACCATCGCGCATGTGAACTGGCAAGAGGAATAACAGAATAGGCCAAGATTGCAGACAGAGGCAGCAGGTGCTTTAGTGGCCTACCAAGAGCCCAGCTAACAATCACAGGTCTCTGAGCTAAGCACTTCAGCATTTAGGCACGTAAGCAGGGTCGGGGCCGCAGAAAATATTTTTTCCGGCCTTAATTTGGAAACATTTCCCCAAAATACTAACAATTTGTAAAAACAAACTGGTTCCTTGCACGCGAAATTTGCGGTACTTAATTGTCATCCGATAGCCTAGTTACGGTGACAATAACCCGGAAAGCATAGAAAAACAAAGGCAGCCCAGTTGAGTTCAGTGAGCACTGAACATTTAATTATGATACGGTATGCGTTTCGGCGCTTACGCCACTCTCAGCAGTGAAATAATTTACTTCCTGAAATACTACTGGCTTGGAAACTAAGTTCTTGCCACTGTTTAAATTAAATGTTATTGAAACTCGTAATAAAAAGTAACAAACAATAATGCATTTTCTTTTGCCGATTAATACTTTCCCAATGTTTAGCAAGATTTTTAATACCTCGTTTGTAAAAACTACCAGGTTTTGACTCGAGAAATTTATCCAACAGGCATTCAATTGTACATCAGTATTAAACACATCTCCGCGCTCAGCAGTTATTGATATACAGGGAACATTTTTCGTTTCCAGTAACGTTCCAGTAAATAAAATTGCTTGTATTAATGAATTGAGCGATGACGAACAAGCAGACCGGCGGAAATTGTGGCTCGTTGATATTGTTGCTTTCACTTAAAGAATGCGGAACCTATGATCCATATTTCTGAACTTTTTCCTTCGAGTGAAGATGCTTCTGTACAGCAGTGTGCTAGCATTCCATTTTCTCTGCCAGTTCCCCTATCGTTTGATGAGGATTTTCGAGTGAAAGATGGTTTATTGATCGTTCCTCATCGATCTCAACATGACAACTAGGACGAGGCGAGCTTAGAGGTCAAAATTTTTATTTTGAACTTGGCATACCTATAACAAGTGGTCCTTTCAGCTACGGCAACCTCTCCATACACAGCGCAGATATTGCGAGCTGCTTTTGTGGCCTTAGAACCTTGACTGACAGCGAAAAGGATACGTCGAAAATGCTCATTTTTTCTCAATTAGACATTCCATTTTGGCAGGCTATGAATGAACAATAAATAACAAAGAATACTCGAAATCAAGAAAAATAGACTGTAAAGGTTTTCAAAATATAGGGTTTGAAAAATAGATTCTACAATTGAAAATACTCTCAAACACGTTAAAAACCGACAAGAACTTAGTTTTCAGTTCAATAGTTATGTCAATACCGTATTCTACGAGCGCTAGGTTGCAATATGCGTTGACACATATGCATGCCACAAATTTGCCACTGCACTCGCTTGAGTAGGACTGGTTTTGGCTTAATATATTAGAACATGCGTAGTTCATGGTTCAACATAGCTCATACGTTAATACATAAAGCGAACAAAGTCTGGACTCCAGCTGCTCATTAGGAATGGACCTTCTGGTCCGTCTGTAGTCAATGATCTGATCTAATGAGAGGCAGCACAGCCCTACCATAGGTTAACTTTCTATCGGGCAAGTAACAGTATATGGTTGCTTCAACAATGTTATTCCTGCGAAAACGCTTGTAGCCGCAAGATAAAGGGTTAACCGAGGCGGCATGGTAATTGTAAGAAAAGATGGAGGCAAAATCGAGACGACAATTTGCTTTTTCCTTTACTGTAAATAAAATTGTATTTTCGGTTGAATACACTGAATGTAGAGCTCAAAGTAGATTCATAGCAGCCCTTTAAAATTATGGAAAGTACCACGAAGACAGAACAAAGGCTGCCAAGAGCGGGAAGAATCAAAGTCGGCCTAGCAGCAAGAATGATACTCTGAAAATGGGAAAGCTATCCTAATCTCCACAAAGGCGCAACGTTAACAAGCGGTTAATACCTACTATGACCCCGGAGAGGACAAGGGCCCCACTGATGAAGCACTATTATCTATGATAGCTTAAGCCTTCTGAGCCACTGCAAATGTATTTCAAGAGAGGAAGCAGAAGTGATATAGAGTACGTCTATAGAAATGTGAAACCCATGTGCGAGGGTGTTCCCACACTGGATCTATGTGCATGTGGGCAACGAGTAGGGAAAGAAGAGGACGACCAGAACCAATCCAACATTATTAGCAGTAGCGAAGCCAACTGGGCACGCTTTAAGGATAGGTGCCAAAAGCTTTGCTAGGAACAAGCTAACTTACGGGGTCATAGAAGCATGGCTCCTCATAGGATGGGTGAATCTAACTTACCATATGACCGATGGACCATACTCTGTGCCCTAAAAGCCATTTGGCGAAAAACCACCCATCATTGCGACAGAAATATGTACAAATGGCATGGAACAAAAAAAAAAAAAAAAAAAAAAAAGAGGGCGCGCGGCGCCATCAAGAGGAGGAGGTGGTCGGCAGGTCTTCGTCAAATAACGACGTTTGAAACGCAAACAAGCTTCCAATTTCTGGCCCACTCTGGCGCTTCCAGAGTCTAAAAATGTGCGCTTCTAGCAGCACCATGGGACCACCGCGGGCTGTAAGCGAGTCTAATAAGAGCTAGAGATGATCATTAATTACAAGTCTTTAGCTTGAGGTAAATTTTTAAGGATTATACAGAGGCTTGTCACTCGGCTGACAGTAATTTCGCGAGGCGCTCTTGCTGCAACACCCATGGAATGTTAATGGTTGATAAGCTACTGTAGAATATCATTGCTTGAGCTTTAGAAGTGTCAACCTATTACTGCCTCAATTATAATACTTTTCATGGAAATAGCATCAATGACTCAACACTAATTTGTAGTTTCTTAGCAAGCACAGTGCGTGCATTTCGCTCCAAACGTTGACGGGTGTTTTGGCGATGAGGAACGAGCAATGAGTAACCCTATTTTATGCAGGCTGCAGTGTTTCACTACAAAGGTACTATTTCCGATTGTATGCCGATACGAAAGAGAGCTCTTGGATCATGGAAGAGCAGTCTCAGTAAGATAGGGGGTTAAGTCCCGTACTCAATGCCCACCGACTTTATATACACTGGTGAGCATAAGTAAAGGTATAATAAAACAATTATTGATACTTTAGTTGAAGAAATTAATAGAAAAAGACATTTTTAATGGAACTGTGGCAGCCTTTTTCAAGCGGCAAACGCTCATACGAAAATAATGTAGCACGCAAACTAATTCCCGCACCAAAGGGAGCACAGCTTCAAGCAGAGCAGATACGTAAAATGCGCGTACCTCAAATTTTCACTAAGCTCGAGGAAGGAGGCCTCACGAAACTTGATTCTGCAAATGTCAGAGGAGCATTCAGGAGTTGCTCTCGTGTTCCCTCAAATGGAAAAACTTGCACGGCGCAGGCCGCGCTCAGGACGTCAGGATATGATGGACTTGCTGCCGCGGCTGCAGAGATCCACAGAAGTACAACAAGGACCTGCCGTAGCATTATTGTTATTCGCCGTGGCTTGTTATACGAGGCGCCGCAGGAAAGTCTTAGTTTTGACCAAGATAACACACCCGACTATCATCTGTTTCTTTTATGCTTGCATGAACAGAAGGATGTATCCAACGAGTTCCACTTGTCCTTAGCATAGCGTCTCCTATTTATATAGACAATAGATTTATGGTTCATGAAATTTATTCCCTCACTTAAATATAACGTTAATTTCTGCCCATCGCAGGTGGCTTTACGAAGCTACAATAAATGTCATCAAGTAGGTAGGTAGTCACATGAATCCGCTCTTTCCGGTCAGTTCCAATTTGTTGATTAAACTTACAATAATTCGTTTTACCCCCTTTGGTAACAATTCCTGAAAAACAAGAACCTTCATACTCCTCTATGACATATATATATATACATACAGAACACCCTTTCTTTCAGTTTTCCCACATCTACTCAAGTGATATAGAATATATAAATGTAAAATAATACATGAATATTTAAAATGTGTGTATTTTTGCAGTGACCCAATTAACCCTATGTCACATAATTGGCCACTGTGATATAAATATTGATCAAACGTATATGAATCGAATGCCTAATAATAAATATAAATTCGACAGATTATAAAATTTAACGTTTTGTGATGAATAAAAATTCCATCATCAGAGATAAAGGAAAATGAAAATCTACAAGGGGCGAGGCACCATCTCCTGAACCACTACTGCAAATTGTTCTTAGACAAACTGTTCGATCCCGGCATTAGCAAATCCTCTATCCGTAACTTAAAATTCTTTCACTCGCTTCCATACTACAACAAAGCCACTATTAGTGCATTAAACATATTGAAAACTTTCCTCTCTGAAGCCTACCCACATATAAACTTCAACTTTCATAAAAAAAAAAATTACCACAGGGTCCTACTTTAAATTTAGAAAGTGACCTCCCACACCACTTCTGTCAAGTGTTATCTACCGTTTCAAATGCAGAGGATGCAGTGCCTCGTACATCGGTAGCATGGGATATTTCAAAACGCACAATGACCAACATTTAGGTGGATCCAGCCGAACCGATTTACCATTCGCAAAACCCTCACATTCAGCTCCCCGCCTACATGCTGAGCAAAACAACCATCCCATTAGTAAGAATGACTTCTCAATCATTGACTTTTCTAATCCAATCGAGCTCACAAAATTAGAGACCCTCTACATCTACAGAAAAAGACCTAGTCTTTATCATTATGACCGCCACGGTAGTAGCATGCTTCCGTTCGCAGCTCTAACACCTCTTATCGCTCGCAGGTTCGAGGCCAACCCATGCACGCGAGCTCTTTGCTGATCTAGGTGTGCTGACTCGGCAGTTGTGTGAATACACTGCGCCGTGGTGGAACTTGCCTCCATTAGAGAGGAGGGGGTGAAGGGGTCGCGGGTCATTTGTTCCTTCCGTCAAATTAGGCGCCATAGTTCTTGGTAACCTGTGGTCCACTGCGGCTGCATTTACTCCTCTGGGGCCAGTGGGCCTATATCCGCAGCATAAACCAGTGCATGTGGGTTTCCTACGTGAGAGTGGGGCCTAAGTTGACTTTACCTTTACCTTGGCTGTACCGCTCCACACTGTCCACGATTAGCCCCACATCTGTCGAATGCAAAGGAGCAAACATACGGCCCCTCCACGTAGCTCTACTCATTCGCCTTTTAGACTTCTCCCGACCACATCTATGCTCCCCTGACTAGGAAATAAAGAAATTTTTTATTTATAGGTTTTAGATTTTCACTTCTCTTTTTCTGATAATGGGATTTTTATTCATCCCGAAACGTTACATTTCATAATCTGTCGACTTTAAGTATATTGTAAGATAATTGCCTCATCTTAATTTCTTTTTGAATCAAATACTGTTAGCCAAATTACTAATCTTTTCAACGAAGTAATTGTTTTTATTCTAGATATTAAATTATTTTGTAATAGACCAACGCTTTTGGAGTCAATTTTTAAGCTGCAAAAAATGAATAGTAAGCCCGACTTTTTGAGTATTTTATTTCATGGATCATACTAGCATACATTTCTTGCAGTCTACATAAAAGTATGTTAAACTACCTTTCAAATGAGCTATAGCAAACGGTATTTCATTATTTTTTAGATATTCCAGAAATGGAAATGAGAAAAAATTCGGTTTTCGACCCAAATTGTCCGGGTCGACCCTACTACTCGGCGGGCCGTACACATCATAGTCACTACGGTACCACCACCTTACGTCACTAGGTCACTAAAACCGAGAACAAGCGCAACAGTGCATGGTGTCGTGCACATCAGCAAGACAGGGCTGGGGGCGCTGGGCCTCCCCAAGTCCTACCTCGAGAAGAAGCTTTGTAACGCCGCAGGCTCGACACGGTACCCAGACATAACTCATTTAGACGAGTAAGAGCCAAAATCATCTGAAAAGTAGAGCAATGAAGGCAGCCACTTGTACGCCTCACAGCCTTGAGAGGTACCGAAGACAAAAGCTTTCAGAAGGCGGGCAAACAAGAAATCGATATTGGAAAGGAGAGGGAGAGGAGAAAGTGCACGACAATACGAACTTACAGAGTAAGTAATTCAGTTGTACGCCAGATCCTCACAGCCTCTGGCACTGATGAGCATAGCGTCGGCATGCAAGCAATCGATCCCAAAACTAGACGAGCTCAAACACATTGCAGTAAAAAACAAGAAGGCCAATAACACGCCTCACCCTCACAGCCGGAGGACCATAGACAAAGAAGAGGGAAATTTGTCTTACAACCACGACAGAAGCAGGCACCAGGCTATACAGTTACGTTAGCGTCGCACGCCGGGAGCCTTTAAGTTGTGCAACAACAGACACTGGTGTTGCTTTCCTCTGACACAGACAGTCGTAGTATAGCTCACGGCCGCAATGGCTGTAAAATAAATGCCGGCGTTCGCTCTACAATGCAGCTCACAGACAAGACTTAGTGTCCGTTTTAGTAGAGCAGCTTCAGCCCTCCATCAGGTAACGGATTAAATAAGGCCGCCTCTCAAGGTTTATTATTCATGGGCTATTTATTCTGAAGACCCTAATGAATGTTTGGTTTGACCGTAAACGTAGTGGAGGGACGTTAGGAATTTTGGGCAGAGGGAGGAGACAAAACAAGCCGCGCTAAATGCGAGACTTTGCATCAGTTTTAGTAGAGCAGCATCAGCCCTCCATCAGGTTGCTGATTAAACACAGCCTGGTCTCAAGGTTTACTATGCATGGGTTATATAGTTGGAGACCTTAATGAATGTTTGATCTGAAGCTAACCGTCCATGATGAACTGAAGAGGAAAGACAGAAATTCACGTTAGCGGGAGGAGGTCAACCAAACAAGCCACACCAACTGCTGCACCAGCGTGTCCCTGCTGAAACTGCCTTTTCCAATTTTCACTAGCTTCTATTATAGCGTGAAGAAACGATGAATAAATGATGCACAGTTATATAGCAATCAAGTATAGTAATACAGGTTGGGCCCAGTAGCTACCCTTAACTTGGAGCGGGCAAGTTTGCTTTTTTACAATTCTTTCACTGAATGTTTTCGTCAGGATAGATGTATGAACTTGTTGTTAAATATTTGTGAACACAGAAAATCTAGTTAGCTAATTTGAAGGTACAGGCTAGGTACTAGAGAGGGGGCAGGGCACTAGTTCTTAGCACGAACCAGAGTATGTAGATTCCCTAGTTGAGGTTTGCGTTCAAATAGACTGCTTTTGACCCCTACAGGTCATGAGGAGGCCGTCCTTCTACCGGTGCAAGGACGTAGCCAATAACGAGTGGCGTTCTAGTTAGTTTTATGCCGGGTTGGCAAAAACTATGTTTTTTTTTAATATTTTGTTATTTTTTCTAGTTCTAGGAATCTTATTCAACATTTAAAGAGTTTTCTGCTTGTTAAACATGTAGTTAGCTAATCATTAACAAATCTAGTCGCTTTAACATTTAAAGAGTTTTCTGCTTGTTAAACATGTAGTTAGCTAATCATTAACAAATCTAGTCGCTTTAACATTTAAAGAGTTTTCTGCTTGTTAAACATGTAGTTAGCTAATCATTAACAATCTTAGTCGCTTTATTTCAACTTGCTTTAGTAGACGTAAAGAAAAGGGGTTCAGAAAATGCAGTTAGCAGAGTACCTGTATTTGCTATGGCTACATTTAATATCCAAACAACAGAAAAGTTAAGATTTGTCTTTATTGCAATGTAAAATCCTTTGAAAATCTTGAAAACACTTCAAATTACAAATACAACTTGACAGAACTAGCTAGCTACTAGCTACTTAAAAACAGAGTAATGAACTGAAGAAACTGTAATAGCTAAAAAATCCTTTGAAAAACACTCAAACACTTCAAAATAAGAAGAAAACTCGATAATAATGGCTAGCTACTAGCTAATTAAACACAGAGTATTGAAATAAAGAAAATGAAATGGCTATATGGCCACATCCTTCTCATGAGCTCACTAGCTATCTAATAGAAACTTTAATTACTACTTCTAATGTTCAGTAGCTGCAGGCATACCAGAATATAATTACCTCCGCCAAGGAGGTTATGTTTTCGTCGGGTTTGCCTGTCTGTTTGTTTATTTACTTGTCTGTCTGTCACCAAGATAACTCAAACTGTTATTGACGGATTGTGACCAAACTTACCGGGATTGTTAGGTATGTTAGGAAGAACAGATGATTAACTTTTCGTAAGATCCGGCAATCCGTTTGTTTGTTTGTCTGCCTCATTTTTCACTATGCAATAATTCAAAAAGTTATGGGCGGATTTTATGGAATTCATATGAGTTGTTAGGTATATCACAATGAGTAAATGACCAAATTTTTGTGATAATCCGTTTGTGCGTTCGTTTGTTTGTGCCTGTTTTTAATTTTATGCTTGTTAGCACAATAACTAAAAAAAATAATGAATGGTTCTTTCTGAAATTTATACGGGTTATTAGTAATATTAAAAGACATAAATGATTTAATTTTGGTGCAGATCGGTTCGTTTGTATGTTTGACTTATGTTTGTCATAACGTATGTTAGCAGCATAACTCGAAAAGTCATGAACAGATCTTCAAGAAAATTGCACAAGCTGTTATTACAATCAAAATGCAAAAAAAACATGTTTTTTGGTTGGCTTAAACCATGTTTTTCTAAATTTGTTTTTAAACCATTTGGTTAAACCAGCAAACCCTGGTTTTATGACTTGCATTTTCATTGTCTTTGCTGTATTGGCAGCATAATCTTGCAAGCAAAGGCGAGGTATTGGTCCGACTGAAATTACGGCTACGGCATCGGCAGGCCAATCGAGCTCCATCGGTTGCCCACTGATCTATGCATACCTTCATTAATTCCAAAGCACGCGTGTATGGGGCACATTCCTGCCACGTGAACAAAATACGATTGGTTACAACGTGTGAGGGAAAACTAGCGATCGCTTTGTTTTCCTACACAACAAGAAAAAAATAATAATAATGATTAATGCTCCTAGAAGGTACAGCGAAGGCCTCCTCTAAAGTACAGGCCTTGGTCTGTGCGCCACAAAGATGGTCCGATCGATACAGTCGCCGGAAAAATCATTAGCCGAAGCCTGATATTTATTGGGTACATCCTGCATATATCGCGCTTATCTTGATAGAGAACTGAACACTGGCTGTAACTTGCAAGTTTGTTACTTAATTTCCAACCTTTAAGTACCTACTTCAGATGTTTTCAATCCAGACATGTTTGAATTATGTAAAGTAGGTACGGTACGAAAGATATCAGGTTGCAGCTCTCGATGGCGCAATCGAGGCTCTTTTTCTCCTTTTTCCTCTTTTCCTTATATTCCTTTCTTCTACTTTTTGCTTGTTTCCTCTTCTTTTCTGCTAATCTCGTGCTGTGAGCGGCAGGGCCATGGGAGGTTGGTGGGGGCACCCACATGTCCACCGTGACTGTCGTCCCCCATAGCCTGGCGAACCTGGAGCTTGTGTTAGCCTTACTCGGTACGCAGCTCTGCCGAGTGGACCGGACTTCTGCCTCCGCTTTCTGCTGTGTATGGGATTTCTTTCACTTTGTATATTTCTGTACACTTCTGTTTACTTCTGTATTTTTCTGAACATTTCTGAGTATTTCTGTTTTATCTTCGTTTCTCTCTTGTTTTCTGGGGACGTGGAGAGTAGCCCGGGACTGGGTCAGGCTCGGCGGTGTCGTGTCCTTTATTGCAATATCAGAGGACTGCATGCGAACCTCGCGTAGCTTGGCTTAGTTTCCCGTGGTGTTGATGTCTTGTGCTGTTCCAAGACGTTGGTGGCGAGTCGGAGCCATGACACGGAACTTGCCTTGGCAGGTTTTCAGTCCCCTTTTCGCAGACCATGGGGATCGAGGCCTGGATTCCGGGGCATGGCCGTCCATGTCCAGAGGGGTTTCTCTGCGTACCGGCAAGCAGTGCATGAATGTGCCTGTCTGAGTTCGTCGTTGAGGGTGCGTGGCTGTCTGAATAATTTTTATTTATTCTCCTTATAGCGGAGCCCCACAACTGATGATTCTCTGTATGACTGTTTGCTGACGGCGATGGCCTCGGTCCAGAGCACGGATCCTAAATCAGCGCTTGTTTTTGTGGGAGTTGTCAATTCACGCCACATCGACTGGTTGGGATCTCTGTCACCGACTGATGGTCATGGTGTGGCTGCGTTGGACTTTTGCACTTTATGTAGTTTCGTGCAGCTAGTTTGTGGGTCGACGCATGATTCTAGTAACTGTCTCGACCTTGTTATGACTGATATCCCGGACTTGATGACGGTGTCAGTTGGCTACCCTATTGGCTCTACAGACACTCACACCTTGTTACGTCTCTGGACCTGAATCAGATGGTTCCTGCGGTAGACACCAAGAGAGT
>LQNS02278094.1:29713745-29724225 GCA_001587735.2 Parhyale hawaiensis
TTTTTTGTGTCCTTGCACACGAGAGAGACTAGAGATGTCCCGCGTACCAGGTCGGCTATCTCGATCGACAGCCCACCTCATGGGACAGAAAAAGGAAAATAGAGAACCTACCTAACTTTACAAAACTAACCTCGTCAGCAGAAACTGGGGCCAGATGCTACATCCCCTGCGGAGAAAGCACTCGGGACCCTTGATGCCCAAACATATTGTGTGGCAGGAATAGGGCCCGCCAGAATATGCCCCTGAGGGCCAATAAGGGCAATAGCAAACAAAGTTAATAAACCTAAAAGTGTGGTTAGTGATATAGTGACTAAATATGACCAGAATGGTTCGAGTACCGCTGGTGTTTCAAGTGGTAGACCACATAAAACTTCGAGAACAGAGGATAGTGTATTGCTTAGATCGTCAAAGAAGAATAGGTTTAAAATAGCAGCAGAGATTTCCCGTGAAGCTAGTGATACGCATGGAATCAAGGTGTCTAGGAAGACAGTTTCACGTCACCTAAAAGAAGCAGACTTGCATCCGAGAACTCCAGCTATCAAGCCTTTAATTAGCAAGAAGAATAGAAATGCTCGGATGAATTATGAAGCAAAACGCGTTCTCGGGACTCAAGAAGACTGGTCTAAAGTTCATTTTAGCGAGGAATCTAAGTTCAATTTATTTGGCTCCGACAGAAAAAGATTTGTTCATCGTTCAACTGGTGAAGGATTGTCCAAAAATTGCGCCAATTGTAAAGTTTGGCGGCCGAAGATCACAGCACGCGGTACGGGTCCCTTAGTTCGTCTGCAGGGAAAAGTAAGCGCTCAGGTATACAAGGAACTTTTACAAAAACATGTAGTGCTGATCTTCAAAGCCTCTTCAACTCATAAACCAATTTTTATGCAAGATAACGCTCCCTGCTACACGGCAAGATTGGTTAAGTCATTTTTAAAGCAAGAATAAGTATTATGGACTGTCCAGCACAAAGTCCAGACCAGACTTAAATGCCATAGAAATGTTTGTAAATTATTAGGAAAAAATTGAAGAAGAGATATCCACGAAATGTACATGAGCTAGGGGCCATTTTGGAGGAAGAATGAAAAAATATAACACCAGAAGAATGTTGCAATTTGGTCAGCTCTTGTGGTATACGATGTCAAGCTCTTATCGACAGTAAAGGGTACCACACAAAGAACAAAATGCTAAAAAGTTAAATTCATAACGTAGTTCGTATTTGTAGCCTCATTTCATGTGTTTAATTATTATTTTTGAAGGTTGTCCGAACTTTTTATCCAGACTAAATTCTTATTATTACAATTCATTTGCTTGTAACTTTTGTTTTATTTATCCTGAACAGCTGAAATTTTATCACATTTTAGCTATGACATGTTGCTCAACTTGTGTAAAATTCCACTTCAATGACTTCAACAATACTGAAGTATTTAAAGATTTTCTGATGAGTTTTTAGGTGTCCGAACCATTATGGCCACTACTGTATGTATATTTATATATGACAAGTAACGCCTTGAACGAATAAGATAGTAAGAAATTCGAGTTTTGAAGATAATGTCATGGTATATGGTACGGGTACCATGGAGCCTTGCCTCATCAAGAGTGTTCTGACATGGTAAAGGCAATACCGGCAGTGCCACTTGACTGTGTCATACACGGTGACAGGGTTTTATCGTGCAGTACTAGTTTTCTGCCATTTGATGACGAGTGCTGCTCAGATGAATTAAAAAAAACAAAGAGTGGGCCTACTCATCTCTTACAACAATTTAAGTTGGCCGTTCTAGCGTATCCTTCAGAAGCATATAAACAACGGAAGTGTTATCAATGAAGGAGGGTCATCACAAATTTCTCGCTCTTATTTTTGAATTTTTTACGACGCGGACACTATAGTTGTAGAGATGCACACATAATAAAAAAAAATGTCAAAGGCTTCAGTTCAGTAGCAGATATTTAAGTTGATGGTTTGAAATGTTTCATCAATATATTCTTAGTTTATGCTTCCCTACCTACAGAGCACACGGTGATCCAAAAATAGGAAGAAACAAGGGATATAAAGAACGACCAGAAAAACGTGGAATTCGGGCACGAGTCAACTCGCGAGTAAACAGTAATTCGGGAAAGAAGAGGAAGAATGGATTAAAGCTTCATCAGAGGGAGTATGTGGAAAGAAGCAGCGTAGGCACAGAGGAGATACCTATCCAGTGGGCTCAGCTAAGGCTATGGTAGCCTACAGGGTCCCCTGGAGTCGCTCCCCATAACATAAGATGGGTGACCCTAACTAACCTATGGCCCATCCTTATGCCTCATGAAGGGGTAGCTTGTATGTTTCACAATTATTCAATCTATTTTTAACAGAAAATGGTTATAGATATATTTTACTACTTCCACTGTTACACGATAAAATGCAATACAAAAAATAACTAGAACACTTTGACAGCGCATACCTCCGCCAAATTGGTTCTAGTATCATGATTTTCTTTGTTTCAACACCAAAATCTAATCAATTGTGCCTTTTGATAGTATAAACAATTTCCGTAATTTTCTTAACGATCCGTTTATAACTTGTTGGGTTATGCAGCTAAGAAACATTATGACAAACATAAGTCAAACGAACAAAAAGATCACCAAAATTTAATCAATTATGTCTTTTACCATTACTAACGATTCCTGTGAATTTCATAATGATCCATTCATAACTTTTTGAGTTATTGTGCTAACAAGCACAAAATTAAACTCAGCAACAAACAAATCACCACAAACATTTAATCATTTACTCTTCATTGTATACCTAACAACCCATGCAAATTTCATGAAAGTCCGTCCATAACTTTTTGAGTTGTGGTAATAGGAAAAAATAGACAAACAAGCAAACAGATGAATGGGTTTACACCAAAAGTTAATCATCTGTTACTGTAAATATCATGACGTATCTGTGATACAGCATCGAAATTTGCATGAGTCATATTTGATTACGAGCTGATACTGAAAATTTTTTCTGCGTATCACTGATCGCAAGGAAGAATTGCGCTTGTCAGCAGGAGTGGGCAGTTCTGGAGTGAGGAAATTAGTAAAGAAAGTTATAAACCTAGACGCATCATAAACTATTTACCGTCATTTTTGACTTTACGTTACATTTTGCGAAACACAGACGATTTTTTTTTTCATGGAAAAGGTAATCGTTTTCACTTGTGCTGAAAGAAGTATTAATTATTGACGATTTATAATAATTACAAATCTTTTTAATGAAGGGAACTAACAGAATAAACACGATGTTATCTGTGTTTGACAACTGCTGCTATAACGCTCTCTGTTCGTCTTCTTATATCTACTGGCTGGACCCGTGAAATCATTCACGGTTTACTAACTTTATTCTGAGTGTTCGAAAATTTCCTGGTACCGGTATGCTTGTTATTGGATTTTAATGTAATTAGTTGCACTCTACTTTTATCGGTAGTAGCCCTCCCAGTCGGTAGTTATCCTCCTAAGGGTTGTTAACTTCCCACGGGTATTTATTTCCTGGGGGTAGTTCTTCTCCCAGTGGGCATTAATCCTTCCAAGGGGTAGTTAACCTCATATGGGTAGTTGTCCTCCTATGGAGGTATCTGTCTTCTACGGGACCCGTGGATATTCTACAGTAGTAAATATTTGCACTTGCCAAAGTTTAAGCTGAGGTAGTGCTTCTAACTTAACCCAACAACGCTTACTTCTCTTTCGTTACGTAGTCCGTGTATCTTACGTCTCGCCTAACCTTTTCTGTTATATTTATTTCACCACTAAAATTAATCACGAATTTATTCCGTCAGCAAAGAATTCGCGGTGGGTCTTGGTAAAGATAGAAACATCGCGGTGCGTCTTGCATTGTTCTCAAATGTATTTGAAGCCCTTTTCTAAGCTCTCTTTCCTACAGGTATTTTAGCCCTTCCTAATCTTACGCATTTCATTTTTTTCAGCGTATTCAATTTTTCTCACTATTTCGGGACCCGTTGATACTGATCAATAGCCCATCATTATGTTGCTTTGTTTAATGCGAAAGTGGACCCGCCCGTGGAAAAATTCACGCAATAAACATTAATATATTTGCTTAATACAGGTCGTTACGGAATTTTCTCTTCTCTGACTTGCTTCTTCTTCATCACAAGAAATTTGTGATGACACTTGTTCATTGATTGTACTTTCCGTACTAAAATAGATATAGTGGAAAACGCTACAACGGCCAACTCAAATTATCGTAAGAGATACGTGCTTTATTCTAAGCAGTACACTTCAATTCGTCTGCAGCGCGTTCCTTCCTTCCTTTAGATGACATGCAAAAAAAAACTATTAGTAAGCGCTGAAACATCACTAAATTTCATTTCCGCTGCGTATCCGGAATATACAGTGAGATTGTTGCAGCAGAGCAAAATTTTCGCAGCCAAAAAGTTTGAATATAGAATTACTACGTCTACTATACCGGAAAAAATCGGTTCCTCTACGCGTCACTGATTTTCTGCTAAATGATACGTAGATCGTAAACCAACAGAAAATATAATTTCGATGCAGAGAAAAGTAATGACTGTCGGACTCCACGGGAACGGTAAGAGAAGCTGGATGAGCAAGAACTGCATTCATTGCCAATAACGATAAGTACCGTACCATATTCAAAATTTAGCCTACTTCTGCAATATGGTCTAACTAGTGTGCCCACGCTGTCATAAAATCACAGGAAAGAATTTGTGTTAATCCTGCTTCATTAACTGTGCTTTCCTTTAAGTGTCCCGAGCCGTCATTATAAATGACGGCAGTAAGTTCGCCCTTCAGGAAAACCCCCGCTGTCTCCTGCTACTGCTGAGAAGACTTCTTCAATGAAAATTCAGCATTCTGCCTAAAAAATTGGATATATATTATTAGGCGTAGTGAAGTGACATCACCCGTAGCACCGTTGAACAAAGAATATGTCCAGACACGGTTAGGCAGGCGAGCTCAAGTCCCTCAGCTGGAGCGCCCAAGTATCCAACATACAATTTTCGGCACCTGAATTTTCGCCTATCTAATTTGTTAAAGCGTGACAGAAAATGGATAAATAAATAAACTAACAAATAAATACATATCGGTCTATATTAAATTGTAGATTATTGCCTACTGAATTCCATCAGAAGGGAACGATTGCCGAAATATCCAACGTGCCAAGAAATGCATTCAGATAATAAAGGGATAAGGATTTCACTTTAGCCTTCTTCTACCACCTCGTCATCGACCTCCATAGAAAAGAAACATGATTACGAAGTCTGCATCATGGCGGAATTCCCATGGTAACGGCAAACAATGATACAGATTCTAACTCGCTATCACAGAGCAGCTCAGGTGCATAAAAATAATTATTAGAAAAACCTTGCCCTGTTGCATCCGATTGATAATCCATGCTTAGTCAAGGCCTTCTGAACTTCAGGCCTGGGTCCCTACATCACCAAGTTGGTCCGATCGGTACAGCCCTTGGACAAATTACCAGACTCAGCCTGACACTTTTGGTACCTACTCTGCAGATTTCAGGTTTATCTGGATAGGAAAATCAAACTACCGTACCTCATCTACAACCTTAAGTAGTTGAAATAGAAGTTGCTATCCAGTTATGTCAGCAATATGCAGAGTAGGTAGGTACCAAAAGCATCAGGATCCAGCTGACAATGTGTCCAGGGACTGTACGTCATCGGACCATTTTCGAGTCACAGACCCAGAAGCTTGTACTTGATTAAGGAGACTTTGGTATGGTCCTTCTCAATGTATGGAGTTTTAGTCTTTCTAGACATAAAAAACCGTATTTCCATGCAATGCACATGTAATGATTCGATTTCTATCGTCGGCATCTGAATTATTACGCGCAGGGACCGATGTCTGTCCTTGCATTCCTTTAGATCTACCCGAATAACACAGTATACATGGGTTACATGATTGGGCAGTGAAAACAAGGTTATGGATAATAGTATAATTGCGATTGGTATCAGCCGAACTTTAGGCCTTCTCACCAATACCATTAACTGCGACCCCAAGAGAGGAAAAAGGCAAGGAATTGCCCGAATGCTATACTGAGTTAGTACGCATGAATCTAAAAGTCTGAAAATAACTGAAAAATAGAAGAAAGCTTATCAGTAGAAGCGAAAAAAGAGGAGGAACACAGTGCGCATGAAAGAAAGACGCCAGAGTAACTTATCGGGGTCCCTTTGAAAGTACGACTCACCACAATATAAAGGTCGAGCCTCCCTAACTTTCGCCAATGACAAGTCTTACGCTCCTGAGGAAACTGGCATCCAGCTATATAACCAGGTTCAACTAAGCTGTTGGGAAAATCTATAGAAACACCTCGTCTCATCGGCGACTGAGAAAAACCAGCTGTTGCGGGTGAGACTCCTGTGTTAACAAAGTACAGTACATGATCTACCCCTGCTGCAGGAGCGGTCGGGGAGGTGCAGTGGGATGGACCACAGGCCTCAACGGGATCTTGGAAATAGCATTTATCGTTTCCGCCGACTAAATAAGTCTAACAGAACTGTTCCATACCTCCAAATGATCGCTGGATCTGCAGCGGCGAGGCGGGTGGGCGTAGGAAATATCCCCGGTCGCCGTCATCGGCAGGCACTTGGCTGTAACCTCTTCCCAGCTGTGCAACAAAGATTTGTTCAATCACCATATCCTTTCAAAAATTATAATATGAAACAAAAATACGACCTCAAAGTTTTATTTTTCAAAATATTAGTTCATGATGATATGCTAAGGCAGAGTACCGGTCAGCGGAGAAGCTTAGTTCAATTGGGTGGTCAAAGTCGATCTTAACCACACCCATTTAACTTGACCGGAAATACAGACAGGAATTTTGGCCCGTCACTTGGAACGTGTTGCAGGAGTTTGAAGCAACTTGATTATGTTGCACCTACTAAAAACTCCATTTTACGTAGCACGTTAAAGTAATCGATAAAGGTTAAATGCCTGCAGGAATCGAAAGATCGAAACTAGGCAGCCTGCCTGAAGTTTCCGACAAAACAAACAAACAAAAACAAATGTCATTTATTATCTCGTATACAGGGTACAATGGATACACCTATCGAGGTTTTCTTGTTGCTTTAATTCTAAAATTTTGAAGATCCAGTATAGTGTGAAGAGCAGGAGAAGCAGTCCGTGCTGAGAGTCAATTTAGGATCCCTCATCGTGCATCCCCTGGCCTCTCGGTGCCGGAGTGCTCCACGCAGTGTAAATCCGTAGCGTGCCGTCCGGGGAATCGAGCCCGGAAGGCTTAAATTTGGACCTCAATTGAACGCGCCCAACATATTGGAAAGAAATGTTCCTTCTCTTAAAAGTAAACCTAAAGACGACGTCAAGAAGCAGAAGTCGATGCTGGTGTTTAATAATTTTAAAGATACTTGTAAGGGTTCAGTGTAACTGACGTTTTTTGGCGTATCCATTGGCTTCGGCTTGCTTACAAAGAGTTAGTACACGGAGATATTCAAGGATCATCTCGTACTACGCACAAGAATAGAATAAAGTTGTCATTTTATATTGAAAAGTTTAAGCCCCGTCTTCGCTACGAAGACGCTCTATTAAAGAAAGAAATAAGGGACGTACAGTATGTCGATACAAACGCTGACCTTTGCTTGAATGCGTTCCCACTCAGGATCAATACGCATGTGAACAAGCTGAAGAAATTAATTATTTGCTTCAGTCATGATGGGGAAAATTTCCCTTATACGAAAAAAACAAAGATAATTATCGGCAGAATGCCAAGTCATTGTACGGAAAGAGTGAGGGCATAGGCTACACTAGTCTATGAGTGAGGCAATTTAAATATTTGACAACCTTACCCATATAACTCTGGATCCCAAATTTACCAAGTTTAATGTTATTTTACTATTAAGTAGATTTCACTAATTCTAATATTTGGTAAGATAATTGCATAATTTTTTGTTAATAGTGTCAGGGTTTGGTGTCAAATCCTTCAGCAAGTCTCCACACGTTCAACATCGCCAGAACCTTCAATCAGACATGATTTGGGCCGGAATCCCGCCACTGGCAAAACACCTCATTTTTGTTGAGGAAGGAGTGAAAGTCAATCAAGAATTCTATAGAAAGGATATTTGGAGGCTTTGGTACTTCAATGGGCTCAAAGTCACTTTGGACCCAGCACTGGATTTTCCAACAAAATTCTGCTCCAGCTCACAGGGCTAAAGGAACTCAGGACTGGTGACGAGGAAATTTTCCTGACTTCATGACCAGTCAAGAATGTCCTCCGTACTCGTCTGACCTGAATCCTGCGGATTTCGAGTTTCATAACAATCGGATCATAAATAACGAAAATAAAATGTCGTCTCTAAAGTAAAAAATTCCCCACGCCAATATAACAGTAAGTGATTTTTTAACAAAATTTGCATAGAAAACACTAAGTCACCACAAAAACGCACTCATTTCTATTTACCAAAGTAACAATAGAGCAAAAGTCTTTCCCTAATAGGCTAATACACAAAGTCATACAATTGCTCGGTCCAATGAGAGAAGCATATTAGCCATTGCGTCGCTGTCCAATGTAACAATGCCGTGTTCGACGCGTCATAGGACTGATACTTCTGATGGTGCGCAGTTTTGAGAAAGAACACTTTTTTAATGATAAATTTAGACTTCAGTATCTCTAAATCTAAGCATGTGAATTTTCCAAAGAGGTCAATAATGCCATTTAGTATTTTTTTGATATACTTTGGCAAAATACGGCATTCTAAGACGTTTTTCACGAACAACGTCTTCGCCGCAAATGCTTAGTTTTCAAGATATTTGACTTTAAAGTTCGCATTATTTTTTCTCTGTCACAATCGCCATTACAACCATGATGACTTCTGCTTCTGTGATCAACAAAGGCCCGATGACTGTAGGCTACGCGTGTTCGAACACGTCCATTAGGCAAGTTCTTAAACTAATTGTGTAATCACGAGTTAGGGTGGAGGGCGCGATTGTCGACCCCTATCCAATACCTGACACAAGACACTTCAATTGCAAAAAATAAAAATTTGGTGGCATGAAATATATTGAAAGTTTTAGCATATATATTTATTTCTGACTGACTATGTAATTCACTCACGCAGGAACAAACCATCGGTGATAAAATTCTCCTGCATATTTGATATGCAATGCCAAAGGAAACGCAAAAAAATCAAGTTTAGCAGAAGCCGTCACAGGCGTCGAGTTGGGTAGAACTCAGAAAAACCAAGACCGTCACCGGCATTCATGTCACTTCAAAGAATGGGTTTCTCGGGGTTGGCTCAAACGACAGTCAAATGAATGTGTTGTCTGAACGGATTGTTCGATAGTCACGTCACGATCCCGTAAACACAACTATGTCAACAAAAAGATATAATGAGTTTAGCTGTTCCGTCGATTGGTTCACCAAGTGTTGTTTGTCAAGTTTTGGTTACCTACCTCTTTAAAAACCTACCTCTTTAAATTTGAAATCAACTCGCTAAGTTGAACCCAAATCTGCTAAGCAAAATAACACAACGCATTCAAACACTGATTCGGCGAAACACATTCATTTGTTTATGGTGTGAACCTGATTTTGCCGTGCAACCCGTAATGTTTCCGAGTTTCGTGCAGAGTATCGCCTATAATAAGGGAAACTTTGCTCATCCTAGAGACAACATGAGAGCTTCAATGAATACAGCTTTAAATGGCTTGAAAAAAGCCTGCTTGTAAAAAGTTACATTGAGCGCTTCATTCGACATACGAGCTGACCGGATTTGAAAACAAAAATGTATTTAATGCGTCCTATTTTTAAGCGATGGTAAATAAATATGGATAGCGAGGAATGATAGCTGAATGACGTACAGTGCCTAGACATAAGTATTTGCTCAACTCTATTTTTTAAGTATTTTTAAAAATTCAGGGTCTGCTTTAGGATAATTAATACAGGAAGTTTATATAACATATATATAACAGAATATTTAAACAGAACTGTCAAATATGCACTTATAACAAGAAAATTCAACACATGTAAAAGTAATGAGGGACACAAGTACCTGACCAAAATAAATATGATTTTGAATCTTTGATACTTAATAGTATAATTTGAATAAATTAGTTTGGAAATTATTCTAGAACGTTCACGAAACGTCTCGAAACAAATGCAATGTAAACAAACCACACCCGGCGCAATCATTACCTCTCTAGACCTCGTTGAAGTCGCGCACACTCTCNGGGCGGTCTCCAACCTGCCAACAGTTGGAGCTCCGCGTAAGATCATGGGTCATCCTCGGCGCTACATGCTACTACGTAAGGTGACTAATAACCCCATTACAACTCGTACTGACCTTCAGAGTGAACTGGCGTCTCAGGGACTGCATGTTAGCAAGAAAACTATTGTTGCGTGATGATGTCGCTCAGTCTCTGAAAAGGGACTTGTCGCGCATTAGTGCATGGTGCTCGGCCTGGAGTATGAAGCTGAATGCCAGTAAGACCAAATCGATGATCGTCAGTCGGTCTC
>LQNS02278094.1:29782383-29794988 GCA_001587735.2 Parhyale hawaiensis
TTTTGGCAGCGACAGCTTGCAGGTTGGTACGAAGCGCAATGGGTTCGTATCTGTAAAAAGAACGTACGAGTATTGCAGCTCCACGTTCGTGTCCATCAGGGTGAACACGTTTGGAGTGAATTACTTTGTATTGTGATGGAGAATTACAGTTTGAGTCAGTCTTCAGGGTTTCCTGTAGACAAATGCAGATTGGGCTTTCTTCAATAGGGTCTTCAAGTTGTTAAATTTGCTTTCGTAATATTGTAGGTTCCATTGTATGTAGCAGGCCAAGGTTTCAGTATATTTACTGTGGTCGTTATTTCATGCGTCAGGCTGATCTCAGTTTGCTGAGAACGGAGTTATTGAGGATCGTAGTTCCTCGTGGATTGGACCACCGATATGTGTTGGGTATCAGGTGGCTCCTTTGGAGTAGGTGTTGGTGTTCTGGCTTTATTTCTAGTACGGCCAGAGGATCGCGACAGATTGGGAGGTGAGGGGGCTGGGGCCCCGGAGTTTGACTCCTCTTGGGTTTTGGGTCTGTCGGTTGGGGTGATGAGTCCCTTATACGCTTTAGCTTTGTTTCAGACTCTGTCTCCATGTGGTGTTCAGAGTCAGGTTGGGGCTTGTCGGGGATCCGGTGAGTTCCGGTCGTTTGAGGGTCATTGCCCTGCTGTAGCGGTCCCGCATGTTTTGTTATCATATCCGGATCGCCGGCCGTAGGTACCTGTTGAAGGCTTCTCTTTTTCCGAAGTAACGTCAGTCTTGTCCGTTTTGGTGTTGGTAGGGTTTTTGGATGGGCTCTTTGGTTTTTGGGGGTTTGAGGAGTTTTTTTTTGGGGGGGGGAGGGTTCTTTGGATTTTGGACAGGTTTAAAGGAGTAGGACTGAACGATTATTATTATATTGAGTAGTTTAAGTCTCCGTCTCCACAGCAACGGCGATGAGAACAGAGGAAGAAGCAAAGGACACATAGTGTGACGATAGATACGTGGAAACCATGCATGAGGGTGTTCCCACACAGGATCAACGCGCATGGAAACAGCAAATCGGGAAAGAAGAGTAAGAACAGATTGAGGAAAGATCAGTAGGAGTAAACGATGGGAAGGAAGCAAAGTGGGCACGAAAGACAGCCGTCCCGAAGGCCTAGCTAATAGCTGAGGCAATCTACGCAAACCCCTGGGGGCGCTACTCCCCATAACATAGGATGGGCGAACCTAACTAACCGGACTGAGGGATCTTTGAGTCGTTCCGGTTTGGGGGGTTAGGGCGGGGAATAGCGGCACCTTTTGTTGGTGGTTCAAGGGGTTTAAGGGCATTTGAGCCCTGGGGTATTTTCGGGGGCGTAGATGACGGGTGTCGGTCCTCCAGGCCATGAGGGGGCCGGGGAGTTCTTCAGATATCATGCTTGACAGTGTGATATCATTGGCCGGAGGTCTCTCGCTAAGAGATTGGGAAACGGGTGGTGCTACGTATGAGGCAGTAGTAGAGGATCCAGATGGGCCTCCGGTAGGGTTGTTGGTCGTTTGAGAAGGTTTTGGAGTTGACCGCTCTTTTTGGGAGGGTCTGGCTGTGGCAACAGCGTAGGACTTTCCTTCCTCCTTGTCAGAATATACCTCTGAGGGGCTTTTTTGCAATATTTGATTACAGCGGCAGAACAGTAAAACCGTTCCGTATGGTAAAAATATAGCTTCCTATTTGGGATCCAACAGTGGTTTAGGAAAATAAAACGCACAACTGGAAAACAGTATCGACGATTCACAGAAACTACAAATACGTAACTTTGGTATATGAAGAATGAAAGAAGACGTGACAAAAATATTTACAAGATTAACAATGAAGAGAGGAGCATCAAATCATCGCAAAAGTTCAGGCTCAATGATTTCAGAACTATAAACATGGTAACTTCAAATAAATGGACACTGAATTGTATTTTGAGACCAATTCTTGTCAAGTATTACAGCATATTACTTCCAAAGTGCAACTCTCAGCTCACTGTTTAGGTAGCAGCTGGGTGAGGCTATATAGCAATTAGGTTAGGTTACAGCCTTTTAAAGTTGAACCATTAAAGGAATAGCAAGCGCTATTTGAGACACGACCAAATGGTTCCCAGGGGCGTTGGGCTCGGTGATGGTGATGCACGACGGTTAATACAACTTGGATTTTCCAAGCGCTTAGGTTGTCTCTCTTGACCGCAGACTTCCGAGATTTACAGTTTCCCATCGCTTTCACTTTTGGCCATCAGCAATTGGAATTTGACGACCACAGTTGCTCTAAGCACGTGAGCCCCGCTGGTACTTGATGAACTGTTGGGCAGTTGTAAGGTTTGGCAACGCGAGCCACAAACATCATTAATATTATAATATGTCGAGCAACACGCAAGTGGGAAATAATTACAGAATTATTATTATTGTTATAATGAGGGTTTTCCCGCCGTATCAGAAACGAAGACTATATAACAGCGATCTAATTTTATATAATATGGTTTAGAAGTTGAATTGAACTCAGATGAGCTCTTTTAGTATAATCTCGGCCAGGTGCACCATGTCTGGCAGGAAATAAGGCGCGAGCATTTCTAACCCTACCCGGCTCAGCTGAACGTAATCGCTCAGCCATGCGGGGCAGGGAAAGAGACGGAAAACGAAAAGAGAAGAAGACAGAAGAAAGCGAACACTCGTGCGGGGGGTCGCTTCCGTGCCCCCCAACACGGGAGCAGATAGGAGTCCCATGGGATGGGTCGCTTACCACCATTCGGCGGCCCACCTCGCGGAACAGAAGGGGAAATATAGAGAACCTACCTCACTATAAAACTAACCTTCTCAGCAGGAACAGCGGCCAGATGCTACATCCCCAGCGGAGAAGGCACTCGGGACCCTTGGGTGCGTGATGCCCAAACATATTGTGGCAGGCAAAGGGCCCGCCTCAATATGCCCCTAATAATTACAGAATGGGTTACTATTTCGCCCAGAGAAGGAGGCATGGGGAGAAAAGCGTGTGTTGCGCAACCAAAGGTGCACCGTGTAAAAGGGACTGGGACTTAACCATTACACGGAGCTGCAAGAGAGGGGCACGCAGCGTATCATGTGAAAATAAGGGAACTTATGTATGGAGGTTTACCACACGTGGGAACAGAGCGTCCGAAAAGAATCGGTAGTATATAAAAACGGATAAAGAATGTTTGTACGAAAAAGCAAGAACGCGCAAGCAAGGAATTTACAGCAAGCACCGGCTGAGGCCAACACTAGATATTCAGCCGAGTTTGACTCGCATACTGAAACGAAAGGTATGAAAAAAAGAACTGTACATCATTGAAAAATACTAACGTCCGAATGGTGCAGGAATCATGTTTGTAATAACCATAAAAATAGGAAAAGACTTCTGCAATGAGGCCTTAGAAAGACTGAGCATTCCTACATCGCAGCGAGTCGTACGCTTTTCTAGAATGGTGGATCAGAAGTATGATTATTCTTCCGCTTCCTATTATCATAATACGATGGCTACCCCTCCTGTCACAACACTGCACTGACCAGGAAGCAAGGAGCGTAACGGGAGGACTCACGAGAAATTAGCACCAAAAAGTGACGTCATCATCGACGGATCTATTGCTGAGCAGCCTAGGAGTATTTTAACTAATTTAACCAGAAAAATCGTCTTAAATGGAGAAATTCATCTCTAGCGTAGAAATAAATGATAATATATACTAATTTAGCATTCATCTATAGAAAATTGAAGTGCATGCTGGTGGAAACTTTCACAGCACTGGCGCCGAATTTGTTCTTTTTCGGCGACCTGATTTAACGTCTTTTTCTTGATTGAAGCCTTATTTACACTTCATATTCTGTTCACAGTGCTCTTCACAGAACGTACTTATTCCTTACCAACAAATATAAGCACCGTTATAACCAATTCTGTACGCGAGAGAAACCACAGTAACAGTTAGCCTATTGCTCAAACTTTCTGGACTTGGCGACAACATTTTACGGTTATTTTGCAGCTCAAGTAGCTGGCCAGTCATGAGCGGGAGACTGAATGAAATAAATCGAAAAAATACGGCGATATGTTCAAAAAAACATAGGAAGGCCTGAGGTCCCACACTCACATATTTCGACTCGTCGATGTGATTGTAAATTTGCTGCGTGCGGTCACGGCTAAGTTTTATTTTAGTCCTATTGAGTCCTCCCGTTGCATTCATTGCTTCCTGGCACTGACCGTCCAGAATGAATCGACAGAGTAGCCAAAAATACAAATCCTATTTCAGAACCTCACGAACAAGCAAAGGGTAGTTGAGGCTTGGTAGTGCTGCTGGTACCACACAAGCATACACAAAATATCCTGTCTGCATTTATGCCAAGGAAACTAGAACTTGATACAAATACAAACAATATGGTACTGAAAGCTCGGGAGAGCAGGCAATTCTATTATTATAATATTATATCTTGCAAATTTAACCACCCTAGACACAATAACAGAGATTCAGGAGAGAATCAGTCAAACGATGGATTAATAAGTTTTTTACATTGTTCAGTTATATGACGGATATATAATTTAGTTCATTGAGGTACGAATAGGTAAGTCCCTGATACACAGTGAGCTAGTGAGCAAGTATGTCCCGGAGAGTCGCGTTTCCACAGTAGTGACGGCGTTCTACGTCATAGGTTAGACATTCCAGTAATATATGCTCAACAGTAAGTGGTACCGGTACCAGGCAGTCTAAACAATACGGTGGTTTATCGCCATTCAACAGGAAGCTTTGAGGNGTTTCCAAAGTAGTGACTGCGTTCTACGTCATAGGTTAGACATTCCAGTAATATATGCTCAACAGTAAGTGGTACCGGTACCAGGCAGTCTAAACAATACGGTGGTTTATCGCCATTCAACAGGAAGCTATGAGGCTGTTCATATGAGCTATTCTCAGTCTGCAGAGACTAACCGGCAATGGTCGTTGGTCGCAATCCGTAAAGTTAAATGCTCTCATACGAGCAGACAAGCTAAAATGCAATTTTTGGCAAAGTAATCTTGCGTATTTTAGTAGAGTAAAATGTATGGATCTACACGCCATTTATTTTCTAGCAATAGGCATGCAATAAGTAGATACATTCACCAAAGAGCGAGTGATAATATTAATATATCGGTACTTTATATAGTTACTAAGTACGAAAAAAATCAGTAAATTATTATTATATTGGTATTGTAGCGCTATTTCCGAAACTAAGACGATCAATAGCGATCTAATTGATTTACTCGGCTTACAGCCGGAACCACAACGTTGTGCTCAGGCGGCAAGAGATGAAGGATGAAAAGAGAAGAAGACAGAAGAAAGAAGCGCCCGAGCGGACGGTCCCCTCCGTGGTCCTCAGCACGGGCGAAGGTAAGACCCTCGCAGAAAAAGTCGGTAACCTCGATCGGTGGCCTACCTCGCGGGACAGAAAAGGAAATTTAGAGAGGCTACCTAACTATACAAAACTAACCTCGTCAGCAGGAACTGCGGCAAGCTGCAACATCTCCTGCGGAGAAGGCACTAGGGACCCTTGGGTGCGTGATGCAAAAAATTAATAAAATAATAATGCCAATATAGACTCCGTTTCAAAGACATCAATGCCAACTTTAGATAGAGAATTTCAGCCACCACGCCTACATTTCGCCAGAGATGTATCCGATGATGGATTCAAGTAATAACGTAGTAGCAGTGGCCCAGTAACACAATGATGACCACTACTTATCTTTGTTTTGCAGCCGCAAGGTCTCAAATTGGAAACTATCTTACACGAGTTATCTTGGTTTTAAGGTTGGTCGGCGCGCTAAAAATGGCAAAAAAAAAAAGGGTTCACAGCATGACAACAGTCGAAATGTCAATAGAGAGGTAAAAAAGAAGGTAGAAATACAGACTTAGAAATGAGATGTACCAAAAGTTTAACTGAACATGACAAACAATTTATTTATGATGGGAAGCATTTTTCATGCAAAATTTTTCTACAAGACACAGTGGAAATAAGGTTTTAGATCAGAAGCCTAAAAATGAATGAAATTCGAATCAGATATCAAGATGAACTTCAATTTTTGCAGAGCGATAGCAAGGAGGAAATTTTTGTCTACGGATGGATAGGTGAAAAATTTAGGCAGCTTACTCGCTGTCAACATAGACTGGAAATACAACACGCTAAAATTTCTAGCATTGGGCATAACTTTTAGCATTACAATATGGCTAGTTTTATCATCCTACCTGCATCATAGAACGTCATCTATGCAGTGAAACATCGTGACGAAATAATTAGTTACAAGCTAGACTGGATATTAGTTACCTATGCAGTCTACACAAAATTTGCAGTAGGTGAAATTAGACTATTGAATAATTTAAGGCGCCGTCTCCACAACTAAGGTGATCTAACGGAAGAAGAAACGACATACAGCATGTCAATAGAAACGGGGAACCCATACACGAAGGTGTTCCTACGCAGAATCAACACGCAAGTCGAGAAAGAATAGGAAGGACATCCGCAGTTGGTACAGCATAGTAATCGTTAGGGTGACAAACGTCTTAGTCGCAACAGTACTCATTCACAATGTGGAAATAGTTGTTAAAGCCTATACCGTACCGTAGGCAGAGGAATCGCATTCGCATATACATCTGAAAAAAAAAAAAAAAAAAATTCTATCACGTACTTCCACTAACGGACTGACATTACTGATTTCAGAAATGCTGGCTATCGTGCGGCGCACCGAAAGAAAGATCGATTCTGCTACACAAACAACCAATACAGAGACGAAAACACTTTTACACTAGGGTTACCTCACATCTCATCTAAAAAAAAAGCGGTGGTAGTAGTACGATGTATAAGCAATAAGAATGCGCAAAGAAAATAATAGAATCATGTAGCAGCGTCGCTAGAATAACATTAGGAGTCGACAACAAATAACCTTCTCTTATCCAGCACAAACATCTGAAAATAACTTTTTACAGCCCATTATTCAAGAAGCACTCACAAAAAAGTTTTCAAACCTAGAAGACAAGCCCGTTTCTACCGTATTGGACAGGAATTATTGCACACCTTCTGTAATGCATGTTAACACTTACATGAAAGTAAACGTCTTCACTAATACTTATAAATCATAGCAAGATATGCCATTTCTGATAGGGTGCAGTATAAATACCGTTAATACTAAAATTTTACACAAGGCAAGTTTACCAGCATGTGTAGTAACAAAGAGTTTAAGTCAATATTTTTCTTAGTAATAAGTTACTTCAGCTTATTCACAACTAATCCTCCTAACGGTTCTAACACTGTAAATATTCTCTCAGTGAAAGGCATGTATGTTCTTTATGCATATGGTATCCTATGGCATAGTATGTCCAATAGTAGGTATATTGTTTCATTTCCAAGTTCTCAACAAGAGTAGCTACCAGGCAGTTATCACACACCACTAGATTATGCATCACTAGGGCACATCGCATTATTATTATTACGTTTAACTTCCGTAGCCGCCTGGGGCACATCAAATGACCATTACATACGACAATACTAGCTAAATACAGTATACTGGTGACAGAAAAATCCCCAAAACATACCAGAAAGTGCCAGCAGTTAGCTAACTGGTTAGACTCCAAATTATCATTAGTTAAGGTACTCAATTTGACTACACATACCAACTGGAATATCCACATGCAGTGGTTCGTGCTGAAGATGAATGCCTGTCGAGAGTAAGTTGTGAACCGCTACAGTCAATTGCATATATAGTCAGAGCAATGGCTTCATATGACGGATGGTTCGATAATGACATTATTATATTCAGGGGTTTTCCGCCGCCAACAACAGGAGCAGTGAAGCCCGAAAGGATTATTACGACAACTACAATCCTTAATGGCCTATCACGCTATGCCTCGACAATTGAGAGGTGGGCTGGAGAGAGAGCCTTAGCCGTCTCCCACTCCAAGACCCATTCCAAATTGTTTACGTCAGACATTCACCAATCCAAGACAGACCAAGCAATGATAGCAATCAAGATGGGTGCATTGGACCTCACCCTGGAGCGCAGCACGAAAATCTTAGGCGTGGTGTTTGACCCTCACTTTACTTTTACTGCTCACGTAAAGTAAGTAAGTGGATTCTTGCCGCGCTGGCCGGCGCTAGGTGGGGACGACGGAAGAGACTTTACTATTGACCAATAGGGCCCTCATCAAAAACTTTACGCCGCCCCGGTATGGCTCCCTAATGTCTCTAGGACCGCCGTGAGTAAGCTGCAGGCAGTTCAGAATGCAGCCCCGCGCATAGTCACCGGATCCCACCGCATGGCTTCAGCGCATCACCTCTACCAAGAGATCTCGACCCTACCCGTTGGAGACAGTCTAGGGTTGCTGGCGAAGCAGTATCTCCTCAACGTTATCGCAGGTACATCATCCTGCCTACGGCAGTACTATGGCCTCCTCGGGCCCTCGCCGTATTCGGCACTCTCTCCAATCAAAGTTTGAAACAAACATCGCTCCTCTTCTCACAGATGGGATTCTCCTTCCCGGGCCATACCGCGCTGCCCTGAGTGCCTTACACACCTCTGCTGTCGCAACGGAAGCAGCTGCATATTCCCCTAGGAGGGTCCTGGGATATCAATGCCTGCCTCTCACTGCGAAAAACTCTCTACTCCCCAGATCCTTCCGAACTACCCTCTCCCAGCTAAGATCTGGCCACTGCTCGGTCTTAGCAGATTATAAGTTCCGAGTGGACGGATCGCTGATCCCTCCTGTCAACTGTGCGGACTGGACGAACGATCTGTTCGTCACATATTCTCGTGTTCGAGTCACCCCACTGATCTTTCGGTGAGCAGTCTCTGGCTGGACCCACTTGGGGCTGCGCGTTTCCTCACTTCTCTTCCTCTCTTCGACTTTCTCCCCCCCTCTGCCTAGGCCCCCTCCCAGGCTGGCAACGATGGACCCTGATGATGCCAACCAACAATAATCATTCTCATTGTTCGTCAGGTCAGCGCCCTCGCAGTAGTATCATCAATAGAAATTGGTGGCTCGGCATCGTGTGCCCCTTTTGCACCGGAAACTCGAAGACACCAAACAAACACAGGGGTGCCACACAGAGGTATTTATACCGGTTAATTAAATCACATCAGCAAAGGTATAAAATACTGTTTAGTACTTTGGCGTAATTACATTTTCCGAAGTTACAGGGCTACGGATCAATCACAAGCTCAGCTGATAGCCCTAGCATGGGATGGGAGCGCAGTGCCTTTGGGGTTCAGATGCCCGCTCAAATGTGGGGGTGGCCGCAGTTCGACCTCTCATAGTGAGGGAAACCTATGATTAAATGGCGATGTATGCCAGCACACCTACGGTATTCTGTGCTTACAGACCACTCCTCGATGAAGTAATACATATTAATAACACTTCCGAGAGAAAGTCATACGTTTCAAGGAACTGGTCTCTTTACAGGTTCATATTCGTCGCCCTTCTGGGGAGCTCTGTAATAAGTTCCACTAATAAATCGTCGCAATGAACCTCCCCCTTGCCAAGGTTTGGAAAACATAAATTTTTTGCAGCATCATTATTGGGGCATTCCACAAAAACGGGCCAAACTCTAGGAGGGACATAGGAGTCCAGCGGCAGGGCCTCCGTCGACGCTCCATTCAATGTCTATGGGACAGTCTGGTATGACCAATTCGCAGCTGGCCCAGCACCAGCTCTACTCGTCTTTTGACAATGTGAAAAAGGACACGCTTGGATAATTGGTTTTATCTCGTGGTGTACTTTATCGACATTTCCCCGGCTCCACTTCTACTGACAAGCTGAGAGAGACTGGCGGTTCTGATAGTTCCACAATGGTCGTGACTAGGTACTGTAGTTCGCAGTTTACAAACAGTAGGTCCACAGCCGCCACTACCTCCCTCGTTGCCTGCTAGACCTACGTTAGTAGACAGCAAGCAGGTGTGAACGCTCTTACCTATGTGGGTCAAGCACAGTAGTTGGCTCAGGACATCCGCTACAATACAGCTGACACTGTCATATATACTTGTAGATGGTCTGAAGAGCACTTCTCGGATCGCAAAAAAAAAAAAATGTAAATTTGGTGCCTCAATCTTCATGGGCAAGACGGGAGTTTCAGTAACGGCGTAGAGCTTAGCAGGATAAAATGGTGCTCCTATTATAAGCTTCTTCACAAATATGACGGCACGGTTGGATTTCTGCACAGCCAACCTCATTGTCGGTTCCGGAACTTTCAGTGAAATTAGAAGATTAGAAGTGGACTTTAAATGTTAGAAACGTGGGGCTTAAATCCCAAACTACACCGACTCCCTATTCTCTCAAGGAAGTAAACTTAAAGAGCACGAACGAGCCCAAATATGTAGCTTCCTAACCACTCTACCACTGTAAGTGCAGCAGACCCCAGACGTGCTATGCTCTAGCAGGTTGGTAGGCAGACACAGTCAAAGATGCTCATTGAAGACAGTCCAGTACGATCAGCAATTCAGGTGACATGCAGTACCTATCTCAGTAGGATGCAATCAAAAGTGTAGGTACATTATGCAAGGTAAACTGGCACTTAGATCATAAAAACATTTCACTAGGTACTTTATACAGTACCTATAATGGCAGCAATAATAAAATGCCGATAGTGCTAAACCAAAGCATTATCAAAGCACTTAGCATCACATGTGTCACACAGCAGGCAGTATCAAAATAAATTTCAATACTCGGCGGGCAGACACAAGATTTGTTGAAGAGGAAGAATGTGCGGTAGCTACAAAAACTACAGCATTATATACCTACTAAAGCAGGGTGCACGACGTCAATAATTTAAGCTCAATAACAATGAAACAACTAGAGGACTCTGAGAGCGCATACCTCCGCCAAGTGAGCCAACTTTAGCGAAAATTCAAATTGGCTCTGAAACCATAATTTTCTTTGCATAAACTCGAAAATCTAATCATTTGTGCCTTTTTATATAAGTAACAGCTTGTTCAATTTTTTTGAAGATCCGTTCATAACTTTTTGAGTTATACTGTTAACAAACGTTTTGACAAATATGAGTCAAACATACAAACGAACCAACCGATCTGCACCAAAACTTGATCATTTATGTCTTTTACAATTACTAACAACCCCTATAAACTTTATGAAGATCCATTCATTAGTTTTTGAGTTATTGTGCTAACAAGCATAAAATTAAAAACAGTGACAAACGCACGAACGAACAAACGGACCATTACCAAAATTTGGTCATCTACTCTTTGTTATATACCTAACAACTCATGTTAATTTCATCAAAATCCATCCATAACTTTTTGAGTTATGGCATCGAGAAAAATGACGTAGACAAACAAACAAACAAACGGATGGACATATCATCACCAAAAGTTAATCATCTGTTCCTCCCAACATACCTAACAATCCCTGTAAATTTCATTCAAATCGGTTCATAACTTTTTGAGTTATCTTGGTGACAGACAAAGAGACAGACAGACACGACGAAATACATAACCTCCTCGGCGGAGGTAATTAAGCAGCGCTAAAACTAGATAAGAACTACTGAGATAACAGATCCAATGGCTAATCAGTTTTGTACTCAAAACTTTGAAGTTTTGTTTAGCAAAGCTGGATAAACTGCATTTCAAGTTAATGGCGTCTCCAGCAAGGTAAATCTGTAAGGAAAACATAGCGATTCTTGTAGGTGAACTTTTTGTTCACTATGAATTTTCTAATTCTAGCTTATCGACGGTGAGAAGTGAGGCAACAAGGTAATTAACAATGATGCATTAATTTCTTTTTCTCTAAAGTACAGTAGCTACTGTACTGTAGCTGATGACGAGAAGCCGACTCTTCAATTATGTTTGGTAGGGATGTAGTCACACCAATCGACTGCACTAAAATTGCATCAAATAAGTGACTGAACAAACGAGAACACTGCATTTAGCTACGCTGATAATCTAGCAAGATTACCTACTCTAAAAACAAGCACTTCACATACACGAGACGGTATGCCAAAAAGCACCAAATATTAGCCTAAAAATTGTCAACATCAAAGTAGAAAATGCATGTGAAGCTCGCCAATTATACGTTGCATCTAAACTCGCTAATGCATATGCATCTAANGCCTACTCTAAAAACAAGAACTTCACATACACGAGACGGTATGCCAAAAAGCACCAAATATTAGCCTAAAAATTGTCAACATCAAAGTAGAAAATGCATGTGAAGCTCGCCAATTATACGTTGCATCTAAACTCGCTAACGCATATGCATCTAAACAGGTAATGCCTTGGAGACGGTTTTCTTGACGACAGATGAGCAAATGCCAGAGAAGAAACGAAGGCCTGTTTGGCCTCCAGGGACGTTAGATATGACGAAACATAACAGAGCCAGCACCTGTAAGGGCAACGCTAATTAGATACAGCCTGTAACATGGAAGCCTAGTAAAAAGAAACAGAAGAGAGAGAGGAAGCTGGAATATGTATTATACATACAGTTGCGAGCATAATTAAGGGACAAAAATAAAATATTCATATCTCAAAAACTGTAAGAGGTTCAACGCTGAAATTTTAACACAAAAGAGGTATTGGGATACCTAATAATATGCTAAGAATTTATTACGATCCGAAGGATAAGAAAAAAGTTATGTATATTTAACTTATAATTATG
>LQNS02278094.1:29830473-29844828 GCA_001587735.2 Parhyale hawaiensis
TACGATTACCACAAACGACTCAGCTGTCTCCACTTGTATTCAATACAGCGCAGATTCGAACGATTTACAATCATATATGTTTGGAAAATTCTGGAACGTATCACTGTGAATGTGAATCAACGGATTGTCGTCAGACACTCGGAAAGAACTGGAAGGACCTGTGATATCCGTATCCCACGCAGAGATGGTGGAAAAGCTGTGGCCACAAAATATTCTCATAGCTTCGCTGTACGAGGAGAAAGATTGTTTAACAAAATGCCTCGGCATATTCGAAACGCCACTGATATCAAAATTGTAGAGTTAAAAAATTTGCTGGATTCACATTTAAGAAGAATACCAGATAGACCAGCGGTCACGTGCACTGGTGAGATAATTCGCTGCTGGCTTTCTCTTTGGTTTCAAACTGCGGCACCACAGAAGACACCCAGCAGAGTGACTCCACACACGTGAGGTGACGTGAGAAACGTCACCTGGACTTCTTCCGAAGATCCTCAAGGTAAGGTAAGGTAGCGCCATACGGTGTCTACCAAAGCATTTCTTAAAATATTAGGAGTCATGTCACCTGGCCGCTAGAAGCGTCACAAGTGGTGTGTCTGTTACGTGCAGTATTGATGATCGCTGCTTTATCTGAAAACGTGGGTTTCATTCCAAAATAGCACCTGTTACGTTAGAATTCGAATACTGGAAGGGGCTAACTGATGACTCGTGGGATCTTCTGCTCGTATATTTGACGCAAAAGAGACACTAGCTACGATGATAATACTGTGACTCGAATAAAAAAAATTAGGTGCTATGGAAAACTTCGCTCTAAAGGTAGCGCTGTCAAGTTTAAATTCGAGCGAAATAAACCTGTAAACGGTAGCGGTGCTGATCTTCAGGCGGGGACTAGCTTCACTAGCTTCAGATACAGTAAGATTACTCCTGCTATGGCTCCTTAGGATTAACAGTGAGAGTTTGACAACTTCCCCAGCACAACTTGAGTTCAAGGTACAATAGCTTAGCCCCGACCAGAGATCGTGAAATAGGTATGTTGAACTCCGATTCGGCAAGCTTCGTAGGTAACAGGTAAACAAATGATAACCAGCCTGGGCAGTGTAAACAATCGCGGGGAAAGGAATTCGAACCGCTGATGAGTTTTCTCATAGAAATGATGCTTGAAAACACTCGATAAACTACGAGCAGTTTGGAACTTCATAAACTTGATTATAGAGGCATTCGACCCCCCCCCCCCTGACGAGGTCATGAGGTGGGGGTATGAGAAAAAACAAATGCCTATTAAGGGTTAAACAAGTTAGGCAATTTCTATGAAAGGATATAACAGACTAGGCAGCAAGGATTGTACCTATTCTAAACATGACAGCTTTCCACTATTTTCTAGACATCTTAATTTAAACATAAATACATGGAATGTAGTCGCTTTTAGCAATTCTCCGCACAAAATATTGAAACTTAATTAGGGTCACTGAACTTCGAGGTATCTCTCAACATATGGAATAAATTAGAATTCAGACAGATGAGCACATTACTGCTACATATTTACAAGGCTATTTATAAGGAAGCAACAAAGCATCCCAAAGCGTTACGGGCGGTGACAGCATAAAAAAATGTAGTGTGAACCTGCCTTAAGAGGCGGAGCGAAGTGTCTATCTTCGACATTTGGGAGGATGTGTAATTCTTGGCCTAAGGACGTAGTTCACATTCGATGAAGACTGAGTGTGTATAAAAAGAGATCGGCTGAACCCTTAAGAAATGAAATGAGTTTTGGCTGAGGTCGGGCATTTTGTGCTGTAGCGATCATCTTTTCAACTAAATGGAAGAGCCAAATGCATACTCCCTTGTCTTGGTGTACAGTGATGTCTTAGTATGTTGCCTGTGTGATGCTGGAGTGCAAGGCAGTGGACTCCGGTGCTGCGGCTCCTTTAGCTCACTAGAACACTTACGCGGCTTCAAAGGCGAGTTACCATAGAGTCGCCAAAGAAGTAGAACACATCGGGTGTACTTGCGAGTGACTATGATTATACTGGATATTGTTTAAGCCTCCGTTTCCACTAAACGGCGATTTCACAGAGGGGGAAACGAGGGACATGTCGATAGAAACGTGGAATCCATGCACGAAGGTGTTTCCAAACAGTATAAACGCGGATGGAAATAGCAAGCCGGGATGGAACAGGAAGAACTTGCGAGTGAAGGATTGATAGTGTCATAGTAGAATACGAAAAGGATTATCTAAGAACATAGGGCCTATATTACGGTATTATACGCGGAATAGCAACTCAGGAACTAGAAAAACAAAATAGATTGTGAGCAGAAAAAAAGGAAGTCGTCACAGAAAAAAACGAAAAGAAGCCCTAGAGATAGTGCTCTCAAAACATGGGTAAACCGAACCCCCTAAGCCAATAATCTACGGCTCATATGCCTTATGACAGATGTTGGCGGCATAATAAGCACAAGAAGCAAGTCTTACCTGGCATGTGTGAGTATCGTAAGAGGAGCTGTGTGCTCCTGGAATATGGTGAGGGCACGGCGGGCGACTTCCTTAGGCAGCGTCTCCACACACTGCAGGAAGTCCTGGCCACGATCGGCCAGAATTGAACGGGCTTTTGCAAACGTCTGCAATGGTTGGCCGCCGTGAGTCAATTGTGGACACGTGCAAAAATACTCAATGTACTGGCTATATAATGTTTTCTTTTATTCTCCCACCGACACCTAGAAATTTCGAACCTTGGCACACATGAGATACAGTATGTACATTAGAACCTACATAACAGAACACAGAGGTCCATTCCAGAGAGAAGTCGGAGCCCAGTTTTGCTGCACGCTAAGCTATTTCAATTTTGTACATGTTAAATTTGAACGGCGTAAAATGGGTAATAGTCGCCAATGGAAAGAGTGTGCAAATAGGGTAAGAAGCAGCATACTGTTTGTCGATGAGCAACGTAATCTCAGGTGGGTCATAGATAATGGAAATGAACTGCCCCTGAAAGCACAAAGCGGGTTCGAAGTTAAGTTACATGCTACTGAAAAGGGATTGTGATGCTGAGTAGAGTGCTGCTCCCAGGATTTCTCTAAGCAATTTTTGAATGAGTTGACTGTCTGCACTCCAAAAACTTCTGAAGGGAGCCCATTCCAAGTGTTCACTGTGCAGTTCCTCACTAACGGTCAACTTATTTGATGTTTTAACGTTTGCCAAACGATTTGGGGCGATTTTTTTAAGCTCCTCAATTCAGGATTGCAACCGCTGACACAGAGTAGAGGCCGTCAAGGTTGTTTTTAATGTAGCTGTGAGCTGTCACAGCTGGTGCTGAAAAGAAATGTGTCTGAACTCCTAGAGGCAACGTCTCCATTACTTGCTGCGCAGATATAATGTTCTCATCTCGCTTCGGATTCCTTCCTTCTATCTTATCAATATCTTACAATGACCTCACAACAAACTATGATGGCAAACGAGTGGTTTCTATAAGGGAGGGGATGGGTAATGTCCTTTGATTTGCATTTACAATTCCTAGTAATGAAACCCAGGGCTAGGTTTGAAATTTTTACAGTACCAACGTGGCAACGTTTAAGGATAGACCCTCAATTCCAACAGCCAACCATTACGACAACCAAACTATTAGAAACTGATCAAGTGCAGTGGTTTCCGCATTCACAGCTATTTTAGTCATAAATTAATAACCATCTCCATTCAACAGATATAGCTACCAGTACTTCAATTCATGCATATGATAATGAACAGCAAACCATCAGAAACACAGGGACCATAAACGGTGGGGAGATAAGTCACTGCTGGCTCTCTCTTTGGGCACAAGCTATGAGCCAACAGAAAATAAGCATCGTGCTATACACCCGTGAGGTACTAACGTGAATAACATCACCTGGACCTCCTCCGGAGGTGCTTCAGGTAGGGTAGCATGTCTAGTACCCGTCCACCATGCTAGTAGCCGTCCACTTGGCACTAAAAAACTTCCTGTGAGAAAATTAGCAGTGCTAGAAAGCCGTACATAGGCTTAAGCTGTAGGCTAAGTAGTGGCGCACCATCCCTGATAATGACGGGATAAAAGAATAAAATAAGAAAAAGTGGTTTTCACATTATTTCAATAAAAACATGAAAAAAATTTGAAAACCACCACCATTTTTCCTGTTTTGTTTTTTTTTTTTTTGCCCGTCATTTTCAGGGATGGTGCGGCACTACTTAGCCTGCAGTTTAAGCCTATGTACAACTTTCTAGCACTGCTAGTTTTCACACAGGAAGTTTTTTAGTGCCAAGTGGACGGTTACTAGCATGGTGGACGGGTACTAGACATGTTACCCTAGTAGCAAAGCCAACGCCAAATGTAAAGCCAGCACTATGAGTCCACGAAAATATTATATTGTGGTTTTTTCTGCCGCATTAGCTACGAAGACTATACAAGGTGTTTTTTTTTTTGTACGGACAACTCAAAATAAAATAATAGGCCTAAATCGATTTTCATGAATGATAAAAGACCCAAAACTCATTAGTTTTCGAGTTATCATGACTTAGAGAAATTTAAAGCTTCAAGTAGGATACAACTTGCGCACCATTATTGATAGTTCAACACGTTTCCAACCCCACCAAAGCAGTTTAATTACTTTTACAATAAAAACTGCAAGTCTTTTATGGTTAAGAATAATATCAGCAGTTTGCATTTAACGTAATCACACTCTGTATGGCGGACACTACATCGTCAAAGATTACATCCGTGTCGTTTCCAAAAAGAATGCAAGGGTTGCAGCCACCAGATTTTGGACCTCTTATACAATTCTGTTCACAAATGGAGCGTATTTTACTAGCGCGGGTATTTTTAACATTCCCAATAAATATCATTGGGCTCAAAATTAATAATCCTCATGTCATTCCAACAAATAACCAGAACGCCTTGCGGCGTAAAACCACACCCGCGGTAGGGGGCAAATTCAACGAAAGTCATATTCGATGGCCAGCTAATCCTAGTTTTTAATATGGATACTGAGCCCAACTAGGTTACATCGCTACGCCCCTAATATATTACCTATATATATAAGAATAACATACAAAAAAACAGAACGCTCCATGCTCCTGAAGATATGTTGCGGTGGAGGCAAATCCGCCGTGGTAGAGGAAAATTCAACACCGTCATTCGTTACGGGAAGCTAAGACTAGTTTTTGGCATGGGTCACATCTAGGTCAACCCACCAAACTCCATACAAAAAATTATGAACATTGCTCAACTTCTTTGACCACTTATTGGGTGGACATACAAATATGTACTGTATACTCGAATCTCCAACGAAAACATTATCACTACTCTCACTTCATTCGCGGGTTATAGGTAATCATCAGCATCGATTCAGTGTAAACGCGTGGGCACGAAAGTGTTCGGAAAACGTGCTGAAATATCAAATTTAGCGATAACATTGGCGCACACGTAGTATCTTACTTGAAGCCTTAAATTTCTTTAAGTCATTATATCTCAAAAACGAAAGAGCTTGGGGCGTTTTATCACTCCTGAAAATAAATTTATTTCAAGATTTTCTACCTAAGGTTGAAATTTGTCCTTACAAAAAAGAAACACCCTGTATAACAGCGAAACAATTTTGTATACTGTAATATAGTTTAGAAGCTGAGTCGAACTCAGATGAGCTCTATTAGAATACGTAATTTTGACCAGGTGCACCATGTCTGTCAGGAAATAGGGCGCGAGCATCTTAATTAAACTTCACGCGGCCCGGCCGAACAAAATCGCTCAGTGGAGCGGTGCAGGGAAGGAGACGACACGCGAAAAGAGAAGAAGACAGAAGAAACACCCGTGCGGAGGGTCCCTTCCGTGGTTCCCCACACGGGAGTCGTTAGGAGTCCCATGGGTTGGTTAGCTTTCCAACATTCGGCGGCCCACCTCGTAGAACAGAATGGGAAATTTAAGAGAATCTACCTAGCTTGACAAAACTAACCTCGTCAGCAGGAACTGCAGCAAGCTGCAACATCTCCTGCGGAAAAGGCACTAGAGACCCTTGGGCGCGTTATGTTAAAATATATTGTTACAAGCTCTTTCTGGGCTCAGTGCCCCTCCATCTGTTGAAGTAGGAGGTGGTGCGGTGCTGCAGGCGCAACTCGTCTGTCGGTCCCCGCATGGTGGACTCAACTGTTAAGAATCGAGGCATTTTTGAAGGTGTGGAGTAGCAAGCAGAACCCTGTTCGTCAAAAGAATCAGAGATGGACCGGCTACCTTCCAATTCCACAGCCCTGATGACACTTGTCAACAGTCCAGCATGGCAATGAGTGAATTGACGTCATAGAGAAAATGTATGGGGACGTTCTTGCCCAATCCCTGCCTCATATATAAGGGTTCACAGGCTCCGTGTATGAACGGCCTGAGTTTGCTTCGGAAGTATGTACTAGTATTCTCCTAGGTTTACCATCGCACCCACCACAAAGAGTTATCCAAGAGGTGAGGCTCGGTGCGGCCGCCGTGGGCGTAACACACCATGGGCGACCAAGTGTTCAATGCCACATTATTTGTCTCGAGTCGGTCACGTGCGCTACTATGGGCAGGGAAACAAGGCGCTCAAGTGGACGGCCTCTTCCGTGGCCTTCCACATGAGAGAGTGGAGGAGTCTCGCGGACTAGGTCGGCTACCTCGATCAACAGTCCACCTTGCACAACACAAAGGGAAACATGGAGAACCTACGTATCTAACTTAACAAGATTAGATAGGCGGCAGTACACGAACCAAGAGGCCAATTCCCAGGGAGACACCGCGACTTACGCCCCGGCCCTCTATGAGCCATTGCCATTATGTCAGTATGATGCAAACGACTGAGGAAAGAAGAAGAAAAAAGGGGAAGAATCTCAGCCAAAGAGACAACCATTCAAGCACGCAAGCATGATCTATAGCCGCTGATATGCGGAGCTACGAGACGTCTATCTAGTTGAGGCGAAAGAGAAAAGAATATGGATTAAGGTGGCCTCCGAAGTTTAGGCCTTTAAGAGTTTGCAACTCCAGGAGGGAGAGTTCTTAGCTGTGGAGGATATCTCTCCCAATGTTTGTCAAGACTATTGTTAAACGCGTTGACAGTCTCCGCACTGACAACGTCGGAGGGGAATCCATTCCAAATGTTCACTATGAAATGTGGAAAGAACTGCTGACTTAAGGTTGTTTTTCGAGTTTCATGCTTGAGTGTTTGACTGTTGTTTCGCAGGCAATCATTAACGTCTCTTTCAAAAAGTCCCGTTGAAGATTTTCAAATAGGTACTCGAATGTTCCTAGTAGTTGCCCCTGAGTAGTCTTTGCTCGAGAGAACAGGCCTAGTTATTTTAGGCGACATTCGTATGGCTTGTTTCGCAGCTGAGGTATCAATTTTATTGCTGTGTTGGACTCTCTCCAGGTTACTGAAATCTTTACACAAATGTGGTGACCAGAATTGAACAGTAAATTCCAAGCGTGGGCGCACTAACGCCTGGAACAAGGGAATGATTATGTCCTTGAACTTGCATTCGAAATTCATTGAGATGGAATCCCAGCACTCTGCTTGCCATTTTCACACTCTGATCAAGATGATGACTGTGTTGGAGTTTGTTAGTAATTGTCATTCCCAAGTCACGTTGTTGGATGACAGCTCCCAATTGTGTCCCGTTTATTTTGATTTGGGTTGAAGGTTTCTCCGGCTCTACGTGCATCACTGAACATTTGTCGACATCTGCCACGCTGTGCTCCATTCCATGAGGTGGTCAAGGTCTTGTTGGAGTTCAGCTCTTATTGTAGCAGAATGACACAGTTTAGTATCATAAGCGAATTTGCTGATTTCACTATCGACATTAAGATCGAGATCATTGATATAAATTATGAACGGAAGTGGGCCAAGCACGCTACTTTGTGGAACCCCTGGTGATACCGGTAGCCAGTCGCTCGTCTCTCCTTCGAGCTCCACTCGCTGCTGCCGACCCATAAGCCATGCCCGGATCAAGCGTAGTCTCCCTGGATGACATGGGCTTCCAATTCTTTCATTAGCAGTTGATGGGGGACTTTGTCAAAAGCCTTCAGGAAGTCTAGATACACGAGGTCAACACCCTTCTCTTTATCTTTAATTTCTGTTACTATCGAAAAGAAGTCCACTAGATTTGTTACGCAGCTCCTTCCATTGTGGAAGCCGTGCTGAGTGTCGGATATGAGCTGGTGCAACCTCAGGTGATCAGTGATGCGCGTTTTCAAGACGCGTTCGATGGTTTTGCTGACGACCGATGTAAGACTGATTGGTCGATAGTTGCTGGGGCTTTTCTTATCCTCCTTCTCATGTATCGGGATCACGTTAGCTAGTTTATAATCTTGTGGAACTTCTCCTCTTCTTAAAGACTGACTGAACAATTTGAGCCGTGGCTTCAAGATGACCAGAGTCATTTCCTGTAGACACGGGGAGAAAGAATTATCTGAGCCAGTGGATTTGTACACATTCAGGTGGGTCAGTTCTTGAAGGATCTCGATCTTCGTGAAAACAAATGTGTGTATGGGAGTAACTTGCATCGGTGTTGGTTCAGGAATATTCGTAAGATTTTCAATAGTAANGCCGAGCATGCACACACAACTGCCGAGTCAGCACACCAAGATCTGCAAAGAGCTCGTGTGCACGGGGAATTGAACGAGCGATACAAGGTGTTAGAGCTGAGAACGGAAGCATGCAGCTACCGTGGCGAAGGTAGGTAGGTACTCAGGTTAACCCCTGGGTTCATAAAGTCCATACATATTTTAACAGGGAAAGGGCCCTCCAGGATATACCCGTGAAAACAGCTTGCCAAGGAAACTTTTCTTGTCTTTACCATACCTCAGCATCTTCCAGTGCAGTGTTGGCACGAGTGATGAAACGCATGAACATTTCACCGGATGATTTGGTAATTACAGTGGCACATTCGCTACCACACAGAGCCTCACGCACATCTCGTAGCCTCTCTGTAAATAGACAAGAAAAAAACTTCTGTAAAGCTGAAACAGGAATTAAGCAAGGAGGAAGTAGTGTATGAGTACGAAGGTTTTTGATGTAGCTCGGTAGGAATAAAATCGCCATGTTTTGCCAAACTAATCTTCACAATGGAAAACCAATCACCAATTGTCGTGACGTCACGACAGGAAGCCATTAGTGACGTCTTGACCGTCTAATTGGCTTCTTGCATGGGCAGATTCTCCTTTACAACAGAAGCTCCCAATTCGCACGTTTATAATTCGGGCTAAAACTTTCTACCTCAACGCTCCTAACACAGGAAACCGCTCCTGATTAAGGGATTCTTCACAAAAAAAAAAGTTTCTTCTTGGAAGCCCCACACTGAATTTATTTCCTTCTCTTAAAGGTAATTTACATACATAGTATAAATAACTAAGCAGACAAAAGGGAATAGCGGTGAAATTAACCTGTCGGTGGACAGTTACGAACAAGGAACAAATCGGAAGATCGACATGAGTCGATGCTAGCCACTAAACAGGTCAAATGATGATCAACTACGATAGCCGTTCCAAAAGTAAAGCATCCTAAATTTTATTCCACTCGTAGGGATGCAAGGGGATAAAAAATTGCATTGTTATGATGACTGATCATATACGGTCATGACCTGAAAGTTTCACCTCTCTGGTGCAAATACTCACGGTGTGACACTCTAAAAAGCAATCCCTGTCATGGACGTGCGTCAGAAAGACAACTGCGTGACTGACTTCCTTTATGCAGAAAAAATTGAAGCAGTATTCACCGGGGCCTAGCAAACGTTTAGAAGCCGAAGCACTTGATGTCAGCACAGGTAGGAGATGGGTCGTTGATTTCACAGTGGCGATAGAGACAAGAGTGACAAATAGACGCCTATGCATCGCCACCACCCCGGAAAACAAAGTGCGCCTCGATCAACTCATCTGCACCGATTCGCAAATAACGGGTAATGGTATGCATGTAGCGTTGGATATGGGTGTCAATTGTGACTGTTCTGTTGAAACGTAGATCAAGCTGATGGCCTGGCCGCACTGGCTACAAACTCGCCATTTCCTCCAATGTGTACCAAGTAGCGGCAGTAATACCTACCGGTTGGTCATTTCTAGCAAAAAAAAAAAAAACCATACAAGTATCAGGAAAAGATAGGGAAATATGCCAATACACTGGCAAGCTGATGGTAAACTTCGTGAAGGTCACAAGAACACTTTGTATCAGGTTGGTGCAAAAGTTTTTGCTGATTTATAAGAGGAATTTCAATTGATACAGCCCATGCATATTCTTATAACTTGCATATAACAACACGAGTAACTTAGCTATAATTTTTCTTACAGATTATGAAAGCACTTTTATATTTTTCTGCAGCATTTGCCCCCATGTTCATCCCATCTGAAAATCACATTAGAAACGCTTTACCCAACGAGTCTTATAAAGGTTCCAGTGCAAGTGCAGCAGCACAAACATTCAGGGTGTTTACGGAAGAGATGCAGTGAAGGAGAGAAGTTGCAGGTGATGGTTGACCTGTTTTTGGAAAGGTAATTTCAGCATGAAAGAGGAGGAAAAGGAGTCATCTTCCATCATGAAAATGCTCGCCAATTTGGTTGGGAAGCTTTGCCTCATCCAGCATATTCTCCTGACCTAGTTTCTACTTATTTCAGGGATTGCAAAACCATTTAGATGGCCTTAGGTTGACATCACGAATAGAGATTGAAAATGAGTCAGATTCATGTTTCGCATCAAAACCATAAGAATTTTACAAAAGAGGCATTTATAAGCTCGTGGACAGTTGGAATAAAGTCATAGAGAACAAAGGAAGTTACCATAGAGACTTAGTGAGTGAAATTTTTCAAAGACAGTGCACAGCGTTTCATTCTCAATATGAACTTTTATATCGGCAAAAACTTTTGCACTGACCTGATAAATGTATCGCAAAAAAATAATGAATAACTTCTCCCATATGTTGCATTCTTCAGTGTCCAGCTGGTGCAAGGAGTTTTTGTACTATTGAAACAAAAATACTAGCATATCTTCTGTTGGCGTCCTTGGAAGCTATTTTCCTATTTTACCCAAATGGTTACTGAGCTTCTGTCGAAAATGGCGCCACATTTTTGCCCCGACTCGTGAAATTCGTAGATGGATTTTGCATCCCATCTCTCTATAGCCTAACTGAGCATCAGCTTATGATGGGGGAGTGTTCTTGTTCTGGCTTTATTTCCAATGTCCGTTTTGCCAATCCTAAATAAAGTCAACTGCCAGTTACTTTGTACCGTTGTTCCAGTTGTAGCGAGTGGTGTGCTTCCAGGAGTTGGAAAACTAGAAAACCACGAGTCCTTCTCAACTAGCTACCCTGCTGGCATTGAAAGGCTTAGGATTTTTTTTCATTTTTCACTTTTGCATTAGCAACATTTGATATGTTCGTTAGTATTGCATTGCTTAGCGGAGATCTGCGCTGTCGGGAGTGCAGCGCTATTTTTATCTGCTGTCTAATGCATTTTCTACCATTCATAAATAATCAGTAATGTCATGTTGTACTATTCGTTGTGAATTCTTTTTAAGTTGCGTCCGAATGTTCAGTTGTGAGGTTTATCTTCGGTGCAGAATACGAGGTGGTCAGACTGTAGTGCTGACTCATTGTGTGGTGACTGAACGTCGTAAAGTTCTTATTTATTTACATCTGATATACATCACTAATAAGAGTAAATTACAAGTGGTGTGCAACTAAGGCATAGTTGCACACCACACCAGGCATTAAAACTAAGTGTAGCAATGCTCCAAGGTATAGATAACTAAGGTGCAGCGTCTACACAGCTGATGCTGGTCATGCTTACCAGACGCATATCTATGTACCGGTACTATGTAGCTTTGGTAAGCACATTTGTGATTTGAAAGTCTGCTAATGGCGCTAGCACACCAGAAGCAATTTAGCGAGAAGCTGGCAGGCCAGTAGTTTTAGAGAAGCACGGAATGCATTGGAGCGCGCACACCAAACAGCGGCTGCGACCTGCTCAACTGCCGCTGTTCACGCTCCAATGCCGCTATAGCTTCTGGCTAAAGCGCTTTTGGTGTGCCAGCGCCCTCACTTCAGGGGGCCTTTAAAGGGTAGGAAGTCTTATATAATACCTATCACCCGATAGAATATCTAGATACAGTAAAACCCCTCTAATCTGACCCTCAATAATCTGAAAACCTCCTTAATCCGTACATTTAATTATTTTTTGATGATAATCCGAACAAATAAGCATTTTTTGGATTAATGGGGTGAAGTACAGAGTGAGCATTTGTTCGGAATATAGCTAATCCAAAAAATTGTTTATTCTTATTGCGGTAAATAAGTTTGTAGAAATACCTCTGTAGGCTAATTGGTATATGAGCTTCCCATTTTTCGGATTGAGGAGGTGATGTGCGAAAAAACTGCGAGAGGTGCTGCGCAGAAGGACAAAATACGGTGTTGTCAGCTGCTAAGCATGCCTCCTTGTCTTCAGTTCACCGCCAGCTATGAAAAGGTTTGCGTGCGCTCCATTCGTTTCATAATAGTTTTGTGGGTGTTATTTCTATATGTAATTTACCTCTAGGTATTATTTATAAAGTGTTGTTCACGCCGCGGTATGAGTTCTATGTCCTGTTTTATGTATAAAAACGTGCCCCATTCATTTATTTGCTTACAACACTAGGCTACAATCGTGTGTGCTGAAGTGAAGTGTAGTCTAGAGTACACTTTCAAGTGTTCTTATGTTTCATCATTTATGTATGTATCTACAGTATTACTGTATAGCTACCTATACATATACATTTACTGTGCTGTATTCTTTTTGTGTTCTGCAGTTGCAGTAACTATGTACAGTAATTTCATGATTTTTTTCAGCTGTTTCATACTTAATGTGTAACATTCATACATACATTATTGTGTTACGGTACGTCCAGTCTATACAAACGTAGGGTGCCATTCAATACAAACAATCTCTATAATCCATATTAGGGCAGAATACCGAGATTTTATTTGGATTAGTAAGTAGCTACCCCGGTAATGTGAAATCCCCATTAATCTGTCACCTGCCCGCAGTAGCGGCAGGCTGGAGCGTCTGACGTCGACTCTCAAGGTCGCTGGTTTGTACCCAGTTCCTAGCTGGGCATTTTCTTAGCGTGCTTGTGTGATCGGTCAGCGTCCAGTCTGCATAGTGCTGCGGGTTACTGACCTTCCCTAGCAATGGGGAGGGTTGGGGGGTCGCAGATATTGTCGCATGGAGTCTTCCACTACTGGCGCCAGAGCTCTAGACATCTGTGGCTGACTGCAGTCGTATACTCCTCTGGGACCTGTTGGTCTATATCTGCAGCACAAACCAGTACATGCGGGTTTCCCAGTTGGGGGTACGGTCAAGTTGACTTTACCTTTTACTCCCTTCTTCCCGTGCTGTGTGGATTAGATGGGTTTTACTGTACATGCTTGTGAGGTCAGCAAGCATGGGACCCTTTTGCTATAGCGGCAGTTTGAGAGACAATTTAAGGAGATGGCTTCCCCTGGATCTATCAATAAAGAGTTTGCTGTACTTAGCTAAGATCTTTGCTTTGGTTACACGGTTTATTCTGGTGCTTACCAGTACTGTCCGACCCTTCCTTCATTATTGTTCTTGATCTTTCTAGCATTCATTAAATACATCTTGTCTTACATGAACACAAATGTAGGTAGCTATGCGTTTTAACTATATATAGCTACGTCATATACATCACGAATTGATTTACTTTTGGGAAGATGTTTTATTATTAACAGTAGGATAAGAGCTACAATTATAAAAGACATTTTCAGTTAGATGGTAGTTATATTCTTTTGACATTGAGCTTTCGATTCATCTTCAATCATCTTCAGGAAAAACTATTGAAGAATTTTGAAATTTGGTGCAACAAGGAAATACATATATGGTATTTTCCATTTCGCTAGTTCATTTTCAGACAATTAGACCACTCAGTTAGTGGCAGGTTAACTTGATAGCTTTTTTCCACCTAACAAGTGCTTAAGAGAAGCTATGCCATTGACAATGTAGATTGTGTAATTGAATAATTGTTTTGCATGACTAAGAATACATTCTTCAAAAGTTCATTGCTTGGCTATTCTAACACTTTCAACCTAAATATGTTAAGTATACAGTAAAATCCCTCTAATTCGCACAGCACGGGGAGGGGGTGATGGATTAGTGGGGTATTTACAAATCCGACAAAAACCTCTGTATTCCGTATAATACGGATTACATAGAGATTGTTCGTACCTTCTGCGTAGCACCTCACTCAAATTTTTTGCTCCTCACCCCCTTAATCCGAAAAATGAGAAGCGCCTTGTACGGATTACAGAGGTAGCCTATTTGTACAAACTCCGTACTTTACCCTATTAATCTGAAAAATGCTTATTTG
>LQNS02278094.1:29939680-29964117 GCA_001587735.2 Parhyale hawaiensis
AACGTAAGACGTAATTAACGTCCACATTAGAGGAGGAGCGAATGTCTGCTTTGTTTTAATATTCGCGAATACGAATATTTAGTCAAAGTTTCATCTCTTAAGTAATATGGCATTTTATTTGGATTCTAGAGTCTGGACTCTGAAGTGGACTACCTATTCAAAATTCGAATTCATTGTAAGAGTTTAGCCATAGAACATTGAATAGCTAATTGAAATCCACTAAATTTTCTTTGTTTCCAGGCTGCGGGACAAGGACCCACTCTAACACGAATCTCACCAACCTCTTTCCCAAACTATCACCCTTTCAAAGAGGATTATTTACTAGTAGATTGACTAGATTCACTAGATTGCATGCCAGCCATTATTACTGTTGCTAGTGCAGGTAGGTATACGTTCAGTTATCTAATACCTAAATTTTATTATTGGCAGGTTGAACTTCAAAAATAACAGTTTTTCTGCTTTTTCACCAGTCACGTTACCTCGTTTTTCATCGTATACTAGGCCAGCATCACTAAACTGACGCTCACTCGCAACACTAGTTGGCGGACAAGCAAGATAAGACTTCGCTAACTGAGGAAGAGCAAGATAAATATGCGTGCATCTTCCACGATTTTAGAGGATCTTCATCGGTGGATATGCTTAGATATCCGCATGTCTACATGCGAATGCGAATATTTGAAACCATGCGAATATTTGCGAATGAAAATATTTCGGTCCACCTTTAGTCCACATTCGTAATCATGCAGACTTGTGAAAGGTACGGTGATACGTTTTTTATATAATAAAACGTATAGTAAATAAAAAATCACACTTCTTTGGAACATGCTGCATATTTCATTGCTATTTGCTGGTCAACTATGCCGAATTTTACAAATAAATCACCAGTATTCGCTTCATAATTTCCAGCATAATTACGGTCAGGGTCCAGTTACCACTGTTGTTACACCCTGGTGGTAGCAGCTGGTAAATTTTAAGGATATTTCATCTTTGACTGCAATATAATGTTAATTGTGAAGGTAGGCTAATGGGTAGCATCCATGTTATTCTGCTAGTCTAGTATATTTATGTTGCCATGACGTGGAACTGTAACCATGACAACGGCGGGAGGGCAGTCATCTACCATCGGGCCACTCTCACGAGTGAATAGGGAGATATTTTTCGCACAAAATTTTTATACATTGGCGAGTTTTCACAGCTTTAGACTACCGTGTGTACTCACGTTTAATAAATGTCCCAATGTTCCTAAACTTTACACCACCAGTTGTTCTCAACTGGAAATTTACGAATCGTGACCATGCCTGTTCTTTTTTGAAAAAGAATTGGTCGAAAATTAAAAATTCATATTAGGTGGTGCAGTTTACTTTCAATAGAGAAGTAAATCGACGATGTGATCGGCAAGCCAGCATCCTCTGCCTGTACCATCTCGGGACCAAGAGTAGTTCCCATCTCTGCAGCTCGTTACTGGAATAATTGTCCCAATGTAAGACGAGACTGAAGTCAACCGGGACACTGAGCAGCTTCAGAGTCGTACAGCAGTTGCATGTGTCGAGAAGGTAAACGGCAAATGCAGCAGTACGGATGCACCAGACAGTCCGCAGCTTGGTTCTCGTTTCAGCTAATTTTTATAGTTGACATTGCGCATGCCATATTTCTTCTTGTGCTAGCAGAAAAGACGTTCCAAGAGAAGATGAGGAAAAGAATTATTGCACGTCGAGAGAAACGTGAAACTTTGAAAATGAGTTGAATGAAGCTAGAGTTGACCGGGCTGAAAGAACTTGAATTGTTGTTGTTGTAGGTACGGAGTAATTCTAGTTTGTCTCCATAAAGAAGACTATCTAACGGAAGAAAAGCCAAGGGACATCAATACGTCAACAGCAACGTGGAAGGTGGAACCCATGCACGAGGACGTTCCCACATAGTGCGAACGCGCATGGGAACAGCAAGTCTGGAGAGCAGAGGAAGAAGAGAATAAAGCATAATCAGCGGGAGTTTGAAAGTGGAAGGACCAACGAAGGCATAAAAACCTAGCTCAGGTAACGTACAGGGTCTCCCTGGGGCACTGCTCCTCATAATATAGGATGGGTGAACCAAACTAATCTCACGGTAATTTAAATTAACCAGTACCAAGATGAAATAAGATAAAAATTGAAACAAAATTAAACAAAATTATAAAACATCAACTTAGTTTCAAGATTCAGCTTTTAAGTGTTTATTCATAAATAATGAACTTTTCTTGAAGTCTTTAATACAAAGCATTCAGAACAGGAAGGACCAAGTACGCCGAGTTTACGAGCGTTGAGTTACAATAGAGTAGGTAGGTTAGATGTACGTATACATAGTAGGGAATATTTAGCCACGGAATGTCCACAGCAGACTACATGAGGCGGGCTGCACAAGAAACAGAAACACAATTTCGAGTAAATCCTTTACTGATTTTCTAGAAAAGAAATCTATGTCTCACCCGACAACAGGCTACATTTGTAGGCTGAGCTATAATAACATACTTTCCTTCATATTTACAGCTTTCATGAAGTAGTCAGTGACAGACGCTATCGTAATGTAGTACGACAGCCACCGGACACACCAAAACGATAGTAATTTTCTGCAACCAATAACGAAAACAAAGAGGGTCCGTTCTTCTCCAGTGGTACATCAACTCAAGTGATAATGTACATCAAAAATGAGACAGTCTACTGACATTATCAAGTCAACCAAAGACAAAAAAAATAGATGGTGTCAAGTGGCACATCTAAGCATACAAACGCTACGAAATGAAGAAAAAAAATATAAAAGACCCAAGACTGTCGTCTATAGCGGACTTTACACCCGTTACCTTGGGGCTGTGATTGCAGTATACCTCAGCAGACCACGAGCTAGCGACGGCAGTATTGGCCGATCACTTACACAATAAACGCAAATGCTTTTGCTCGATGTAGTCTTGGGAGAGCTGCCAAAACGATGCATCACAAGTCCTAAACTGAAGGGCAGCATCAGCTATTATTGAACGCGACCACTGGGAGAATGAAGGAATATATACCAGCACGTAAGTGTTAGGTCCTTGGGCTATATAAATATGTAATGGAACACCATAGAAAAAAAGTGAAAAAAGGCAATGTATAGGTCATCGGTACAAAGAGACAAGATTACCTATTACTATCCATTACGCCTGCAGCAATTGGTCACTTAATATGAGTACCTATGTCAGCAGACAGGGGCGGCTCGTGTCCTGTGTTAGGTGGGGCCCCTCGCATGTTTTTTTGGAAGCCATTAGGTGGCAAAGCAATTTTCTACGCTGAATTCAAGTCTTTAACGTGAAAAGACTTTAAAAAAATTGCTTTTCCACATAATGGCTTTCAAAAAAAAATACGACGGTCCCCAGCTAACACAGGGCACGAGCCGCCACTGTCAGTAGATGTGAAAACGTAGCAACAACATTTGGAATAAAGGACCTGCCTTTGCTCCTTCCTCGTGGAAAGAAGAATTAAAACAAAGTCGCTCAGGTCGGGTGACTTCAATGTAGTTTAACCTTATCCTTACCAGGCCGGGTCTTTTTGTTTCTCTGTCCTATTGTACTGCTACGGAGGAAACAGGCCTTTGTGTCGATGCAACACAGCCCGGTTAATATGTAACGGCTGGCGTCGACTTATGTCGATCTCCCCTTTTCTTCCCTAATGACTTTGGATCAGACTAGTTGTGGGTCGGGAAATCTATTAAATCCTAAATAACTAGTTTCAAATTATAAAAAGAAAAAACCTAAACAGAGTTCATAGAGGAATTTTATATTTTTAGAGAATTTTGGCAATAAATCCGTGAAAAGGGCAAAGTGAGGCTCACTCTTAACAGTCCGATAACACGTCAAGACATAGTGACGGTATTGATACTATAAGTTACTTCACTGCTACTCCAGGGCTTCTCACCCACAGCCATGACTCCAGACGGCAGAAAGGAAGGAAAAAACGGACCAGGCTGTCATCCAAAGCAAAGAATTGATGCGCGGTGGAAAACCAAAGATGAGAAGAACAATCATACAAGATAAAGAAGAAGAAGCACAAGGAAAATGATCACAAGTAGAAGTATGAATGAAGAATTGAGGTGGACATTAAAGAAAAGACGCCAAAGGGCTCGAATTTTTTCCTTCTCGCATGTGAGAGAGAAAGAAACACTGGAGACAGTTCACATATATGGAAGCAAGAGTGCTACTTCACCCTTACGCCGCAGGTATACAGATGATACGTGACAATAACATACTACGCAAGTCCACAAGAAGATAGGCCCTACCTATATATTGCTCACTCGGTGCACAAATGCAACGCATAACCAACCCAAGTAACGACGAGAAAGCTATATACACTAATGCTGGTAGTGCTGAGAGAAGTCTAGTCAATTGTCGAGCTAACGATATTTACAAGCTCATCACTACTACGGACAGCTGCCTCCGATAGCTAGAACCCCGCTCACAGCACTGTCTTTTCTTTAGTCGAGTCTAAGCTATACACACATACGACAACACTCTGCTAAAAGCAAGCAGTAACTCACTCTGATAGAAGTTTCCCAATATACTTAATATTGTCGAAACAGCCGAGGCTGCAGCGCTGGCAGGGTAACCGCGACGACCATACAATTAAGCAACTGTTGGGGACATTTACGACAACTTGCACAGCACAGCAGGCCACGGTAATACACATGTAGGAGGGCTTTGGAGAGGTGACACAAAATTTGCTCTACCAAGGGCGTGTGTCCGTTTGGCTCGACTTATCCGGCGGAACTTCAGACCGATGCGCTGGCAGCGACCCGATGAATCGAGTGTCAGGCGTTGATGCAAGGTCATTTACATATGAGACTGCCATAAACTTAATCGTGCTTCGTGAAATAGAGCTGTCAGTCGGCTTAATGCAATTAGACTGCTTCTAACAATTGCAATAAGATTTAAAGTGACAAAGCCTACAGGCCCGTCAGAAGTTAGGGTAAGGTAAACCTCGAAATCTTAATTACGCCGGCCAATCCAGCGCACCCAAAATTACCGCTTGTCCCCTACAGGAAGACGCCTAATTAATTGCTAGAGACATTCCACTGACAGAACATGAAGCATTCGAGCTACTAACAGAAACTGGAGTACGACTTCGCCGAGTGCCTGCCGCAGCCACCTAGTAGTAGAAGTATTATTGCACAAACGGGAACAGCAAACTGGTGACCAAGAGCTTGCCCATATTCCGGGAGAGCATTGCTAGGAACATTATTATTGCAACTTAACGCCTGCGTATAGTGCATGATGGTCTACACGAGAGCACCTCAATCTGCAACACCTATGCTCATCCATAGAGTACAGGTATTGGATAGTCTAACGCTTCTCGAATGAAAATTTTTCTGCAAAGTTACAAATTCTCGTGCAAATTTCGCCTCTGTATACATTCCAGTCTGACATTTTTGGGCCATTGCTTTGTAAATTCGAGAACGTTAACAGATATCAAAGTCAAGAGAGACAGACGTTTTGACATTAGAACGAGAAAACACTACACGCCATACAGTAAGTAATGTACATTAGAACTGAAACAGTTGGTCCTGAAGTATCGTGAAAGTAGGGGACTTAGTCGATCACGTAAGTACACACAGTTCGAGCACAACTGACAAGAGCAGCTACAGCCAACAGAAGTGACAGATGCACGTAATAACGGAAGGGCCACAGCAAGTCATCACAGCAGTTTGTATAACGAACGAAACGCCCATTGATCCCGCGACAGCTACAACTTACACGCGCTTAGTTAGCAACAGTAGGTAACTCTGAACATAAGATAGCCGCATTGTACTCCTAGGGAGCAACGCGTCTGTATCAGAGCCACCCAACGTCACTACCATTTATTGTCCACAATTGAAAACCTTAGATCGTACAGAGGGCGTCAGAAACTAGAGCACACGTCACGCAAGTTTTCAACGTAAGATAGTTAGAAAAACATTCTACAAGTTTTCAAAATAAAAATTTACAGTTCCGGCAGTTGAATGCACAGTAGCATGAGCGGTGTGCAAAAAAGCTCTTATGAAGAACTGGCGCAACAACACAAACTCAGTACGAATTAGCTTCAGCGGAATGAAGCTGTTTCTCTCGGTACTGACTAGTATTTAAATTACAAGGACGAGCGTACCAAGAAAACCTTAAATTCTAACTAACTAAATATCCTTTTCACTCTGAAGAAGGAATGACAACGTGCGTATATTTGCGCACTGATATGCGGGCGCTCTCGTTTATCTGCAAGATATACTGTTACTAAGTTAGATGCTGGCCAGACAACGCATGGGGCAAGACGCCAATAGTCAGCGCCGAGACGTCGTTTTACTCAAGAGTTAGAAGAGAATTAAAAGACTGTCGAGATTGGTTACAGTAACAAGACCGTCTGCAGCCAAAGCATGTAATACTAGCCGCAAAGTTCGTTATATTATTCCAATACAGCATGCATTACTTACTCAAATGATGGTGGCAGATGTATTTGACTGCGAGCAAACTAAAATATTCAAACAAGATGACCGAAACAAGAGGGATACTGAGTAGATACGAAACTGACAAATCCTCAATGAATTGCAGAATAGGACGTCATCCAATATCAAGTGCAAAGTATCTCGCGTATCCATATCAATAGCATTATGAATAACCAACTGGCAATATTTACATCAGTACGCAAGCAACAGATGAACAAACCTGCCGCCACTATATTAGCTATATCGACAACACTAATGCTTCGAAGAGCATTCAAATCCAACGACAGACGATCACATTGAAGGTGTTATTGAGTGTCACGCTGCGAGAGAGATGATTAAATACGTTTAGTTTTAACTTCTGCGGAACTTCAGTTCAGGGGCTTGCGATTCCACCACTCCAGATAGAGCTTAAATTGATGCTTGAAACTGCCTCACACTCACTTCCGAGCAGAATTATTATTACACTATAATTAAATAAAGTAGTTAAAGCGTCCCTGATCCAGTACCAATAAGCTGTTCTAGGACAGGAAAGGGAAGAGACATATAGAACGCCATGGGAAACGTAACGTGAAACCCACGTACACAGGTTCAACACGCATGGGAGCAGCAAGTCAGGAAAGGAGAAGAAGAACATAACAAGAGTATCCTCAGTAAAAAAACCAAGATAAAGGTCTCCAAGACCTAGCTGAGACAAAAGTAACCTCTGTTAACCTCCCGAGGGCGCTATTTCCGGTAACACCACAGGATGGGCGGACCTAACTTAGCTATTCTGTGACCCCCTGTGAAGTTCACACAGAATGGAGTTTGAAACAGTCACGAGCTGGACTGAGGTAGAAATCGTCCCCTCAAGCGTAATAAATTGTTTATTACCACCTGAAACTCACTCCAAAGTTTGCTATTAAGTTCAAGGACAAGATAAGGCAAAGCAAATTACAGTAGGCTATATTATTATCTGCTCCGCAGCGTGAGGCTCACTGACACCTTCAGGCTTCTTAACAAACTGAAGCAGCTCAGCTACTGAACATAGGACTACGTACGTAGTGAAGCAACTGGTCGCTTTGACTAAAGCCTACTTACGGCATTCATTGATTTAGAGAAACTTACAACAGCTTCTGTTTCATCCTAATACGTTCAATGAATCTACAGCTACGTTGTGGCAGCGGACTGTCAGACTCAACTACTGGTGCAATCGACCCTTCAGTGTCCACAGTAACTTTTTACAGAGGATCCGCCACTTTCAAATCGTGCTACTCCTTCGACACTGCTGCGTAGAGGTGAGGGTAGAACATTACACATCAATTTTCGTAAGTGTAGCACGCTTTGAAACGTGACCATATGGTCTATACGAGCATTAATGGGTTAGTTGAAGATCGGGCAGTTGCCATCAATATGAAGGCGACCAACACTGCAGAGAATTCATTTCGCTTCAAAGCGCTGCCACGTTGTAATGGCCTCACAGTCTCACAATGCTGAGAAGGGTTTAAAGTTTTCTTGGCAGTTTATGCCCGTACACAGGCACTGAATCTGAACGCTGAAATTTAAATTTTTTTACAATTAAGTTATACATGGACGACATGATTCAATATTATTCCCTATATTGTTGTTGCTTTTACTATTGCTAACTGCCGAGCCCATGCCCTGAGCGAGTTGCTCCCCAAGGGCAACGAAGTAGTTCTCTGAGCTCCTCATTAATAGCTAACACTCCCCAGAGGCCATGAAACAATTCGAGGGTGGGGGGCATTACACGTGTGACAGTGCGAACAGTTCATATATACCTGCCAAAATATAAAAAGTAACTGTGCCCTCAAGTGTACGAGGTGAGATGGGGTACAAAGAAATAATCTGGAAGCCAAGCAGGAGCTTTAGTTCATGAAGGTTTAGGGACCACTGCTGTAATGCTTCACTACATTTTACGTCAGCATAAACAAATATAAAAGTTAATTGAGAGAAAAAACAAAGGGCATGTTGCTTGTCCATAGTAACGAGTAACCAATGAACGAGGCTCCTCCCCTACTGGATCAACGCACATGAAGTCGCGTAAGAACAACAAAAATATCATTAGTAGAAGTGCGAGACTGGAAGGATGTAAAGTGGAAACGAAATAAGGATGTCCCAGAGGCTTAACTAAACATACGGTACCTTATAGTAGTAGTAGTAGTAGTAGTAGTAGTAGTAGTAGTAGTAGTAGTAGTAGTAGTAGTAGTGAAAGTTTTACTAGCGCTTCAGTGGCACACTGCCTATATCGCGCCGAACTATTCCTGTGTTTAACGACAGGCTCGTGCGCCAACTAGGGCGCGTTTTAAATTGTCAATGATTTTGTCTCGGCTTCTCTGCCGGTAGGTCTCAAGAGTGGTCAGTGCGCTACTGACAGGAACAAGGCGCAAGTTGAGCATCTCCAACCCCCGGGCACGGCTGAACGCTTTCGCTCAGCTACGCCGCACAGGGGAAGGAAACGAAATACATGAAGGTAGGAGTTTAGTGGGAATAGGTCAGCCACCTCGATCAGCAGCCAGACCTCCCGAAACAGAAGGGGAAGTATTGAGAGCCTACCAACTTTACAAAACTAACCTCGTCAGCAGGAACTGCGGCAAGTTACAACATCCCCTGCGGAGAAGGCACTCGGGACCCTTGGGTGCGTGATGCCCAAACATATTGTGGCAGGGAAAGCGCCCGCCACAATATGCCCTGAGGGCTACGGTACCTTATAGACTCCATGTTGCGAGAGGGGGATCATCATCAACACGTAACACTGTTGTACCTTATTCATCTAACCCTATTGCGTGTAGTTAAAGACGACCAGTAGCTTCAGCAGAGGAGAGTACAAGGGATATGCTGCAGCACCGCTGCCTTCTACTCTACACACACACACACACACAGACAGACACAGACACACGCACACAAAGATGAGCCACGTGTAATACCACAATCCTAAGAACAACCACTCGACTTCAAGAGGAAGTTAACATATACAAGACAGCGTTTCTCTGTACACGTCTATGAAGTATCGCTAAAGTGCAAATGCTTTACAGAGCGTCAACCAACAGCTAGCCAACTGTACAGACGTATCGGAACCAAACAGCCCTCTATACAGAGACACGAGTGAACGCTAGAGGAAGTAACAGCTATAGAAACAGGTGCGCCACAACCATTACGTAAAGAGATTCAATTACATAAACTTTGCATACTAGCACTGTTCCATAATTGTATATGAAAGTCTTTTATCATTAGGAACACATTTACAAAAGAACTCGACAAATACTCGAAGGGGAACACGCGACTGCCTAGAGAAACACATAAGGCGTAGTAATATCGAGCGCTGCAACGATCAGCTGAAGGTGGGAACTGGCTAAGGTTCACGGCCAGCACAGTAGCATTCCTCAAACAGAGACTTACCAAAACGAATAATATCCAGTAACGTCGCCAGCATAGAGCGCCATCTGTTGAGCATTGTGGCAACAGCAGATGCCATATGGATTCAGACTAGCAGAAAGGTTAGCACAACTTAATTGGGTAGCGTATACTACAGGCAACCTAAACGATTTTCTATGGTGTTCGCTAATAGTAGTGGTAGTAGTGTACTGGTGACAGCTAAAGAAAACTTTTTACGAATGCAGAGGAAATATGTCCACTGTAGAACGTGCCGTCTCAACAAGGAGACGATATTTCTGTCTTCGTATAAGGAGTTCCAACTGTATTTGTATATTTCAGACGGCTACAGAAACGTAAGCGAACGAAGGCAGCGACTCGCATTTGGGAGAGATACGACGATGATATCAGCACATTTGGGAGAGATACGACGATGATATCAGCACATTTGGGAGGGATACGACGATGATATCAGCACATTTGGGAGAGATACGACGATGATATCAGCACATTTGGGAGAGATACGACGATGATATCAGCACATTTGGGAGAGATACGACGATGATATCAGCACATTTGGGAGAGATACGACGATGATATCAGCACGATTGGGAGAGATACGACGATGATATCAGCACATTTGGGAGAGATACAACGATGATATCAGCATAAACATCGTCTGTTCCCACTCAACATTTGCCGGATCGCCGAACACGGCAAACGCTTTGAGCGAGGAAATTACAATGATAAAGATAACAGCGTAGATATAGTTTGTTCCCACTCAACACCTGCAGGACCACGTGGTTTGCGCTTTGTTGCTGTCCCGTCCATCAACTTGACTCCACACACAACTTTCAAACAATGCAAAATGGTTAAAAAAAACGAGGTCTCCTCATAAACAAAGCATTCTGGTTTCACGCAGCTAGACAACATTTACTCATGAGAGTAAACCTTTGGAAAAGAACAACGAAAATAGAAGTTTTGATTATAAGGTACATGGCGGAAGTTCAGGAGAAAACCAACACTTATACCCGCAGAGAACAAGACTGAATTGCGTAAGTTGGCACTCGAATGCAGGGAGGCGCGCCTCAAGAGGGTATACATGCCCAGGCTTTGGTAGGTGCCAAAGTTAGTTGCGCGAGGGAGAGCCGCTAAATTAAACCCTAAATGCCGTAAATGAATCAAGAAGAGGAAGCAGCGAGTCGAGGGTATCGTAGGGAGGGACGAGTTGTAGTAACCTGCAGCCGTCCTGTTGCGTGGCCTGCAGCACCTGTTCACTCTCCAGCATCTTCAAGCAGTTCTTGATGGGATCAGCAGCTACGCTCTCACCTGCACATATAATTTAATACGTTAGATTATACGTTAGTTGAAACTTCCCTTAACTAGACACAGCGCGCCGTTTCAAGAGAGGAAGAGGAAGAAGGGACGTACAGTCTGCGGACAGAAACATGAAACCCATACACAAGGATGCTTCCCTCCTCCCCCTCCCCCACTGGATCAACGTGCATGGATGCCGACAGGAAGCCAGGAAATAAAATATGACCAGTACATCGTCTCAACAGTAACAGTATAAAAAGGCAAACACATAACAGTGAAGTGCACTACAAGAAACGTCATCACGAAGGCCTGACTAAGAGTATTCAGCTCAAGTGATTGATTATGGGAATTAGTGGAAGCCTCCTCTGATAAAACAATGAAGCTTTGAAGAAGAAAAGAAAGGGACCGCTCGTCGAGAGAAACGTGGAACTGAAGCACGAGGGTGTTCCCACACAGGATCATTTCGCATGAGCACAGCAAGTCGGGAATGAAGAGGTACAATACAACAAAGCATCGTCAGTAGGAGTATGAACATGGAAAGAAGCAGAGTGGACACGAACGACAGACGTCCCGAAAGTTTAGCTACGGCTAAGGTAACCTATGAGTTTCCTTGGAGTCGCTACTCCTCATAACATAGGAAGGCTAAACCTAGCATTATTACACGAATCGTTTAACCACCGTAAACGCTACAGGGCGATTCGCAAAGTGATGCAAGTCGACCAGGAGGCTCGAGTAGGAATATCTCATTTCGAATTCGACATTCCTATGCCATATAGTATAAGTTGGCTCAGTGCGCTCCTACTGAGGGGAAATTAGGCACGAAGCATCCCAGGTGATGACAGACGAAAAGAGGAGACAGAATAGAGAAAACACTGCAGCGGACGACTCCGGGACGAGTTGCAACGTCTCCGGCGGAAAACGGACCCGGGACAGCCCTTAGCTTCGTAAGGCCCATATATATTGTGACAGGGATAAGGCCCGCCAAAATCTACCCCCAAAAGATGCAAACTACCTCAGCTCCTATGGTCCACCCTATGCTCCTGAAGAAGATCTATAAGGATATGCAACATGTCTACACTTTGAAAGCTCAGACAAGACGAAATTACACTGATTCTGAGTTTCTTTGTGTTAGATGTTATTTTCTTTTACGTCTAAAAGTAATTAACGGTATGCCATGATCTCTTTTTTTTTTTTTGCCGATACAGATGCCCCAAAAATGGCCGATAGATGGGGTACCGATACCGATAGTATCGGTACACCCCTATTATAAAAGGTGTTATAGTAGGACGATTTAAAGTTAGCAGAGGAAAAACAGTGTTACTGTTGAAAAATTTATTTCTGTCGCTATTGGATCATGTTACTCAAGCCTCGACAATTTTGTGTACGAAAATAATATCAACAAAAATCAAGCCAAGGCTTCGACGGCACACGCCCACTCGATAGTTATATTTTTTTGATGTCGTCTTTCTATAGTTAATTATTGACCTCATACAATACTATGCCTTATTACCTCATCCTTCAGTTGTTGAATTGTAGGCTAGGTGGCATAGCTAAACCTTACTTTGGAGATGACCCCAGAGGAAGAAGTCTGAAGGCGTCAAGCCGTATGACGAGGATGATGCAATCTAGGAACTTTTATTTCAACAAGAGAAGCACTCTGAGAGCACATACCTCCGCCAGAATCAAATTAGTCCTAAAACCGGGATGTGTCTTTGATCACCAAAAGTTAGTCATTTGTGCCTCGTAACTTTGCTAACAGCTCCTGTAATTATCTTGAAGATCTGTCCATATTTTTTGAGTTATATTTTGACAAACGTAGAGTGAAACACAAGCGGACGAACCGATCATCACCAAAATTTCGTCATATTTGTCTTTCAACATTCCTAACAATTCGTGCAAAATTTCATGGAGATTCGTCCATAGCTTTTTGAACGACGTTACCGAGAAAAACTAGCAAACAAAGAAACGGTTGAACGGATTTTCATCAAAAGTTAACCATCTGTTTCACCTAACCTAGCTAAGAATCCAGCGAAATTTCGTAAAGATCCGTCCATAACTTTCTGAGTTAGGTATCTTGGTAACAGACAAATAGACAAAAGGACAACCTCCTTGGCGGAGGTAATAAATCCATTGCTGCACTGAGTGGCATGTGGCTCCGCTGTGGTACAACCACGCCTTTAGAACTTCTTTCTTCGGGGCCTCCTCAAAAGTAAGGTTATGGCAATAAACCAGGAGATAATAAGGCATATTAGTGAGATCGAGGAGCAACTATGCAAAGATGACATAAAGAACTTGACCAACGAGTGAACGTGTGCCACCGAAACTTTGGTTGACATTTGGGCCATATTATTTTGCACTTAACTGCCATAACTCGGGTAATATGACCCAATAGGGAAATTGATTCCTTTTCATCAACAACACAGTTTCATTTATAGGCGACTTCAATCCGTCTTAATGGAACAACCTTTAGATGCAGCATATAGCAATCACACTCGCTTTCTTACCGTACATGATGGTTCCATCGGCTAGTCTTTCCCGTACAAGTTCTTGTGTCTTGGACACAAGTTTCTGCTCGGCCATCTGCGTGCCGACCAGCAGCTGCAGCGTTTCTACGGTAGCGCAGTAAGCGTCGAGCAGAGGAGACAACATATTGGAGAAGGTGGTGAGACAGCGGAGAGTTGCTGCCGTGGGGCACACGTTATACACGACGGTGTAGGTCATGGAATCTGGCGTGTTGTGCTGGGGAAAGTCATCCTCTGAGGCAGGCAACCAACTGTCAAGGTCATCGCGGGCGCAACAGAAGCGTAGACTGAAGGATAAGACGAGCAGAATATGAGTTAGTTTGAGCCTCCACTGACACGACTAGGAGCGTCAAAAGAAAAAAGGAAGGCAGGTGTGGTGTGTCACGGTGCAATGGAAGAAACTCCAACGCGGAGGATTACCGCGCATCGGAACAGCAGTTCGAGAAAGAACAGAACAAGGACTATTAGAAGAAGAAGAAGAAAAAGGTAAATTGACTACCATTACTGTTATTAGCAAGGACAGATCAAGCACAGGAAGTATAACCGTATAGCAATTTTATTATTATATTGGTATTGTCCCGCTTTTTCCGAATCTAAGACGATCAATAGCGATCTAAGATGATTTACTCAGCTTACAGCCGGAACCACGACGTGGTACTCATGGCAAGAGATGAAGGACGAAAAGAGAAGACAGAATGAAGAAGTGCCCGAGCGGACGGTCCCCTCCGTGGCCCTCAGCACGGGCGAAGGTAAGGGCCTCGCAGAAAAAGTCTGTCACCTCGATCGGCGGCTCACCTTGCGGGACAGAAAAGGAATTTAGAGATCCTACCTAACTTTAAAAAACTAACCTCGTCAGCAAGAACTGCGGCAAGCTGCAAGTTCTCTTGCGGGAAAGGAACTAGGGAGCCTTGGGTGCGTGATGCCCAAACATATTGTGGCAAGGATAGGGCCCGCCAGAATATACCGCTGAAGGCGCAGGTATGACAATGTTAAATGGACAATTAGAACTGTTATTAGTATTAGAAAAAACAAATTAACATCATTTAACTGAAAGAAAACAGAAGAAAACAAGATGTTTAAAATATCAGCTGTCAGAAGCAAACAATTGCAGCTCATCCACACCGTGAACTCTGAAATCAGTTCATGTATACACAATTTCCCGAGAGCAGGGATAGCAAGACACGGTTATTGGTAGATTGGTGGCGTAATGATTTTCAGCCGCCGCGTCGCGTGTGTAACTAGCAAACAAGAGCAGCTCCTCCTTACCTTAGACTCTTACTGAGGCTCTTATTTTCAGAAAGGAAGCCCGAGAGGGTCAATCTGTCGACCGCGTCCAACAGTCTGGTGGAGAGCTTGCCACAGGGGGCGAAGAGGACAAACTCGTGCACCAACACTTCGCACAGGCGCAGGCAGCGCCGCATTAGCTGTAGGGAAAATTCACATATAGGTACCGCATAATTCTCCATTTTATGCATTTATTAAGTACTAAAGGACCACTGCATGGCTCTTATGCGGACGTGATAACGATATTTTCTTCCTATGAGCAAGTAAACCCTAACAAGTATTACTGCAACAAATACTCTCCATGTTTTCATATACATTTTGATCCAGAAGATGCCTAAGTAAAGCAATAACTGACCCAGTTGCTATAATAAATAACACGAATTTTCTGTACCTCTAAACGTGCATATGGTCAGCACTTAACACCTTAGTTCGCAATTTTCTCCACCATCGTGTACACAGTTTTACTAGCAACTGGAGCTGCACTCCAAGACGCAATCCTCCGCCAATCGACGTAAATCTAAAAACAGAATGGTAGACGGACAAACAGACAAAGAGACGAACGGATTATCAACAAAATTAGCTCACCCATTCCTTGGGGTGTATCAACAAATCCTCTAATGTTTATATAAGGACCCGTTCAAAACTTTTTGAGTTACGTTGCTAACAGTCAGGAGGACAAACAGGCGGGCGGATCATCAACACTTAATTAGTTTCTTGAGACATTCCTAAAAAAAGAAGGCATAAATTTCATACAGACCTGCCCGTAACTTTTCGAGTTATGTAGCCAAAAGACTGACTAACAAATAGGTACACCCAAGCAAAAACACAACCTCCTTGGCGGAGGTAGCAAATTATGTGAGCAGTTCAAACAATCAGCCGATGTAAGCTTGCAAGTGCCAGTAAAGACAACCACTTCATATGATGACAATGAGAGACCTATCCAACACAAGCTGGATCCGATACTACAAGTAAAGGAAAGTTCCCTGGTGACTGGAAAGATTTAGTTTCCAGGTTGCAATTTGTCGGCACAAGCAGGCAGGACGAGAGCAATCATTTACCGAAGCGGCAATGGTAGGCTCAGTAGAATGATGACAAACAGAAGAGTATGAGAGACGGGAGGATGTCTTGCCTGCGTAATTTCTTGAGGCCATTGTAGACGGCTGGAAAGCATTCTTATCTCTAGCTTTATTTCCCTTCTTCGAATGTTTATAAAATTATTGAGCAACTCTAAAGAAGAAAGGAGCAAGAGAATACTTACATTGTCCAGCTCGAGCGTAATGGCAGGCTCCGTCTCGGTGTACGCCGTCAGGTCACAGTCCAAGGCACTCTGCAGGCTCACAGCTGTGTGAGGGAACCATGTTATTTTGTTACTATGAACTATTATTATTATTATTGTTCTAGCTTAAGCCTCTCTCAGGGCAATATTGGTAATTGCGACTTATATATAGTCGCACCAATGGAAAACCTTGGATGTATTCGTCAAAATAAGGAGGCTTTTAAAGCGCAGCGCATGCAACTCTGTGGATTTAACCCTCCCATGTCATAATTAAACATCAATTTTCACGGGAGCGGTATTATATCTATGGTCGCCCCAACGATCATTGGGCATAAAATGGTTATACGGGCAGCAAAACTTGTACTAATTGAGGCGATGGAAGTTATGTACACTGGAAATAACTTTAAAGAACTTTAGTCGGAAGATCTGGCGTGCAGTCATGACATAGCTGTTATCTCAAAAAGCCTCCTAAGCTTTTCTCGTACTGAGTCAAGCCCACGGCAAATCTGATGTGTTGTAGGCTATACACAAAATTTATTGAACGAAAAGGGCTACAACGGAGACATAAAATAACATTATTATTATTATTATCATATTCTGGGCTTTCCTGCCGAAATAGATACAAAGACTATATAACAGCGACCCAATTTTGTATGACATAGTTTAGAAGTTGAGTCGAACTCAGATGAGTTCTATTAGAAAAATCTTGGCCAGGTGCACCATGTCTGGCAGGAAACAAGGAGCGAGCAGCTCCAACTCCACAAAGCTCGGTCGAACGAAATCGCTCAGCCGTGCAGCGCAGAGACGGAGACGATCAACGAGAAGAGAAGAAGAGAGAGGAAAGCGAACACTCGTGCTGGGGTCCCTTCCGTGGCGTGACCCCCCACACGGGAGCAGATAGGAGTCCCATGGGATGGGTCGCTTACCACTATTCGGCGGCTCACCTCGTGGAACAGACGGGGAAATATAGGGAACCTACCTAACTCTACAAAACTAACCTTCTCAGCAGGAACGGCGACCAGATGCTACATCCCCTGCGGAGAAGGCACTCAGGACCCTTGGGTGCGTGATGCCCAAACATTTTGTGGCAGGGAAAGGGCCCGCCACAATATGCCGTGAGGGCCATAACATAACAACTAATCGTCATACTTCAAGATTAGATCAGAGATATGGTTTGCTACAGCAAAGATTCTAAGCCGCGATGTGAGGAAGTTTAAATATTTTATTTCAGCACTCTGCTGGAAGGTTTGGAGTGACGATGAACCCAAACAAGCGAGTGAGTTCAGAGACTCACAGCTAACCAAATTCGTTCAGCTGTGTAGCAGAAGGCCAAGAGACAAAAACAGAAAAGGGAAGATTGAAAACACCCGTGCGGAGGGTCCCATCAGTCGTCCCCACGCCAGAGCAAGTAGGAAGGAGTACCATGGGATGAGGTCGCATACATTTCAGCAGCCAACCTCACGGAACAGAAGGGGAAGATTAGAGAACAAACCTAATTTAACAAACTAACGTTCTCAGCCAGTTGCAACATCACTAGCAGAGAAGGCACTTGAACAGCCCATGGGGAAACCTAACAGACTCGGCGCAAGCAAGTAGTTACAAAACCTTCCAATGGTACCCAATATCCCCCAAGCAGAACACAACCACATCACGTCATTGCTCACTTGTAACTAACTAACAAGGAGCTTCTAATGGGAGGAGTGAGAGCAAGCCTTCTTTGGGCGAGTAAACACATGGCTTTGTCACGTGACTTGGAGCTGGCGTTTGGAGTTCTTCAACTGGCTGACAAGGCTGAAAGTGAAAGCCTTTCATTGGCCGACGGCCGTGGTACGAAGAGATTGTATGGCTCATGCGCAGTAGTGTGGTAGGTATCTTTCTTATTGCTTTAAACAGACTGGGCGTTGTTTAAAACCAAGTTAAATCAAAACTGCCACGCATTTTGGATATATTGAACAGTAATTTCAGCTCAAAGACTTTTGAAGAATAAATTTGCCGTGGGTAGCACTTTTAGACTAGACAGTAATACCACAGTAAACTGTGGTAATACGTTGATGTCTCAGCAGGAGCGATTTTGCACAACCACCACTTCTGACAGCCACGCAGGCAATGTCGCAGCAGCTGCATAGCCGCTCTCTGATTGGACACGCTACTCAGCCAGTTGTAGGGGAACGTTTACTCGCAACGCTCCCGTAGGGTAAATTGAAAGGGTGCACTCCCCTCTATTAGAACCTTCTTGCTAACTAACCCGGGCAGAACATTCAGATCCGGTCACATCGACTCACGCAACAGCCACCACACAATTCCCGAAAAGTCAGTATTCGCTAACGCTACCGTAAACTACATTAGAGTGGAGGGGGGGTGGTGGTAGCAGGCAGCTGCGAACGTACCAACAATGGCGTCGAGCGCGAAGACTGGTAGGAGAGCATTAGCGTAGTAGTTGAGCTCGATGACGTTTGGGAGGCGCGTCACAGGCCGGTAGAGGACAGCACTGCCTCGGTCCTCGGGACTGATCAGCGTTGGGCCTAACAGCTTCACCTGCTCAAGGGGTGCATGAAATTCTTGAGCCTCAAGTGTACGAGAGATTTTTTAGGCAGCTATATAGAGAGAAAGCATTCAGAATGCCAAACTGCGGAATGCACATATGCCAAAGCTACGTGTGCAGATGTTCAAGTTATAGAGGATATCAGTAGCGAATACGTAAACAAACCCTGCGTGCTTTCATTACTGCAATATTTCGCTACATTTTAGACCCTTCAGCTTCAATTATGGAGACAAAAATTGCAGTACACAAAAAATTTACAAAATGAATACCGCATTGAAAGCATTAATTCGTAAAAACTATACGGTTGAATTCGAGATAAAAGCACTTCGTCAGAAAAAAGTCTAGGTCGCATGGGCCGCAACACAATTCTTACCGCATGCTTAACCACATCAACAGCCTCGCCAGTGAAGCCCACATCTCGTCCCCTCTGCTGCAGCTCAGTCCTCAGGTCGTCCACGGCGGCGGCGAGCTGAGGCAGCGTGGCGCCCTCACGGTGCATGAAGCTCAGCACCCAAGCCACCAGATTACTCGACATCATCGCTTGACATCTCTCAGCGTCTGCCGGGCGTCAGGGTAATCGTATCGTTTCACAAGTATCACATGTAGAGAGTTAGCTGGTTATGCTCATTGGTTAGGGCCTCCGAAGTTTCAGCTATAAATATGCGATTCCAGAGAGCAAGAAAAAATGGGCATAAAGTATGTCGATAGAAACTTGGAACTATGCACGAGGGCGTTCCCATTCAGGATCAGTACGCATGGAAACAGTGATTCAGGACAGAAGAGGAAGAACAGAATAAAACATGAGCGAGTAGAAGTATGAAATCGGGAAAGAAGCAGAGAAGGCACGAAAGAGAGACGTCCCGAAGGCCTAGCTAATGGCTGAGGAGTTGCCTGGCCAACAGAAAATAAGTTTATTATTATTATTATTGTCTTGAGGGGGCATTATTTCAAATAGTGAAGGAAACGAAGAGAAGCACAATTAGAAATTTTGTTACCCACGACGCGTTTCGCCGTACTTCGGCTCATCAGGTGGGAGGGTCGAAGATGGTCGAATTTGAAGACGTTAAGATTTGCCGAAAGTTTAGCCAGGTTATCACAGAAAGATGTAGCTGTGATACAGAGTTATCCAGAGCTAGAAAAATAATTTTCAAACAAGCAAATGTTTTTTAAATTTTGAAACATTGTCCGCTGCGTCGACTCCAACTACAGCACGTACATGCACTGGGGTGGGAGGAACCTCTTGCACAAGGGCAGGACGCAGCGGACTCCGACCATAGATGTGGATGGTCAATACTCAGCAGAGACTCCCTGGAACGCTGCCTCAGACGACGCTGTGCCTCCTCATACACACGCTTAGCCTTGGCCCAACGATCAACATAGGTCTGCCACAACGTGGGGTCACGTGAACGCCGCCATGCCCGATAAGCCGCTTGTTTAGCTTCGAAAGCTAACAGACACTGGTCGTCACACCAGGGCTTATCCCGAAACCTCACAAGAATAGTCCTCTTAGGGACAAACCTCTCCAAAATGGACACAGTCAAGTCGTTAAGCTCAGAGACAGGATCCTCACTGTGAACAATCTGGCGCCAAGGTAACGCTCTTACTGCCTCAGTAATAGCCACCCAGTTAGCCCTGCTCTTAACGAACACCACTCTCCTGGTATCTACCACAGGAACAAGCTGATTCAGGTCCAAGAACACAACAAGATGTGAGTATTCTGTAAAGCCAATAGGTTAGCCTACTGACACCGTCATCAAGTCCGGGACATCAGTCATGAGGTCGAGACAGTAACCAGCAATATGCGTGGACCCGCGAACTAGCTGCACACAACTAGACAAGGTGCAAAAGTCCAACGCAGCCACACCACGACAATCAGTCAGTGATGCAGATCCCAACCAGTCCCTGTGGTGTGCGCTAACATCTCCCACAAAAACAAACGATGACTTGGGATCCGTGCTCTAGATCGAGGCCATTGCCGTCAACAAACAGTCATAAAGAGAATCGTCAGTTGCATACAGCAGCTCTTTCGCTTCGCTACAGCGCGCTCGAAATCTGAGAAACAAAACTTGATTCTAGTACCAAGAGATACCGCCACTAAAGAGAGGGTAACGCCATTATAATTAACCACCCAGACCCTAAACTCGTAACGAGACACTCACCAAACACGATGTGCTGGCCAAGTTTCTTCACCAATTCTCTGAACTCATCGGTGAGCTCTGTACCAAAGAGGGAGGAGTTGCTCATGGCAGGCAACATCTTGGGGTCAAGGCCGGCAGACGGGTAGTCGGTGGAGGAAGGGGATGTCGAAGAAGTGTGAGACGCGGGCCTCTTGACAACTAGATGAGCAGAAGACACGGGGCTGGAGAGCGATCTGGAAAGAGCACAATTTGCTCAGGAGAGTGCCAGAAGAGGGTCTCATTACCACAAAATTTATGGTTCAACAACGTAGGTACGAACCATAACTAAGATTTATTGTAGGACTAGCACTGTTGGAAACGTCATTCATGAACGACGATGACAATTAAGGGACTAACCNAGAGCACAATTATCTCAGGAGAGTGCCAGAAGAGGGTCTCATTACCACAAAATTTATGGTTCAACAACGTAGGTACGAACCATAACTAAGATTTATTGTAGGACTAGCACTGTTGGAAACGTCATTCATGAACGATGATGACAATTAAGGGACTAACCTCTTTCTCTATAGAGTTTACTGCGACTCACGAGGAAAAGAAAGAAGGAATAAAATACCACGTGAAGCAATATGAAGAACCCGTGCATGGCGACGCCAAACCGGAAAGATGAGGAAGAGTTTTAAAAAAATTATCGGTAGGAGAAGGTACTCGCTAGTTTCATTGTAAGCTCTCCAGAGAAAAAAAAATTAGTCACTTATTACTAATAGGGTGTAGGACCTCCACGAGCACGTATAATAGCAGAATTTTGAACCCCATAGAAGTTTAGGTTATGTGGAAGCACTCTGGACGAGCACCAGTGTTCATTCACAGCTGCCCAGGTACATACGTGTTCCCGATCTGCTCTAGAACGTTGGGAAGAACGCAAGACAGCACGGAATGGCAAAAAAGAGTTATTGCTTTTGGTCAATCTAAGGGACATCGAGTACAGGAAGTAGCGGAGCTTACTGGTGTTTCATGCCTTACTGTTTTGCGAGTCTTCAAACAATGGAAACAATCGGGAACAGAGGGCAATGCTAGGCGTAAGTGCGGCCGCAAAAAATTGCTAACTGATCGGGAATGGCGCTGAATTTCATGATTTGTTGACCGAAATCGCTTTGCAACAGGGATGAAATTGTTGCAAAACGTCAATGACGGCCCTTATCTTGCTATTTTTGAGCGGACTCTGCCTAGAGAACTCCATGCAATGAACATATGGAGTCGTGTAGCTCGTAAGCGACCAATGTCAACAGCATTCCACAAAACCGCTCGCATGACATGGGCCAGAGCACACGCACATTGGACTGGCGAGTACTGCAGAAGTGTCATCTGGTGAGATGAATCGATGAATCCCGTTTCTGTCTCTATGTAAACGATGCAAGCCGTCGTATTACCAAAGACCACATGAAGCCTTCAATGAAACCTGTGTGTAAAGGGCGATACAAGCAGGAGGTGGGTTGTCATGTTCTGAGGCTGATTTCATTACTTGGAAGTGGGCTCTTTGGTGAAATAACCATCAAAGTGCATTAGGAAGGCTACATAGAATGTTAAATGACCAAGTTGTACCAATTGCACAGTATCTGCATGAGGATTGAACAGCTACTTTGCCAATCTTCCAGGATGATAACTGCCGTAGAAATCGGCTAGATCGGTTATGCATTGTCATGAAAACCATTATAGCTATGTACCAAAGGCACCTAGCATGGCCGGTTAAGTCTCCAGACATGATCCCCATCGAGAAGTTATGGAATCATCTTAAACGACTAGTTAGACGTCAAAAAGATCCTCCACGTACTTTAGCGAATTTAAGAAACCGATTTATGCATGAGTGGTTCAAAATAGATCAAGTGTACATTAGAAATCTCATAGATTCAATGCCTTCCAGAATTGCTGCTCGAGGAGATCCTACACCTTATTTGTAACAGGTGACTAATTTTTTATCCGAGATCCGACCAAGTGAAATAAAATAATTCTACATTCTACTATGGTGACCACGTTGTCTACTATCTCTGAGTCGCACTCTATGATGATGCTCAATAAACACAAGAGACAGCAATACGAGAAATTTATGCTGTCACGTAAAAACAATGAGATTAGTTAAGCTTCTACGAGTATATCGCAGACACAGAGCATTGAGTCCTTCCGTCCTACACGTGCTGCAAGAAACCCGTGAGGGTACAAGCAAGGGTGGGGCAGTAAAGCGCTGTAATCATCGGTGTTACCGATAATATCAGTACGGAGGCTTTCAGGTATCGGTATTGGCAGAAAAAGTGGCATCACTGCACCCCTAGTTGCAGTAAATAACAACGTGTAATGGTATTTGTCTGCTCCTGAAATGAGGTTCCTGAGGGAAACAATCAATACCAACCTGTGGTGGTTTAGCCTGCCCCTGAGGAGAAGATGCTGAGGGGAACAGAATCAACACCAACCAGTGCTGGCCTTTGCCTGCACCCGAAAATAGCTTGCTGCGAATCAACGGTCAAAAACTCAAGCATAAAGTTCAAAGAACAACCTCAAGTCAGAAGTTCTTTTCGTATTACATAGCGAGCATTTGGAATAGACTCGCTTCCGACGTTGTTGGTACGGAAACAGTCAACGCGTTTAATAAAAATTGTCTTGACATACATTGGTAGAGACATCCTCTACAGCTAAGAACTCCACCTCCAGGAGTCGCAAACTCTTAATAGCCAAAGCATCAGAGGCTACCTTAATCCATCTTCTAGTCTCTTCTGCTCCAACTACACAGTTTGACGTCTCTAAGCTCCGCACATCAGCGGCTATTGATCGTGCTTGCGTGCACTCATGGCCGTCTCTTTGGCTGAGATTCTTCCGGGCCCCCTTTTTTGCTTCTTTTTCCTCAGTCATCTATATCCTACTGAAACAATGGCAATAGCTCATATAGAGCCGGGGCGTGAGTTTCGGTGTCTATTTGGGAATGGGCCTATTGGTCCGTCTACTGCCGCTTATCTAATCTAATATGGTACCAAGATGTCGAGGTTTTTATCTTCTCTGAGAGGATGCTGAGGGAAATAGACTCAATACAAACCTGTGGTGGCCTTTGCTTGCCCCTGAGGAGAAGTTGCTGAGGGAAACTGAGGCGCCGCTGGCGAGCAGCTGCGCCACAGGGATGCGACTCTGTTGCACGAACTCCTTCAGACTAAATGGCGCACCAAAGTCAATGCGGGACTGGCCGTAGTTGGTCGACAGCACTTTACAAATGGCGCACACCGCACCCCAAAATGATTCCGGCACCTGTAACGCGAAGTAAGGTAAAACACCAGACATCCATATGCATAAATAATGTTACAATGATGTTGAGGAATACGCTGTTTCATTCATGGTTAGACTACAATACAAGTTGCTTGCACGTACGTCTCGATAGATGTCACCGGCAGGTTCATTAAAATGAAGGCCCAAATTGTTATTTGTATAACAATACAGAAAGAAATTGAAAGGTGTTGAAGAAATACTACCATACCGTATACGGAGAT
>LQNS02278094.1:29964313-29976141 GCA_001587735.2 Parhyale hawaiensis
ATACAAGTTGCTTGCACGTACGTCTCGATAGATGTCACCGGCAGGTTCATTAAAATGAAGGCCCAAATTGTTATTTGTATAACAATACAGAAAGAAATTGAAAGGTGTTGAAGAAATACTACCATACCGTATACGGAGATCGTACATAGATAGCTAAAATACTGAGAAGACTTTAATAAAAAGATTTATAGTATATTAGTAGGTACATAAATAATTCATGTAATAATAGCAAATTTTAAAATCATCAAAGTAAATGAACTTTGAAAAATAACACTAAAAAAATAAACCATACTTTTATTGAAATGCAGAGCACGTACACACTAGGTACGCTTTTCACACAGAAAACAACGGTGTTGCCGCAATGAGTGCACTCAACGAATGCAAAAACAGCTCATATAATTTTTTGATCACCAATGATAAAAATCATTGAACATGAACAGTTTAGTACATAGCTCATCATACTGAGTAGTTTAAAGATCCGTTTCTACAACTATGGTGATCTCACACAGTAAGAAAGAAGGGACGCATAGTAGGTAGGCTATATAAATATCGACAGAAACGTAGAACCCACGCAAGTGTTCTCACAAAGAATCATTACGCATATGAACACCAAGCCGGAAAAGAAGAGGACGCACAGAACAAAGTATCATCAGAACGAATATGAGAGAGAAAAGAAGCAAAGTGGTCCAAGAAGGAAAGACATCTCGAAGGCCTAGCTATGACGGCTAGTAATCTACCAAGTCTGGACGAACCTAAGTAACCTTACTTAACTTAGGCTATGGCCCATCCTGTACCCCCTGGAGGATTCAGTACATAAAATAAGAAGGGCATCTGACGAGGACTACCTACGCGTACACTCACACGTAGCTACCTTACGAGTTACGAACACAAAGAGTAGCTATATGATGTTCCAGAACACAATTACAATAGCATACGTTTCATATGCTTCAGTAGTCATCCAACCAACACAGAGCTCCGAGACACGCACTGCACATTCCAGTCAATACGGAACTATGGGACAATAAAATCCATTCACAAAGAAGCCCAGAACCAGAAATACGCAGAAGAAATAAAAACATGCCTAACTGCTATACCATCTTTGCGATTCCGGTGCAGGAGACATAGCTTTGGTTTACACGTCTTTCAAATTATAGGAAAATTTTCTAAAATGGTACCGGACGCAACAGTTTTCGTTATTTATTTTTTTAGGAGATTTTACTACATAGACCAGCGGTCAGCGGTTACGTGCAGTGTGGAGATAGTTCGCTGGAGGCTCTCTCAATGGTCGCTAACTGGACTGCGATTCAACAGAAGACACCCAGCATAGTTACTCCATACATACACGTGAGGTGATGCGCGCAACGTCACCTGGACTTCGTCCGAAGACCCACAAGGTAGGTACTCGAATCACACAGTTATCCAAACCTTCACAAAACTGCAACTGACGAAGACTTAGGATCGTCGTGCTATTTAAATCTTTTTCAACGACACACATCCGGGATGTTCAAGAGCAAGAACTGAGGACACGGTAGTGACAACATAACCACACGGGCGGTTCGGTGGATATGGAATTTAGTCAGCTGTGTGCAACGAGCCCCAGAATGCTCAAACTCACCTTGCTCTGGCCCAGCTGCTCTCTGATGAAGTTGCCGTCCACCAGCTTGTCGTAGTTGATGGCGATGGGAACTATCATGGCATCGTCCAGCATGCCGCTCAGGTACGCATCAAGGATAACGCTCATCAAACCACCTGACAGAAATATTTATATCACGCTCAGTAGATTTTTTAAGGAAATTTGATCGTTTAACCCTGTATTAAAGCTGTGCTACCTCGCTACAAATACTTTTTTCCACCATAGGAATGCACTAGAACAGAGACCCCTTGCAGCAACACAGGTATTCCTCGGCTTGCACGAGTACTTAGGGGACACGCAATTCAAACTTCACGCAAGTCGAGTACCACACATTGTTCTGAATAAACACGTTCCGGGATAACGACTTGATATTGCAATGTTAAAGAAATACTGGAAGGAGGTATTGGAAGAACTTTGTTTCCTTGCAAAATAAAAGAAAAATTATTAGTGAGGGTTTTGTAGAATACAATTACAAAAAATTGCGAATATATTAAAAGCTGTGAAGAGAAAATAGTAAAACACAGTAAATTTTATATTAATTATTCAGTTTATCAAACCTTTTCCTAAGACATAGTTCGTCCTCAACTAGATACTCTAGATTTCTCTAATAACAGCGCAAGTCGAGAATACAGCTCATGCAACTTGAGCACTCGGTATCAATAGTTAGCTCGTGCACGTCGCATTTCGCGCAGGTCGAGAAATCCCTGTGTAACACAGCCTGGATAATCTAGGATTTAACAGCATAACGCCCACTGTCTTGTGAGGGACGTTCCTACCAAGGCTTATTTTCTTAGAGGAAATTAGATTATTGAATTGTCTCAGCTCCATCGCCACAACTAAGGTGATCTAACAGAGTAAGATATGAGGGCCATATAGTATGTCGATACTCGATAGAAAACGGGGGAGCCATGCACGAAGATGCTCCCACACAGGATCAACGAGCATGGCAAAAGCAAATCTGCAAAGAGGAGGAAGAACGCAGACTGCTCTCAGTTCCCCTATGAAGTTGTCTCCAACAATGCTATCCTTACGAGAAATTAAAATATAATTTGGGCAGATTTCATCCTCACTCGCTGTACCACCTCACTACAGGGGCTACAAGAAGCCATATAGCAAAACAACATAGCGTGAATAAAATGAGTTAAACCTGCAAAGCGGACCTTTAGGCAGCGCGGGTTTGCCGGTGCGAGTGCGGCCGCCTTCAATGAAGAACTCGAGGTTGTAGCCAGCGTGTAGGGAGTGGCTCATGTAGCACTGCAGCAGGGCGCGGTACAGCACATCCCTGCGGGTCTTGTTGCTCTCCAGCCGTCGCTTGATGAAGAACCCACCGGTGCCGCGCAGCAGGGCACTGTAATTGTACAGTAATTAGCGAACACAGCGATACCTCGGTAAGTGTCTTGCAGGGCCGAGGCCACACCATACAACTGTTTTGGTGATTGGTTAATTTAAGGTTCAGTTTCCAGAACGAAGGTGGCGTAACTGAGAAAGAAACAGGGGACATACAGAGTTCACAGAAATATGGGAACAATGCACCAAGGCGTTCCCTTACAGGATCAACGCGGATAAGAACAGTACATCGGGAAAGAAGAAGAAGAAGAACAGAACAGGCCTAAAGCATCACCATTAGGAGTATAAAAGCGGAATGAGGAAAAGTGGGCACCAATGAACGACGTTTCGAAGCCTATCTAAGGCAAAGGTTAACCTATAGAGTCCACCAAGGAAGCTTTGCTATCTATAACAGAAGATGGACAAAAACCTCTCAGTACACAATCACACGCTTAACTTATGAGCAAGCATTCATTATCCACGTGGTGCCGAAACACAGTAGAAGTTGGCAGCATGAGCGAAGTGCAAGCTGATGAAGATGTCACTCACCTAAAGAGTGGCATGCTAAGGTTGTCACTTACCCAAAGACGGGCATGTTGAGGTTGTCTCCAGCAGCCACAATAGGAGCAGGGATCTGGCAGTTGAAGAGCACCCAGGTAACAAAGAGGTAGTCTACGTGCGACCGATGCAGGGGTACAAATATGAGCGGAGTGCCTTTTTTGGATGCTCTCTGGATGGCTTCTAGCTGCCCCTTGTGTACCACCACAGACTTGAGTAGTCGCGAGAAAACTTTGAAGAGTACATAGCCCGTTATTCTGCAAGAGACAAGCACTCACTTACAAAGGTTAGCTGTATCGAAGTTTACGCCCTCCTACCCAATAGTCTTTATAGCCTCCCCCCTCGTGGCGAAGTGGTTAACAGTGCTAACTCGCTTATTATCTACTGATCAGACATTCAATTCGAAGCCAGGGTGCAAAAGTTTCGATACTGGAGAATGTAGCATCAGTATTTCCGTCATTCATAGTTACTGGGGGCGCAGGTGTCAAGCGAACATTCCGTCTATATGACGCTACATCCCGGACAATGTGTTCGACTACAGCCATACACTCATCTGGGCCCTAGTGGGTAGCTATTCATTTATCTGCACCACGAAGCACTTCAAGTGGGTTTCCCAGTCAGAGTGAGCGGTCAAAGCGATTTAAGCTTTACAAAGGGGGACAAAATGAGGAAGGAAGAAGACACACAGAGTACGCAACACCCATGTATGAGGGCGTTCAAATATAAGGCGACCGGATAAACGCGCATTGGAGACAGCAAGTCGAGAAAGCAAAGGTTGAAAAGAACATTAAGTGATAACCAGAAGTAGCTACCTATGGAAATGGGAGGAAGCAAAGGCGTCTTGAAGGCTTAGCTGAGGATAAGATAACGTATGGGCTTCCCATGGGGCGTTGGAAAATATCCTTACTGGCACTAAAACATCATTACAAGGCCCATTACACTTCTTTGTTACTGACATAAATTTAAGAAATCATAAATGACAAGATATATACTTTAAATGTAAAAAATCTCAAAAAAAAGAAAATAAATATAAAAGCACAAAAACAATACCTGACCACTATATGAACGACACTATACTGACCCCTATAATGAATCCTAAAAGAGAGCGATACATCAACTAAGTTAACTTCATCTTACTAAGAAGTTCTTGTTTCTGAAGATACCTATGTCGCTGATGTATCGTGCACCCATCGACTTCGGCGGGAAAACCCTTAATATAATAGTAATTGCCATGGGGCACTGTTCGTCATAATATACGATGAGCGACAATAGAATTTTCAATGACCATCAAAAACACAGAAAATTCAACGCTTTGTGCATAAATTATCCGTCATCACAACCTGGGAGCAGAGAAAAGAGCGATGATACCGCAATCTTTACTGTTATTTTATATACGATTGTTCAGTGCAACTACCTCTACACACTACAACTTCCACTACGAATGCAGATTTTGCCAGGCTAAACACAGCCGTGAGCAAAATACTGGCAACACGAAATCATTTACTACTAGCTACCTATTGTTTTATGAAGAACGAAAATTAGGCACGGCAAGATATCACTATGCACCCACCACTGCTCAGCACGNAAAAAGAAAGAAAAAAATTATGAAACGTAATTGTTGTAGGAAATCTTTCAAGGATTCCAAAACTGTCTTTGTTTTTATTCTAGCACAAAAACTGAGGCAGTTCTATTCTTTTTTAGTTTGAAAATGTAGATTTTTCAATAAAGGCAATTTGTTATGAAAACATGGATTCACAAAGAAAAAAGAAAATACATACATAAATATAGATTTGTACGACTACAAATAGCTACACATAAGAAAGTAATTAATGTCTTTAGAAAATAGGTTTNTCTTACTTGATAAACCTATTTTCTAAAGACATTAATTACTTTCTTATGTGTAGCTATTTGTAGTCGTACAAATCTATATTTATGTATGTATTTTCTTTTTTCTTTGTGAATCCATGTTTTCATAACAAATTTTATGTTTTTTTTTGTTATAAAATGCAGTATTTCCAAAGGAAATGCCCTTGGCATGTTTCATTTACCTTGGCATGTTTCATTTATAGTGCCGCTAGCCCCCTAGAAATTTGGTATACAATAGCCTTTGGCATACTGATGATTTTGCAGCAAAAAAAAAAAAGGGCAAATTTGGACCCCCTGTGGACCCATTTCTCTCCCCCCATTTTGGGGGGGTTCTAGTGCCGCTAGCCTCCTAAAAATTTAGGACGTAATGCCCCCATACCTGAAGACACTTTTTGAGCAAAAAACAGAAAATTGATCATTTTGACCATTTTCGCCTAAACGACCCCCTTAAGCTTTACAAAGGGGGACAAAATGAGGAAGGAAGAAGACACACAGAGTACGCAACACCCATGTATGAGGGCGTTCAAATATAAGGCGACCGGATAAACGCGCATATGAGACAGCAAGTCGAGAAACCAAAGGTTGAAAAGAACATCAAGTGATAACCAGAAGTAGCTATGGAAATGGGAGGAAGTAAAGGCGTCCTGAAAGCTTAGCTCAGGATAAGATAACGTATGGGCTTCCCATGGGGCGTTGGAAAATATCCTTACTGGTAATAAAACATCATTACAAGGCCCATTACACTTCTTTATTACTGACATAAATTTAAGAAATCATAAATGACAAGATATATACTTTAAATGTAAAAAATCTCAAAGAAAATAAATATAGAAGCACAAAAACGATACCTGACCACTATATGAACGACACTATACTGACCCCTATAATGAATAGTAAAAGAGAGCGATACATCAACTAAATTAACTTCATCTTACTAAGAAGTTCTTGTTTCTGAAGATACCTAGGTCGCTGTTGTATCGTGCACCCATCGACTTCGACGGGAAAACCCTTAATATAATAATTCCCATGGGGCACTGTTCGTCATAATATAGGATGAGCGCCCATAGAATTTTCAATGACCATCAATAACACAGAAAATTCAACGCTTTGTGCATAAATTATCCGTCATCACAACCTGGGACCAGAGAAAAGAGCGATGATACCGCAATCTTTACTGTTATTTTATATACGATTGTTCAGTGTGCAACTACCTCTACACACTACAACTTCCACTACGAATGCAGATTTTACCAGGCTAAGCACCGCCGTGAGCAAAATACTGGCAACACGAAATCATTTACTACTAGCTACCTATTGTTTTATGAAGAACGAAAATTAGGCACGGCAAGATATCACTATGCACCCACCACTGCTCAGCACGGAATGACCGACAAACAGCTACGCTATATATCTTGACGACACCAAGCTAGGATCCGCAGAATGCAACTTCCAACAAAACATTCTTCAGCATGGAAACACTAATAAATTTGATGAATTTTCTGACGATGGCAAACCTGGGACTGCAAAACACCACTTCACGCAAGAACAATTCTCAGCACGAAACTTATAAGTTTATGCACACCACTTTACGCACGAATAATCCTCAGCATGGAACCACTTTTAATTTTATGCACTGAATTTATGACGGCAGTAAACCAGGGACTGTCAGCAGAATATAATTTCACACTCAAACATTCTCCAGCATGGAACCACTTTTAAATACGCTGAACTTTGGGGCAAGATAACACCAGGCACTGAAAAGCAACATTTCAAGCGGTTACCTGATGAGGGTGGTGGATATGGCTGCCTTCATATTGTTGAGGATAGAGTGGGCTCTGGACACCTGCTGGGCCAGTAGAGCCTTGTACGAAGATTCACGCCGACTCGCAGGGGCGTCAGCAGGCAGGGTCTCGGCGAGCGTCTCCGTCACCACTTGTTCCATGGCTGTCTTGATGCGATCATCCTCAAGTATTACCTGCAGTACCCCAGCGGGTGTTAAGTCATATTCTAAGTACACGCTTCCTTACATACAGGAATTAATTCACCCGGAGGTAAGAACAGAGGCATGGAGTACGTGAAATAAACGGGTGTTCATTAATTCCTTCATCTGGCTCAAGGCCTCGATTGGGCTACCTTCGAGGCCTTGAGCCAGATGGAGGAATTAGATGAACACCTACCCGTCGCCCAGATGGTGGACCAATTCATGGGAGCCCTGACGGGGGCTGCGAGAGTGGCCATTCAAAAAAATTCAGAGGTGGAACTGCTCCTCATAGAGTTCCATGGTGGAATGATGTGTGCACGCGAGTGGGTGCCGAGAGAAAGAGACTACTTCGACGTTATCCACAACTCTGGAATGCAAGTCACGCACGAAATAGCGCGTGAGGGCGCAGCCAGCAAGTTGCGACAGAGAAAAAAAAAGTAAAACAAAGACTGAAAGTGAAACTACAGAGAAGGAAAGACATAATGTGGGCACAGACAGATGGTTCTAAGGCTTAGCTACAGCTAAGGTAACTCATAAGGTAGCTACCCACTGAGTGTCTGCTCCCCATAACATAGGATGGGCGAACCTAAATATTCTAACCTTAGGGCCTATGGCTCATCCTGTGCCGCCTGAGGGGGGTAATCCTAACTAACCTTCGGGCACACAAAGAGATATCCCGAAGGAACATCTGAGGAATGCACATGCATGAAAGTGTGAGTGGGTTAGTCGCGTGAGCTTGGTGTGACGATTGTATTGAAATGCTGCATATTCAATGTTTCTCAAGATATGAATGAGTAACAAGGAAATTATAGTCGACCATTAGTACCTATGGATAAAGTCTTCATAATTTAACAGAGACATCTGGCTGCTACACAGCCTTCATACAATAATTAAAAAACCCTGTGATGAACTATATTAGCCAATATGACATCAAAGAGCCGAAGCTACAGTGCAAGTGATCATTTAATACCACTATAAAAATTTTTAAATACATTAATTAGAAAAACGCAAAAGGCCAATGCTGACATCGAGTCAATAGCCAATATCAAAATTGAGCAGAAAAGACAAAAACAAAAAAAGAAAAAATGTGCCAACATTTTATAGGAAAGGAAAGCATGATATATGAATTCTGTCAAAAAAGCTGGAACCATGCATGAAAAATTATTATTTCGCTTTACAATGAAGTTATGGAATAAACAAGGATGAAGGAAAGATATAATACCAAGAGCAAGAGAAGCATATAGGATGGAATAAAGTAGGTGCGAAAAGAAAGAAGACGGCAAAAAAAAATTTGCACAACACATAAAGTACTGATACAAAAAATTTTCCAAGCACTGTTGGCAGATTAGCTATATGTTCCTTCTTCCAAAAACAGAGTACCAATAAGTGGGAAGAGGTACCTAGGTAGCTAATATCAAATCTGTAAGTACCATAATAAATTAATATAGGTACTGAGCAAAGTAAACCTACGCGACTAGGTCAATGCAGCAGCTCCTAACAACACGAGTTCGCTGCCCCTGACAACTGACACATCGCCAGCCACAGAACATAGAACTCAGGGAGGGGACCACAGCCCCTCCACCTCCACCACCAATACTTCAGCCGTGCCCACGTCGCTTCTGTATGTTTTAGAATGCACGAAGTGATATACTTACATATATCCGGCCTGTACGAACACACTCCACTTTATCTTTGTGTACACCGCCCCTAATTTTTACAATGCAAAGACATATTTCAGAGACGAATTGAATTAAAACAAAGGAACAATGTAGAAATATGCAGTCAAGAACGGCGAGTCCTTCAACTCATTAACACATCTTTTGCACAGAGCCCACACACCGCCTGCTTTGCCTTGCTTTGAAGAGGTCGCCCACCAGTGAGGGCTGCTACATACTAAGCTGCGGCGAAGTGCGGGCTTCGCAGCAGTAATCTGTTTCAAGTTTATATAATAAGTGCCCCTAACTGTGCTAAATTGTGGTCCAAAGAGAGGAAGAAAGAAGGCACATAAAGAATGAGAAGCGAAACGTCTAACTCATGCATGAGTCAATGCGCATGGGAACAGCAAGTCGGGATAGAAGAGGAAGAATAAAGAAAAACAGCATCAGTAGGAGTCTGAAGACAGAAGCAAGTAAAGTTGATACGAATGAAAAATATCCCGAAGGCCTAGCTAAGGCGAAGGTAACCTACAGGGTCCCCCTGGGGTCGCTGCTTCTCATAACATAGGACAAGCACACCCAACTAACATAACCTTAAGGGCTATGGCACATCCTTTGACTTCGCTCAAGATGCCAGACTTGGTCATTACTATTAAGTAATAAAATCTTCATTCGGAACACTATTGCCATTAAATCCATAGGTTCTCTTTTAGGCTTGCTTTGACTTAGCTACTTTATACATCATTATACTACTAAGTTCATGAAGCAACATTTGCGAGAGAATTTTTAGTGCCGCTACAGTATGTGGCCAACCTGAGATTTAGGCAGACTATGGGCGGGTTCCACTGGTCGTCGAAGTCGATCTCAGCCAAACTCGCTCGACTTGACTCGTCCAAAATTACAGGCAGGAACTTTGCCTGGGTCACTTTGAATCGCGTTGCGTGTGATATAAGCAATCCAATTAAGTTAAAACGACTGAAATGTTCATTCTACGAAGAAAGATTGCGTTCTTGCAAGTCTTACAGGTAAGAATTAAGGGTCAACACCTAAAACGTGAAATCAGCGGGTCGAAGCCATGGCAGTGGGCACCTGTCCGAAGTTTTGGGCATGTTACGGCGAGTGGGCTTGGCTTGAATGGACTCGAACGGCCAAACTAATGGCGCCGTATGTCTGCCAATACAAGAAGTTAGGCACCTATATTAACTTAACCGAACCTAGCCTTAACTAACCTAATACGTTCTCTGAGGTGGGCACATAAGATACGAGACCGAATGATTACCAGGCACGCATTATACCGTACACCTCAGCTACAGAGGAAACATGCTGAGGACCACACAGCAGAAACCACATGAGAGGAGAGGGTAGAGCGGTGAGTTACCTTATTATGCATGACAGGATAAGGGAAGTTGACTTTGAGCCTGGAGCAGTGGACGAGGTAGCAGCAGTAGCGGGTAAACCAGTGCTGGCCGGGGTCGCTGGTGGTCACGTGCAGGATATTGTAGTGGCCCAGCTCGCCCCATGCTCCTGCTGACTCGCTCACACCCTGCAACGTAGCGTAATTAGGGTATATCATGGGTGCCTATATACCTAGTACAGCGCTCATCGTTACACAGGCCACCATATATTAGCACACGCTGCAATGTCTTTATTACTACTCAACTCGTTCATTAAAGTACGGAACCGTAAAAGGAAAACACATTGAAGACATCAATATGTGCACAAAGAACGAAAACGTAAAAGGAAAGAAATGGTGGCCTCTTCTCCACGTCCCACTCCCTCGCCCCTCAAAAAAGTTCTGACAGTATCATTTGTTTCCCTCATCAAAAGATAGTTCTGGTACTAACTAGAACTCTATCTTGATGCAACTGTCATCTGAAGAAACAGCTGAGGCTAAGATAAAGGACGAAATATACGTAGAGCAAAAAACTTAGATAACCCTGTAAGTTCATGCGGATTCGGGGTGAGCAAAATGCTCGAGTCTGTGCACCGTATAAAAAATAAAATCGATAACATTAACGTCACATTGTTTTGCCTATGTGTTGACTAAAAAAAATATACCGAACACTAATACTTCGTCCCTTTTTCGATCCTCTAAGATAGACACCGGCTAGATTCAACAAATGAGTCGAAGTATCTCCAGGGCGTGAACACGCTCGCAATATTATGTATAACACTAGAGCACTCTGAGAGCGCATACCTCCATCATGTAAGGCAACGGTAACGAGAAATTCAAATTGGCTCTGAAACCATGATTTCTTTTCTATCAACTCCAAAATCTAATCATTTGTACCTTTTATTAGTAGTAACAGTTTCTGGATTTTTTTTGAAGATCCTTTCATTCCTGTTTGAGTTATGCTGCTAACAAACATTATAACAAACACAACTCAAACATAGAAACGAATTAGCCGATCGGCACCAAAATTTAATCATTCATGTCTTTTAACATTACTAACGATTCCTGTAAATTTCATAGATTCACTAAAAACTTTTTGAGTCATTGCGCTAACAAACAAAAAATTATCACAAAAATATGGTCATTTACTCTTTATGATATACCTAACTCAGGTAAATTTCATAAAAATCCGTCCATAATTTATTGAGTTACGGCCAGAAGTGAGCGTAGCCCCGCTACATTTTTGCTGTAGCGCTGCTACTTTGTAGCGTTACTTTACTACCGTTACTTTACTTTTATACAAACAAAACTACAATAATGCTAAAATATCAATTGATGTTAACATGCCTCGATCACGTAAAAATAGGACTAATATTTACCCTTTCGTAAAGTAGGGCTGATGCATATGAGGTGTCT
>LQNS02278094.1:29996632-30015549 GCA_001587735.2 Parhyale hawaiensis
ACTTATTTATTACTTATTTTGAAGACATAAAGTTGACGCCGGTATCTAGAAATACTGCCGGCACCAGAAGGTCAAAACGTGGCCCTGTCAGTACGCCTATCATCAGATAGCGACTATATCTCACCATAGTACCGTATAGAGGGCACAACTATTCATGAGGGTAACACAGTCGATGCAACCATAGTTTCTGGCTACAACAGACACTGTATCACAATTAGCATCTGGAGCGCCACAAGTCTGGTAAGGAAGTAGAAGCCTGCTTGAGTTCAGCTACTTATTCGGGTATACGCATAAAACACTGTATTTTATCCGCATTCATCCTTGGGTATGGGGACAATCTGTCCAGCACACTGAAGATGATGCTGGGGGAACTAGTGCAGTAATGTCTCACATTGCAGCAGCAATGGTACGCTATAAAGCCTTGTAGCAGCAAAGATATTAAAACCTTGTATTAGCAATGATAACATATTAGCAATTGGATCACCGCGTAGTAGCAATGGCATTGTTCAAGAATTACCTCTGATCTATATTTATTATGAACGTTGGAGCAATTTTCTGCACATTATTTTAGCGATACCTACACAGTTTAGATCGGGAAAATCTTATCGTTCATGACACGCTCAGCAAAGAAAAGATTTTTGAGTTTCTAGCTTGTAAGATCTACCAAGAACTTGTGGATTGCCAACATTTTCTGCTTTCGATTAAGTTCAACTTCAGATTCCACAAATAAAACTGAACCGCCCCCCCCCCAAGAAAAAAAATAATAAAATCCCCTATTACGACCAAGCCACGCTTTATGCATTCTTGGTAGGTAGGCTTTTGAGTTTCTATGTAATAGTTTAAGAAGATTTAAGCCTCCCTAAATAAATACCTACTAAATCTCTTCTCAGAGAGGAAAAGGAAGGGACATAGGGAAAGTGGCCTAAGGGAGACGCGCAAGGCCCAATAGAGACGCACTTGCAGTAGGAAGGCTGTGGCGCGGCGACCGGACACTACAAGAAATGTTCAGTACCTATAAAAATGAGCTTAATGGGTCTCCTAAACACCAATCAAAAATAATGTATGATTGGACATTTCTCACAACGTACAGCCCCCGCACAACCCACTGGAGACGCAGGTGCGTCTCCATTGGGCCCCTTACCCTGTAGAATGTCGATAGAAAACCGGGGAACCCATGCATGAAGGTGTTCCCACACAGGATCAACGCGCATGGGAACAGCAAGTCGGGAAAGAAGAGGAAGAACTTCGAGTTCCTTAACAGCTTTTTCAATTGAGGGCAGCAATAACATACAACAGCCCAGCGCCCCGCAAAGCAGCAGCAGCAATGGCCCTGAAATGCACACCTCGCAAACTAGACCGACTGAAGAAGATCAAATAGAAGGAAGCGGAGGCCATGGCCAGAAGCCACGCAAATGTCATTAGCATTATAGCTGGTGCATTTGTCGCTGAAACACAAGACGCTGACGGTCTATAGGACGCTCCGAGAGTCTGTCCGTATGTTAGTGAATGGATTCACTTACATGCGTCGCTGCCATTCTGGTCCGGGGACAATCGGCAGACGTTACTGTGAAGTAATTGTGGCCTGAAGACAATCAAACGCCGGCAACAATATAGGTATATAAATAACAACAGGGAGCATCGGATATACGCGACAAAAGAAACAGAGGGATTCGCACTACTTGGGGAGTCACGAGATGAGAATGGAGGTGGTAAATCCATGAACGGAAGAAAACCAGCAGGTAATGAACAGCGTATAGAAGGGAAAGAACAGAAGACAGAATTAGAAGGTAGGGATATAAAGCTAGTAGGTAAGCCTACGTAACTATTAGGTCTGAAAGCAGCAACTGGTATTGTTTCTGGCAGGACCCGTGGAAATTTTACGGTTAATAAATGTTTGCACTCAAGTTTGATATAAACAATTAAACATTTTTAAACATAAACATTTTTCAGCGATCTGTTTATTTTGTTTTGTAGTGATAACTAAAATGAATATTTCGTGACAGTTTCATCTTGCTTTAAAAAAAAAGACGATTAGCGGCAATTAATAAAATGTGTGAGAACATATAAGGCAACCGTTTATTAGCTTAGACATAGCATTTTTGCTCCAAAAAGCACTTTCGAGTGAAGCTGACTAAAACTGCCCACTTTTAATTTCCTAGCTAAGCATTTGGCCAAATTAAGAACGTCATGAGACACCAGTAAAACGAATACCGGATCATGACTTGAAAAAAAAGAGCAGTAGATATGGTACGTGTAAAATGATCTATGTCTTCATTTCAAAGTAACGAAATTTTGCCAAGAACTGAAAAAACACAGCTCCGGTTGAAATCCTGTTCAGCCACAATCAGTGCTTCTTGCAAGTTCAATGTTTAACGTGCAGACATAATACACAGCTGTTGGTTGCTTGAATGCTTCCACGTTTGGCTGGTTTTTCTCTGTCACGCTCTTAAGGATTTAGAAGAAAATTCACCTACTGAATTACAAGATGAGATACCATAAAATTGCAGCCCTGAATTACGATGGCAAATATACGGTACATAGTTTCTGGAATATAGGTATGCTCGAAAGTCAAAATACTGCATTTTCTGATGCCCGTTGCGCTCGCCTTCATAAGTAGCTCAATTCTATCTGACATAATTCTACTCTTGAACGTGATAGGTATATTAAAAAAATCCTGTATTTTTATCTCAAGTTTTTTATTCTGTCGTGCATTAGCTATTTCGCAATTATTTAAGCTGAATTTCTTCGTAGCAGTTGAAACTGAACGCTGAGCTGCAAAACTGTAAAACATTTCCAATTCTTATTGCAGCCAAACTTTGACCTTAATGGTTGAACTCACAGTTGGTATCGTACTATCATATCGTTCGCGACTCGTAAAGGCACATAAGAAAACTAACTTGATATAAAAGAACCACGATGAGCTGAAAGTTCGTAAAGTTTCTCTATTAAAACGAGAGCGTTTGGGTACTCGGCACAACATTTGTAACTTCAACCCAAAGGTATGAAACATAATATTTGCAACCAAACCCGTATCGCAAGAACAATAAAAAGCTTCATTGGGCTGCGAAAAAAAATTGTCACTATTTTGTACGGCTGGGTATACTAGTATTATAGATAATGATTGGTCTAGGCGTCCATCTTCAAAAGCAAAGGATCCCTAAAAGAAGATGAAATGAAAGACATACAGAATATCAGTACAAACGTGGAACCAATGCATGAGAGTGTTCCCACACGGGATCAACGCGCATGGGAACAGCAAGTCGGGAAACAATAAGAAGAACAACAACAGGAAAAAAAAGAGTGATATTTGGGTTCCACAATGAGGAAACACTTCCCAAACAAATAGCGAGCATTCGAAAAAATACGAAATATAATTGAGTTATTTACAGTCACAGGTAACTGCGTACGGTACTTTGGAATTGGCTAGTAGTAACTGCCAATGAGGAGACGGATAAATTAAAGCTAATGTCGCGAACAAATGGATACTATCATGCAAAAAGATAGTTGCATATTACTACACGGTGCCGAAGAAAATTATAACTCTGCGATTTTCTGGTCGCTGCTAACCCCACACAGCGATGGACGGAGAATGAATTTTCTCTTCCTTAAAAAAAAAGAGAGACTATAATATTCAAGTGGATACACTATAAAGCAATGCTTTCTAGCTTCATCATCATCATGAATACAGCCAACATCCCTCTCCCCCACTGCCATAAGAAAAGGAACTGCACGTTGCCACGACGGCCAACACTCCTCGAGCTTCTACTGCATAACCGTCGTCCAACAGCAATACAAAACTCCTGCGGTTATTTTTTACTAGAATTACGCTAACAACGTGCTTTTTTCAGACTAAATGAAGTGCAAGGAAGCGTCAAATCAAGCGTGACAGCAATGATAAAAAATGTGCTAAATCTAACGCAAAGCTCTCGCTTTTTTCCAGAAATTTGCTCGCAAAGTACAATTCTCTTTTGTCAAATTAAATAAACCGTCAAGGAGAGAAAATTAGGGCCGGCGGTCAAGGTAAAAGCATCTGAGTGCCAAATACCCTCCAGTACTGCAGGACGACAGCGGGGCAGTCGGGAGTTGTGAAGCCACAAAAGTCGCCGGGGGAACTGCGGCCTTGGAACACGAGTGACGCCATCACCAGAGCCGTACGTGCTCAAACCAGGGTTGCTGAGTCTGATGGACCGAGTTCCACTCTGAGGTCTAGGCCCAAGCAAGCACCCGACTCCGACTCCCTGGAGTTTAAAAGCCCCAACTCTTAACGAAAGACCCATTTTCACAGACTCCATCTCTTGGGACAAGCGAGCGTGGCACGCTAACCCCCTCCCCCCCAAAAAAAAAAGTGAGTCCCCAAAGGACTCCGACACCGCAATCCTGACCCAAACAATTTTTTTTCTGTTTGTAGGTACATTTTATGAGAGAGAGCTGCAGGTGCCCAAACTTAGCTGGACGAGCGAATGGATGAAGCCTTTACACGTGACGCTGTGACGTCGACCTCCAAACGAGTGGCGAATATGGCTGGCGGTGTGCAGCTCAGCATCCACCTCACGACAGGCAGACGTGACGAAAGTTGTCCTTCGTTGAGGGACACGGTCAGTAGGTACGGCCCACTAAGGTCGTTCTTGACGGAAGCGGTTGCGAAACCTTCCGAGGTAAAGGCATAAATTCCAGCACAGCGGAAGCTAGCTACATTATCTTCACATCGTACCGTAATCAGAAGACGTTGGGGACATTTTTGGGAGTTGGGCATAAATTTTAGCAAAGGGCAAACATTTACACTGGCTTCTTAACATGAACTGATGCCGCAGGGATACTTTTCTGGGACACAGGCATAAATTTTAGCCGTGCAGAGAAGTGTCTACGTTAGCACCACAATGTGAAGCTCATTAACTTGCAACGATAGAGGCCAATATAACCATCGAGCAACTGCTTGGAACAATTTATTTATTACAAGAAATTAGATTACTAGAACCAGGAGAACGCCATATACTTGACGGGACGTACATATATGGCTCTACCATACATATTTGGTAAAAGCTGGTAATTCTCACTTAATTCAGTTCTATCAACTATACGAGTTGAATTATAAAACATACATTTTCCAGAGAATAACAACCATTTTATATATAAACTTCAATCCTTTTGAAATAATCAGTTCGCTGAAATTAAACGTTTTTTTACACTGAACATCGATTCTGTTTATAAAGATCAAACGTTAGTTTTCATAAATCAAGAAAAAGCTAAATTATACTGCGGGTGGTCGAACTTTATAGTGGAAATGTTTGCCAGAGCAACAAATATTGCACAAGTTTCCACTAACAATTCCGATTCTTTCGGTACTCTGCCAGATTATTATTAATATCATATTCCTGGTTTTACCACCGCACCCACGTCATGCAACGTGATTCAAGCAATGAGACTCAGTTTATTATGTCGCATCAGTAGGCTATGCATACATGAACGTTTTATCTCTGCATTCCTGCCGGAAAGTCGCAGTTGGGCGAGTGCGCTACTACTGACTGGAAAAAGGCGCAGAAGATAGTAGAAGACACACGAGTGGACAGCCCCTTTTGTGGCCTTTTACACGAGAGTAGAGGTGCCCCGCGGACTAGGTCGGCTATCTCAATCGATAGCCCGCCTCGTGGAACAGAGAAAGAAATATAGAGAACCTACCTAACCTAACAAACTAACCTTTTCAGCAGGAATTGCGGCCAGCTGCAGCATCTGATGTGGAAAAGGCACTCGGGACAGCCCTTGGCTTCATGAGGCCCATACATATATATGTATAGCCTATATGGTACTCTACCAGAGTTACTACAGAACTTTGGTTCCAATAAATTTGAGAGATCTCTACGGTATATCTTTTTTAAAGAAGTGAAACAAGTAAATTTACAGGCAACCCATTTGCCACAAAGGGGACCACTGCTACCAGCATCGCTATCTGTGTGACAGCTTCACAAACAGTAGATAATTGTGCAGGTGCACACATTATTGTATTCCCAGTATTACCACCTGAAAGCATGCAGCTGCACAGATATGTAGCCTTAAGCTCAGTGAGTAACAATAGGCGCAGCGGATACAAATAATAAATAGAAGTACGATAAAAGAAATGAAGTAAAGTGGGCACGAAAAAAAAAACTACTAACGATCTAACTGATTTCTTGAGTCACTACAAAGCGGGATAGACGAACAAACGCTAGGTACGCACAGGTAATGCGGTGAATTTCTTCGATTGTGGGTGTCAATAATCACCATGTATCTACATTTCAGCATAGTCCTTGTAGCAGCATAAGTAAATTGCAACGTTACCAGCTAGTTTGCAACATATAAGTACTACCTACCATCTAGTTGACTCTCTCGGAGCCTGAACTAAACGTAGGTCCAACAGTATTAGAGTATTAGTCTTATGCCCACCCATGCTAGTGCGTCCAGTAGGTACACAAGGCTTACGATTAACCCTATTTACACCATGCTGTGTTGCTTTACCACAAAGGTTGTGGGTCCAATTGTACTTCTAAGGATAAAAAGAGCTTGTAGCGAGGCAGCATCGCCTGGTACAGATAGGGTTGAGACTACTAGTACCACGCTGTTGTGCCTCGCTGCAGACCTTTTTTTCCTCTCAGCAATAATACAATAGGGCATTGAGCCTTTCTAATGAAGTACTAGGTAGAGCCTGGTTAATACCGGGTTAAGGTATACCTAGCGTAACGAGCGAGTAAATGAAAGAAGAAGAAGAAGAAAAAAACTGCAATACAAAGCTTTGGCTAGTAACTGGATTATGAACACCAGTGACACTCTCGAAGAATACACTGAGTAGCTACATCATCTCATGACTGAATAGGAACGGTTCAGAATCACGCAGCATGACCTTTTATACTTTCTTCAGCAACGAAAACAAAGTTTACCGGAGAGAAATCAATCTATACACTAATATACCGTACCTATGATATTCTTGTTTGCTTGATCATCACCGTGCACGCAATCTTCGCTATTATACATAGGGAATAAACTGAGGAGTTCGGATAGGCTTTACGATAGGACAAGTTTCCAGTGACCCAATGGGTCACGGGCAGTCTAACAGTCATATAATACCGAGGTCACACTATGTAATTATTGTACACTTCACTTACGAGCGAAGGTTCAGATCGCACGTGCGTACGTTGTTCCCTCGTCTCGATACACAGTACAAGAAAACTGCTGATTGCTAAGATACCTAAGGAAAGTACTACTTTGAACGAAGAACGACGTTAACATACGCCTGCACAGCGATGGCCCGGCACATGTACGGCAGAAACGATAGCCGAAATGCTCTGGTGAACATGGTGCAGAATCCTTTAGACAAGACCATATAGAGGTGGCTGCCTGCTGCTTACTTTGGGCGAGATTAGGGCTCGTGCGGATCGCTAAATGAAGTCGATCTCAGTCAAATCTCACTCGTCTGCCACCTCAGGCAAGAGCGCTTGTTCCGCTATTTTGAATCGTGTAGCAGATTGCGAAGGCAACCAAAGTAAACTTGAGACGGCTGGAAATTCAGTTTAAAGGAGCTTGACGGACTACTGACTGAGCTGAGTACAGGGTACAGACTGAGCTGAGTACTGGGTACTGACTGAGCTGAGTACAGGGTACAGACTGAGCTGAGTACAGGGTACAGACTGAGCTGAGTACAGGGTACTGACTGAGCTGAGTACAGGGTACAGACTGAGCTGAGTACAGGGTACAGACTGAGCTGAGTACAGGGTACTGACTGAGCTGAGTACAGGGTACTGACTGAGCTGAGTACAGGGTACTGACTGAGCTGAGTACAGGGTACTGACTGAGCTAAGTACAGGGTACTGACTGAGCTGAGTACAGGGTACTGACTGAGCTGAGTACAGGGTACAGACTGAGCTGAGTACAGGGTACTGACTGAGCTGAGTACAGGGTACTGACTGAGCTGAGTACAGGGTACAGACTGAGCTGAGTACAGGGTACAGACTGAGCTGAGTACAAGGTACTGACTGAGCTGAGTACAGGGTACAGACTGAGCTGAGTACAGGGTACTGACTGAGCTGAGTACAGGGTACTGACTGAGCTGAGTACAGGGTACAGACTGAGCTGAGTACAGGGTACAGGCTGAGCTGAGTACAGGGTACTAACTGAGCTGAGTACATGGTATAGACTGAGCTGAGTACAGTGTACTGACTGAGCTGAGTACAGGGTACAGACTGAGCTGAGTACAGGGTACTGACTGAGCTGAGTACAGGGTACAGACAGAGCTGAGTACAGGGTACTGACTGAGCTGAGTACAAGATACTGATTCAAAGTTAACGCCTGTAATTCTGTTTAAAAGGGCAAAGTCTAGATCTGTCTGAGGCCTCGCTCGGTCTGGTGGGTTGGCTTACAATGACTCTGATGAGCCCACAACCTAGTCCAACTATCTTCAATACGTCAGAATGTTCAATGTTGAGTGTTTCACTTCCCACATTAGATAAGAGTTTCAAGCGTTAATCGGAATCGATTAGACTCGAAACTCCAACCAAAGTGGTGAACTGAACACTCAAAAGACAGAAGTACAGGACAAGCTAAAGCGAATCTCCCTTAAAAACTAGGCGAATCGACAATGCGCCTGCTGTAAAGCAACCTACACGGCACAATAATTCGGAACGTCTGGTCGCACAGGGAGGTGGCGGGATCACGAGTAAGGTGTCTCTTTTAGAAGTTCCTGCGTAATTAAATATTTGATGCTGTTACGTGAGCAGGAGACCTGTAAGGGCTTGTACAGGAAAACTTCGTGCGGCAGTGTCGTGTCGATGACACATGGGGACGTCACGGTAAACTAGACCCGGTCCGTCGCACGGTCATGCAAGTTGTAAGACACGGTGTCACTATATAGCGAGTGCTGCAGTGGCACAGCCTATGTCGCGCAGGAGATCACACAAACATTTCTACATGAGACGATCTCGAGGAGGAAGAAAATTCACAGGCGATCTGTAAGTTTCAAGTGTAGCCAGTGCACTACTACTGGCAAAAATAAGACGTACAGCAGGGAGGAAAAGACCAGCCTACCTACCAACCAAACCTTACACTGTATAGGCTACAATATAAAAAAATCCGTAGTTGCACCGGAAGAACATCCATAAATGTTACCGTTACCTTATTTACTGAAGAAATCCCTTATACGATAGGTAGATACCTATGTTCTCCTTAACCAGCGACTATAGCCTACCTTCGCGTACTTGCGTGGAAACCGATGGCAGTTCCCTATTAACTTTCATTTTACTTGATAGGCAAAATAGGATCTCGTTTGCAATTTCATCAGTTTCCTTTGAAAATAAATATAGTACCTGTATGTTGACCTCATGTTGAGGTGGTACATCATTTATAGCGTAACTCGGAGTAAATTGAGACACCTCACCGGACGGGGTGAGTTGAAACAAACAAAGAAAAATTCTGGAAAAAATAAATAGGAGTGCGCTTAGTTTATAGGCACATGCTTGGCTACAAACCCTATTTAAAAGTTGACTCATAAAAGATGGGTAAGTAGGAAAGGGGAGAAAATTTGTAAAGGGTTTAAAACTTGTCTCATCTCACCCCACTACCTAAAGTGGCTCAACTCACCCCCACCGACGCTAGTAGTGATAATAAGGGGTGGCACTCATAAATTGAACGAAAATTAACAAGCATAGCAGCAGAAATACGGTTCAATACTTATTTAACTGCATAATATAGTAATTTTTATAGCAGTAGAAATGCGGTTTAATACTTATTTAACTGCATGATATAGCATTTTTTTTTTACATATTTTGTTTCCAAACAGGAATTTTTTCAAGCTGAACAATTGGGAACCATACTGAATAGAGTGTAGACACATTTTCTACAAACTAAAACACTCAGCATATACATGATCATAGACCGCAGCAGCACTTGACTCTTAGGTCCTAGTGGCCTCTGACGCTGGTGGCCAAAATGGGAAAAATGGGATTTCTCCAGAGCTATTATGAACATGTCGAGACACGGTCAAGCAGGTAAGTGCTCAAGTGCGTCCCCGCTGTATCCAAGATGCCTTCTCCGCAAGAAAAATGTTGGGTACCTTGGAATTTTTTTTTCCAGTAGTTATTAGACAGAGGGAAATTAATAACTCTTGAGAAAATCCCATTTTTTCGTTGCCATCTTTTGGCCGCCAGCGTCAGACCTAAGAGTCAAGTACTGTTGCTGATTATGACATGACTATAGTACGTAGGTAGCTATATGAAGTATGTCGTACCAATCAATTATGAATAAGATAACGTTTTGAAATTTATAATACCGTATATAAGAAAATTTGCACACAGTACCAGCATGCAAAAGTATTAGCTTTACAACAACTAGACGCTCCAGTGCTTGATAGCGTACCTACTCAGCTACAGCGTCGATCTCGGATCCACATCGGCACGGCCGGCGGGAGAACGTTCGAATCTTGTACCAAAGGCTTGTTTTCAGAACTGATAAGAAAATTACCGGATACCCCCGTAAATCTAACTGGGTTTTGTTGGCATTTTTGCTGCCATCCTCTTCTACGTAATATTTAACTTTTTTTCTTTACGGTGTCGCAGGAACGTCAGCCAGATGCAACATCCCCGTGGAATCGCCCATATTGACCCTTTGAAGCATGAGGCCCACATATATCCGACAGGAAGCGGGTGCGCCAGAATATCCGCTACGATAATGACTACGGTACGAGAGAACGAGCACGAACACGGTTGAAGCAAGAGCGGTCACGAGAATTTTACATGTATGATTCATGTTCAGCGCTGCATCTTTCAGTAGTGACTATACCTGTCGCTGGAACACATAAGTATTATTTTTTCCTTCAGAACCACTGGGTTGTTTCTAAAGATTTTGCCAGCAATTTGAACAGCAAGTTCACTAGTCTGGTGAGCTTCTATTCACTATTTGAAATTCAGACAGACGAGCTTTTACGACCAATAAATAGTACATCATCGGAATAGAATGACACTCTGATACGAGACCCGGGTTCCCGACGCGATGTTAATCCTTTTAGTCCGCGACAATATAGTGGTAGTCAAATTTTTACAAGCGCATCAGAGACACAATGTCTATATCGCGCCAAACTGTTCTTGTAATTTAACACAGGCTCGTGCGCCCCCAGGGCGCGAAGTACGTTCCTTTTCAAATTATCAATGATTTTGTCTCGACTTTTCTGCCGGTAGGTCTCAGATTGTAAGTGGTCAGTACGCTACTGACAGGAAAAAGGCGTAAGTTAGGAATCTCCAACCTCCGGACACGACTGAACGCTTTCGCTCAGCAACGCTGCGCAGGGGAAGGAGATGAAATACAAGAAGCTAGAAGTCCAGTGGGAATAGGTCGGTCACCTCGATCAGCAGCCCACCTCCCGAAACAGAAGTGGAAGTATTGAGAGCCTACCTAACTTTATAAAACTGACCTCGTCAGCAGGAACTGAGGAAAGTTGCAACATCCCCTGCGGAGAAGGCAGTAGGGACCCCTAGACTTGTGAGGGCCAAATAAATTGTGGCAGGGAAAGGGCCCACCAGAATACACCTCACAGGGCTCCGCGACAATGGTGATCTAACGAGAAAATAAACAAAAAAGTACTCAGTACGTCAAGCAAAACAAGGTGGAGTTCACCAGGCGAGGGAAGATGCCTCACAGCCCAGCCATCATCGCCCCAAACGTGAGCTCCCGTTGTGACTTCTACTGCGAGTGTACTGTGACGGACGCGCACATGCGCGGTCGATATACCTATAGCTGACCTGCATCGAGCGTTACCGATATCTGTCACTCACGAACAAAGAAGTTCGACAGTTTGTCAGTGTAGAGCGCACGCTGTGGCTACCTAGACGTTACAGCTTTGCATATCATTTGTCTTGTACTCCACAAGACCGCAGCATCATTTGAAACGAACGCTTTGAAATTCATGTTCCTGTAAGTTTCGTATCAGTCCAAACGAAAGCTAATATTTGTGGCCACAGGCAACATTACTAGTGGCAATGAAACTATAGTCAACAGATTCCCCAAGGACACTGCGGTACGCGAGACGTCAACAGCAGTTACGGGCAAACATGAATCTAACCGTAGAAAACTTCAGGGGAAACACTACGACAGCAAAAGTTATAACAATGAACTGCACACGGCAATAGGCTACACGACCGTGTCACGGCGATGTCACACACGACCAAGCTGACGCATGGCCCAGTTACAGGAACACAGTGTAAGGGCAACGCCCTGCAGCACGCAAAGCCCAAAAACAGAGCAGTAGCGTATAGGGGGGACGAAGGCGACACATCGGTCGCCAGTGTGCTGGGGCGCTGCAAAAATTGCACCAAAACTAGAAAAAAATACCAACAGATGCACAGAAAAGCCGGTGAAGTGTGGAGAAGATCCACGGATACGGAATATCATTCATCAATATGCCGTGTGAGAAAAATATATATACAAGAAGAGGCCGGGAAAGTTATTCAGACATTAACTCTAGGAAATATCACTCACTAGTACTCTACGCACGTCAAAAAACATTCTTCGGTATGTGAACCACTAAACTCGTGCATTTATACAGAGTACACAAGCAAGAAAGCAATGCGAAGATCCACGTACAGGTGCGCGAATCATTCACAAGCGTGTCGCGTACGTTATCGGCTTATCCACCCATCATTGAATGGCCAAATTGCAGATAAATACGAGCGTATAAAGGAAGGCCAGAGAGTGAGAAGGAAGTCTCGGCTGCAGTCAATATCGGCTGCCAGACTCAGAGAAGCGAGTAACAAATTCCGTGAGCCAAGGTACCATTAGGCGTCACGACTGTCACAGGCGGCCTGCAGGCGGCGTATCNAGAGAGTGAGAAGGAAGTCTCGGCTGCAGTCAATATCGGCTGCCAGACTCAGAGAAGCGAGTAACAAATTCCGTGAGCCAAGGTACCATTAGGCGTCACGACTGTCACAGGCGGCCTGCAGGCGGCGTATCCTAGCAGCACGCGAGCTCTCGTTCAGAGAGAGGAAGAATTAGGAGCAACATACGAGCGGGGCTGCGGCAGGCAGGTGCCTTTCGCTGTAAACAGCGTCACAACCACGAATCATTTGACTGATTAATCGTACATGTCGATGTACTAGCATTATACGTGTCGTCTGCGGCATAAAAGTTTCAGACTGATAATCGATGGGAGGCAAATCAAGAGGTACCTAGCAATAAAGTTATGCACGGAAATCACTCTCAAATTTGGTTCGGTACAATTTAAATATACATATATCATATTTTTAGCCTTTACGCACCCCTGGAGTTATCCAGAAGGAAACCTCACATCTTCCCGTGTGCTTGAGCAAGATAAATACACAAGGGGTCCGCAAGGATTCGAACCCGGGGACTTGAGAATGGCAGGCGTGACCGCAAGGCCAAAGCTAGGAGAGCTAAAACGAAAGCTAGCAGAGCGCGAAGTACTGCAGCTCCGACGACAACTAACTAAAGATATAACCAGTGCAGTAGATCGGCACCGTAAAATAGGTAATGTTGTCGTAACTAGTGGACGCGGCTGCCCTATATGCCGGCCAAGAATTTGCATCGGCACCTCTACAATGCTCATGCTTGTGGTCGTGGTTCTTTAATAAGGAAGATCCATGCACCCACTACCGTTAAAGCTTGATCTTCCTCTACAACAGGGGTTTCCAACCAGGGGTGCTTGCTGCCCCCCCCTCACTCTGGGGTGTGTATGAGATGACGTTTTAGGGGGTGTGAAATCTTGGCTTATTTCCACGTCATTAAAAATTAACTTTCATTTCTTGCACAAATTTCGCATCAATTAAATTTTCCACCATCGTGGGAGTTATTAATTTTGTAGGGAGTGCGAGAACGCATTAAGAGGTGTTTAGGAATGCCAGACATAGCAACAGTTGAATATCGTGGCTCTACAATGATGAAATGCAGCGATTCCAAAACACAGACTCGAAAACTAGTAGTTTCGATTTTTTTGGTATTACACAGAGGTTTGAATAGATATAATAATTTCGCAAGTGAAAAAAAAAATAATGAATGGCATAATAAAATACCTCCAAAATAAATTGACGCATTTCATTGAAACAAGCAAATAATGTTTATGTCTCTATTCTATAGTTTATCAATATGCGAATCTAAGCATTAATGGCGAGCAAAGGTGCAAAAAGGAGAAAGTAAGAAATAAGAATAAGGAGGCAAGAAACAAAAAGAAGGAGCGAAGGCAGGAGCAGAAGATGGAAGAAAGGACGGGGTACGAAAGCATGTCGTTGGAGCCTAAGATAATAATAGGTAACAGGGTTCACAGGAGCAGGGCTCAAGTTCACAATTAAAGATCGTATTTAGGGGGATGCCAGGCAAGCTCCGATGGGCGGAGCCTGAAACATGCTAGTTCTTAATGATTCCAATAATTAGAGCGCATTGCCACGAGCGTGTTGACAACGAGGCACTGATATAATGATATCCTGTAATTTCTCTCAACTGGGTATACTAGCATCTACATGTTTCTGACGCACTACCTACCTGCTGCGTGACATGCATTCCATATAAGGTAAATAAATAGCTTTTCCATACAAACGTGTCGAGCACAGACACAGAGGTACAATTTCAAGTACGTAATACTCAAACCATAAGAGAAAAGTAAAGACTTGCCAAGAAGAACTCTGATCATCGAAACATTTCCTATCGACTCTAAGCAAATAATGAAACAACGTACAGTAATGCTGTGCCTCCCCCTGCCCCTCTCAAAAAAAAAAAAAACTTTTGAAACAAACGGACGAGCCGCGGCTGACCATCATGCACATACTGTAGGATTGATAGGAGAATGGTGTCAGGTGTCAAACTCATTTCGGTCGGTGTTGTAAAAGAGTGCCCAAATACAGACATGCGGCGCCAATGGCCCGACTGCTTGTACCACGAAATTATTCCGTGCAGTGCACTTAATACTTTACTAGCATGCCCAAATGCACAGAACCGATGCGGCATCTTAAGCACATGTAGTTCTTCTATTTAGTCAGACATAGACCTTACTACTGATATAAATATATCCATATTACGAGCGGCCCACAATGCAGAAGCTGAACAACCCTGAGTCCTAGAGTGAGTCTATACTGCATGAACAGCCCAGGCCGGGACCATGAGCGGCAGCGACGGTAAATAGAACAGATCTGGTGCTGTGCGATAGCGCGAACACGAGCACAGTGCATATCCCTGCAGTTGTGAAACTTCTGACGCCCATCTTTGGTGGGCCTTGAACTTGGCCTCTGAAAAGCTACAGCGCCTTGCTAACTTTTCTCTTCTTCAGCAGAGCACGAAGAGAAGAACTGTTGTTCTTCGATATGAAAGCAGCCGAAAGATGTGGAAGAAAACGGGCGCTCGTTGTGATACGCTGCTCATTTATTATTTAAAGAGCAGATCTACAGCACAGCAAGTGCTCGTTATAGGTCATCTCGTTTCATGCAGTTGGTTTTTATTCAGGTTCGCATTCTTCATACCGTACGGTGCTAGTTATCCGAATGATACATGCACTCTTGATTCACGAGTACACGTTTCGAACAACTGGAACCCAAAATATCCACTGAGCCCAAGTAAAAAAAAAAAGAATAAAACGACATGATCTACAACGGGAAGCTTCTGTACATAGGTTATACTTTGATACACTGAATTTGAGCCCGAGATATGGTGTCGTGCACATCTATATTATATTTATGTATACTGCTGTCATCCGCAACACAACCACTGATCCAGCGAGTGACACAGAAGGTAAAAATCGACAGCTCTTGAACCATCATGAAGATCAGGTGTCTGGAAACTGATCTCGACATACAGCTAACAAGATAAGGCTACCGCTAACACTTGAAAGGTTCCTGGATACCTAAATTTATAGTCATGGCCGCACTGCTAGTTTAGGAATAGAGAAGCACGGCAGGGTACTTAGTAGACAAAATAAAAAACCAAAGTAAATTATTCCGAAGATTTGGATGTCAAAGCATGGATCACTGCGTAAGAAAACTGGAATGGAAGAGCAGGAAAAAATCGGCAGGAAAGAATGGAAAGGGGTGGGAGAACGGGGACCCAAGATGATTACACCCCAGCCACCACCCTTATGTGACCTACATTCTGTACCCTTGAGGCAACACTTGCATTTCATAAAGTAAATATATATGTTAGCGAACTTCCAGCATCCCTAGTCACTTACCGGTGTTACAAAAGTGGAAAAGCAAGGGAAACAACGCATGCCAAACAAAACGGGAACCCACGTACTGAAGATTCCACACTTACCGTTTATTTAATAATGAACCAGTAAGTAATTGAAATGTTTCAATATGAGTCTGGTTTTGCCAACTCTTTTGTATTATCAAGGACGATGAGACTCTACAAGGTTAACCCACGGGGTGGGGCCAAACTGCAGTGCACCATGGGTAATAATGCGTGTGACGTCACAAAATTCAAGTACGTGAATACGCATCCATTTTACATTGTTTCCCCATCATTTCACTTGGGCCTCCAGTGTCCTACGTATATGTCCTACAATCTTTACAGTTGCACAAAAACATGTATGAAAGCATCTACGAACTTTTATAGCTTTCTGAAGGATAAAATTTTATCATTATTTCGGAGAGTGTCTGTAAAATGTGGTTCTAAGCTGTGCCATCATCTACGCGTCGTTATATAACAGATCCTCCGTTCCCAATTGTGAAAGTAACAGCATCATTGGAAAAAATTATGGATTTAATATTCGCCAGTTTCAACAACAACGTTCCGAGAGACAGTTTAGGAGTGGGAAATACGGTTAGGTAATTTTTTTCCAAGTCTGTTAACGCGAGTCGCACGCGACACTTACTTATACTGCTGTAACGCACGCAGCGTATAAGTAGCTGATGTTTTTTTTCTAATTTAACCGAGCAATTGTATGGCTTCTCCGTATTATGTATAGACTTTTGCTTTCATTTTACTTCGCCGGAAGGAAAGTAATTTGTTTCTCTGATGCCTTAATGTTTTCCAAACAATTCTTGGTAAAACGTTCTTCTATCTCGGCGTGTAATCGTACACATCTGAACCATTTTTGGTTGCAGCGGTTTGAAATTATAGAGGATAGCAGGTCACTGGTAGACAAGAATAAATCAAATACCTAAAGGTTTTCAGTCAGATGATTCCATCTTCAGAATGCCAAATTACTCTCGATAAAACTCACTTGATTGATTGCATTTTAAAGACGATAAACTTGACTCCAAAAGCGCTTCTGACACATACGGGCATTTGCCGGGTTCAATTCACGTGCTCTTTTAACAGCCTTTCAACCAACTTTCTTTCAAAATTTTTATCCTTCAGAAAGCTAAAAACAGAGTTCTTAGATGCTTTGATACGAGTATTTGTGTAACTATAAAGATTGTAGGGCACTCTGGAGGCCCAAATGAAAATGGAGAAACAATGTAAAGTAGATGCGTATTACCGTACTTGAATTTTGCGCGTCACAAGCCTCACTACCCATGGTGCACAACAGCTTGGCCCCGCCCCGTGGGGTTACCTTGTCTCATCATTCTTGGTGTATCATAGCATCTTAAGAATTCAATTTCAATATACCTGAAGGTAGAAAAACAAACGGCAACGCGGATAAAACTAAATCTGCGTAAAAAGTCTGGCAATAACAAAAGTTTGTCTGAAAAAAAAACGCGTGTAGCAGGATATAGCGTATGGTTGAAGGATGTGTTGAGTTGTTAACCTGTGAACGGCTAGCATCGACTTCTGTCTATCTCCTGTTTTGCTCCTTACTCACAACTGTCCCTAACAGGCTAGCGACAGCAAACGCAAAGAAGGAACAATGGCAGAAAACAAGTTTCTATTCCCTTTGAGAATGGACAGCACAGGGCTCAACGCTGCCGATGCTAATTAAAGTGGCACTGCACGTAACCAGCACGATTGTGTTTGGCATGCAACAGCTAGGATGGATGACTTCGTCATGGTAGGTCTCTTCATTTGGGTACTTGACACCTTACGCGTAGAACTAAGAACTTATGGCATGGCAAAGCCCTTGCGTATCAACGTCATTTACCCAGTTAGAATAATCGACGTTGATTGGATTTGGAATTCCTTGGGCCCATCCCATGCCCCTTGATGGGGTTACCTGACGGTCGACAGCCAAAACTCTACGGTATTCCAGGCTACCTACACTATATATATAATATACGCTGCAGACTCCACTGCTTAGGCGATGTTGAGCCTTTCTTAAATTAGTACTAGTTACCGTGGCTTCTGCTCTTGCTTTGCTAGCTCCAGGGTACACACAGTCCGTGAGTTAGCAGTGAGTTATATAAAACTGACAATCGTTGGTACAATTCAGGACCCTTATATTCAATTTTATCAAGATTCACCCGATAGCCTAATTACGACAACATCCAAACTTGATTGCATCTAAGACTTTGTTACAACAAAATTAACCATAAAATAAGTTGTTGTGCGTGAGATATAGCGTATACGATAGCGAATGGTGTGGAGACCACGCTGATGACATCCCTAATGTAATCTCCAGTAGCTTCACTTAAACGTCATAACACACGTTTGTGAAAATGTGAATAATTTGATATGAAAATGGGTATCAATTGAAGCAGAGCGCGCAGCTGAGAAACCAGGTATCCACTGGCAAGAATAAAAACACACTGATTTAGGTACTGAATTTTTAAATGAGCTATAACTTCATATTCATATTAATTAGACTACATATGTAGCTCAGCAGTGTACTGGCTGTATGCGGATTAACCTTTCAGCGGCAGCAAGAACGGGCACGATAATTTAAAAGTTGCTCTGGAAAATACAACTGGAATCCGTAACATATAAATCGAAATTGCTTTCAGACTTCGTGTTGAATATTCGTTAGACAAGCATCGAATCTGTTGACAGTGAGCCGTATGGGCAGCTCCTTGACGGGCAGGAGAGGACGG
>LQNS02278094.1:30021819-30043280 GCA_001587735.2 Parhyale hawaiensis
CGGAAAATCTAGACCAGTAGCAGGCCGCTAGAACGCTGCAAATAGCCCGGCATTTAGCCGGTAGCTGTTCCAGTATTGAATATTGGCCACAATAGCGTAATGAACAGCTGCTGTTGTCATTCTGAGCCAAAAATATGCCACTGCTCTCTAAAGAAGAGCTTATTTCAACGTCACCAAAGCGAGCGGTGAAAGTTTTGTTCACCAGAAAAGCACAACACGAGTCAAAAATAGAAATGTACACGAACGAGGCTTCTGGCTCGAGGCTATATATACGGATGTGACGTCCACGCGATAAAAATCAGCTGCAAGACACTTAATGTTAATAACGTCAGTGAGGCACGTTTATGACAAAACTGACCTCTAACGAAATAAAATTTCATGTGGTTAGAGCAAATTCTCACTAAGGCATTTTGCAAACAATGCTGGNGTCCACGCGATAAAAATCAGCTGCAAGACACTTAATGTTAATAACGTCAGTGAGGCACGTTTATGACAAAACTGACCTCTAACGAAATAAAATTTCATGTGGTTAGAGCAAATTCTCACTAAGGCATTTTGCAAACAATGCTGGAGAAACACCCCATAGTAGTAATTGAAGTAACAAATTTCAGTCACGAAGACAGACTGGGAGAGAATGCAGGTGTTCTTTCTGTTGACACACTCTGCATTATAATTGCAAAATTAGGTTACAACCTAGGTGACATAGGTAGGGTAGGTCAAACTGCAAACTATACCTATATATAAAGCACACGTTAATGTGCCCTAATTGATAGAAACAAATAATTGTCGAATAATTCAAGATAAAAATGCCAGTCAGCAAGACAAATGCTGCCTAAATAAATATACCTACATATTCTTTAAAATCTATTACTGCGTGAAGACTATAGAGCAGAAATATACATAGTTAGAAACTCCAAGTTTTGCTTGGAACAAACAACAAAACCACAGCCTAGCCAGTCATCTTTGCTGTTTCTTCCAAGGCAAAGACGGAACTGTCTTTCCAGGGAGGTTCTATTCCACGTGGCATGCCGACTTCTTTTCTGTACGAGATGCAAGACAGGTTTTCACTCGATTAATGCCAAGTTTGTAATTATATCGACAAGTTAGGAAGCTAAATAGCTAGGTAAAAGTAATAAGCCTAAGTATGTACAGTAGTATACATTGTAAGTACTGTAAAAAAAGTATTTACAGTAGAAATGATAGATAAGTGGGTGGCGTGAAGCAATTTAACGGAAATTGGAAACCGACCAGCCAATAAGCAGAGCAGAAATTTCGGGTGATATGGTCTTCGGAGGGGTATTGGCAGAGAAGAAGAATTACTTCACTTTTAAAGTTCATGATTGGCTGAAACTGCCACGGAGGTTTCTCACCACGGTGATGACGTACCTATAGGTGGTCTACGACGATCGAGGAAGTTCTTTGGGCCGTTACACAAATAGGAGGCGATGGGACAAAAGAGCAAGCTTAGCACAGGGCCCCGTCTCAGAGGAACGTCCGAGACGTGCTTTAGCTCGCACTTCTCCACCGTAACTTTTCAATTATATATATAGTGACTTAGTTTGCTGTCGGTTTCATGTTGTCGGCATGCATTTTAATGCTGCTGTTTTGCCGTGCGGCGGATGAGCACATTTCACCGATTTTGACTGCTGTGCCAGCAACGTGTTTGATATATCGCTGCATCTCACGCCTCACTGATATGTGCCCTTTGAAGTGACCACCGATGGGTCCACATCTAGCTGCTCGTGAGCTGTGCTCGACTAGCTGCTTACATGTCCCAGCCGAGCAGTGCTCTCGATGTGACTCTAGTAAGCTGCTCCATCGTCCCTCTCTTCCTTTAATTTTCGATTATAGCTCCGGTCTGGGTTCGAAAATTGGAACGGGTTGTGTCGCCCCTAAATATATTGCTGAACATTAAAAGAGTCAAAAATCGCACCTGCGAGTATGTTAAAAAAAACTGGACGTTAATTCCCGAGTTTTTACCGATTGGCGTCTTAGCCCTTTACCCATGCATGATGGTTGTGCTCAATGTACCTACATATTATCCTGTATTTGTGGAGGCGAAGTTACCGTTTCCCACGGACATAATCTCCTTTTGCCTAATGTGTTTGTGCACCTTCAGAAGTGGTATTACCTGTCAAATGATTTCGTCTTAATGCAGTTGTGTAAATCCTTGCTACGAATTTGTGATCTCCAGTTCTTCTGTCCTCTTTACCAACATAAGTTGTGGTTAATTGAACATGCATTTTATTTCCATCCTTGCACTTCTTTGACACTCTTAATTTAGTACTTATTTCGTGATAGGTTGGTGGTATAGCTTACTTCCTCCGACATATATATGGTCCTATATGCCTCGTGCCGTCAACTGTCCCTTTTTCAATTTTAAACATGATCTATTTAATATTAATTCTTGCAATCCTAATTTCATTTTAAACAACGATATCATACATCTCAACCACCAACAATACATATGGTATACCAGTCCATGCAAAACTAACGTCCGTAACACTGTTGGAGCTAAAATATGTCCTACTCAAGTTGCTTGGGGGAATTTCTCTTCAGCAACGATAGATGTTTGAGCTTCACATTCACCAGTACAATTTTAGCATTTATTGCGAGGGGTTTCTCATTTTACCGCAATGATTCGTGAATAAAACGCGATGAGGTACTGAATGACTTCAAATGGGATCTCTCATTGTATCATAAAAAATGCATGCATACGATAGATGACAAAGCAATACGCACCTACTCTTCGACTTAAGGTTCGTTCTTTTAGGTACAAATATAAAATTTTCGAATTTTTGAACAATGCATGAAATGTGTGCTGGTTCACACATTAGTCTTAAGCTGGGACATTTCCAGAGGAATATCTTCTGCACAAAATACTACCAAATTCTGATAGTGCCTTAACAAGATAACGCTTTGTTAGGGCAATCAAGCTCCTGATGCAATAGGTATTACTACATGTCTACACTCAAGTCACACCAGGCTACAAGCCACCGTAACGTAGTATAAATGCTGCGTTTCTACATTCTTTGTATCTTCTCGCTACAGGTCGTACAAAAGAAGTTCTGAAAAGCTAGAGTAAGACACCATCAAAGACATCACCCGCAATCAGCAACAAATCTTACACAATGCCCATTCAATCAATGGGCAGAGAAAGCCATAAATGCTGGCACAAGCAAAAGACAATGGCCACGGCGAGACGAACATGTCGACGGACAATGCAGAACAGCCTTCGTCGCTGTAGCTCTCCGTCCTGCACTACAGCCATGCGCCACCCCACAGTGCAGCAATGGGGGCTGGTAGTGGTAGGTAGCAGCTATGCTGCGTTGTCCTATTCCTCTCTCGTAATCAAGGTCATGCATCAATATCTGGTAAAAGACAATACCAGTCAAGTCTATACAGGCCATAAAAAACGTTGCTTTCTAGGAAGAATGGTATTGTTGGAAACGTTCACCATGTACGCTGGTCGTTCTATAGAGGAGACCATAGAATACTAGAACTAACTAAAGAAGGAAGCTATAATAAAACTATAGAGCAGTTGGTGCCTAATGTGTTCGAGGTACGGAACACTGCAAGTGTTCTAGGGTTAAGAACAGTTAGTCAATACACTACACTAGGTAGTAATACGGATGGTTTAACTAAAAAGCTCAGCTTCCCTATTCACGAAGAATGCGAGTTAGTTAGGAAGAAACAAGGGACATGAAGTTTGCCAAGCTCAACCAGAATATATATTCAGAAGATCACTACGCATAGAAACATTAGATATCTGAGAAAAGAAGGAGAAGCAGCACACCGAAGAAGTATAAAAAAGATTGAAGCATACTGGACACAGGGAAAAAAACGTACTGAAGATCAACGACACAAAGGCAAATGTTACCGTAGGATTTACATGAGAGTGCGACTGCCATAATATTGGCTGGGGAAACCTATTTGTAACTAACGTAAGTGTGGTACAGGTGTACAGGTTTTATCTCTATCGGTCGGTAACCCGGTGGATCGGCCATTTTCCGTGGGTGGTAAAGGCATGGGTAATCAACGTGGTATCGGTAGAGCTCTAATATATAGCTCATTTCACGATCCCCAGGGAAGTGCCACTAGCGTATAATACAGTACTTTAGTCCGGCCATTTTATCAAGGCAGAAAGGTCGTGGTTAAATTACTGTATAGCGGTGCCAATTCTACGGGTATTTCTGAGATTTCTCTATATACAGGTAGTGAGCAAAACAAAATTTCAAATACCCATAGAATAGGGAACGCTAAAGAGGAATTTGACCACGACCGAATTGCCTTGATATAATGGTCAGACTATAGTGTTCGTGTGTCGTTACAAATAACGCCAAAAGTAGTATCAATTTACAACTGCTACTACAACTACTACCTGTCGTTCCTGCACGTAAATTTGCTGCTACTACACAGACACACAGAGACATTTAGTCAACGTACCGGTACCTACCGAAATGGTTCAACCAAACACACCGAGTCATGGCGACCTTCGTACGTAGGTACTAAGTGCAGTACACACAACGAACTCTCTAATTAGGCAGTGTGTCAAGTACCTACCTCAGCGCAAAATAGTTCGATTTCTAGTGCTAGGAGAGCGAGTTACCGTAAGTGTTGTGTTGCGGAATCATCGAGACAAAATCCGAATCAGACTCCTGGGTTCAGCAAGTGTTTGAATCGGACTCCACGAACCCCAAAAATATGCGAATCCTATTGACTCCGCCTCTGCAACCACCCTGGCTGGCTACATGAGCCATGTTTAGTACAAAGAACTTTCATCGCCGGTTCCGGAAAATGTGTTTGGCTGGACTTTTTGGTGACATCAACTAGAGACTTCACAGTGTGTGTGTGTCGAGCATACACTGCACTTGACAGACTCCGACAGAGGAAACCGCGGCCAGTTTCTCTTTTCGACAAAGCACTGCTATAAAATGTGAAACTTCTGCCGCGTAGAGAATGAGATGTAACCAAGCCGCATGTGTTATTGCAACCCGGTGTAACGAAGCAGAAGCTGGACTGTTTAGCGAAAAGTGGCGGTCTACACCGTGTCTGTGTCCGAGGGCGCCGGGCAATGTAGTCAATGCGTCTGGCCGAGCCCTGTGCTTCTCTGATACTTGCAGTGAAAGGATGCACTGTGCTCTAAATGCAGACTGACTACGCTAGCTCCCGTAGCAATGGGATGTCATTGTCTGCACGGACTCTAGTTTACTGATGTTACCAAACAACCGGTCTTCAATTGTAAGGTTGGCAAGCCAATTGGTAACTATTATACTTAAAACACTTTAGGTGCGATCCGATCCATGTGAGACATAGCTATGGGATAATTTAGAGTTTGATTTCGAAACTGGTCAGGGACTGTAAGACCTAGGAACAATCTTTTGGTTGATATAGGTTGTGGTACCATGGGGTAATATTACTCAATGAGTCGGTGTAGCTATACATTTGAGCAAAAAATTATATTATTTTAGGGGGGACCTCTGTTTCCCGTATGACACGTTTTTCTTTTAATATTATTTTTTTGCATATTACCCCCAAAAAAAAATTTTGATCAAATGTCTACACTATTATTACCCATGATACCACAACCTGTATGAACCAAAAGATACTAGGATTTACAGTTCCTGGACAGTCAGAAAATTAATCACCAATTGTTCCGTACGACCCATAGTATTGAATTGCTCTTTGGTTTTATTCCCTTTGCTCTGAGATTGCTAGGATCAAGAGAGGAAATAAATACAACATATCAATTCAATAGAAAATAACATAACAGCAAATTAGAATGGATGGGGAATAGCAATATATAGAGAAGGTCATCAAACGAACACAAAGAACAATAGGTAAAGTAGCCACGAGAGGGATCACGTCTTGATGGCCTGGTGAAGACCAACGCAACGTGGGAGTCCATCAAAAGTACGGACATATTCTCAATAAATGATTAGTTCCCGGCTGCCTCTTTTTTTATCACTCACAAAAACCAGTAGCTATAGTCAAACGAAATGGAGCGATAATTGGCCAAGAAAAAACGGGCCCAGTCAAATGACTAAATGGCCAAGCTTCCACAATAGGCGGTGCGAGGTCCACGCACTCCTCTAGTGGAGCGGGAAAATTGGCCAAGAGCNTCTTTTTTATCACTCACAAAAACGAGTAGCTATAGTCAAACGAAATGGAGCGATAATTGGCCAAGAAAAAACGGGCCCAGTCAAATGACTAAATGGCCAAGCTTCCACAATAGGCGGTGCGAGGTCCACGCACTCCTCTAGTGGCGCGGGAAAATTGGCCAAGAGCCACGGAAATCCCAAGTTCCAACATGTTGGGCGGAGAGCAAAACAGCTCCGAAGACAGGCGGTTAAAAAAATATCTGATGATCAGAAGTGACTCAGCGTTTTTACAACTTAACCCATATCGTGCCTACTGTATACACTTTAGGGCATCAAATAGCTAGTGTTAGGCTATTCCAACGAAACACGACGTCTAACGCAGGTATGAAAGGGTTAGCGCATACTATATCAAGAATCAAGATAATTTTATCACGTTTCAAAACAAAGGCGTTGCAACCAAAATTTATGTTTCATTGGGGCGCTGAAGAATTAACCAGGGCTGTNGGTATGAAAGGGTTAGCGCATACTATATCAAGAATCAAGATAATTTTATCACGTTTCAAAACAAAGGCGTTGCAACCAAAATTTATGTTTCATTGGGGCGCTGAAGAATTAACCAGGGCTGTGAAGTCAGACGAAGTCCGATTCCAACTCTTGAGTCCAATCAGCTTCCGACTCCAACTCTCTGGATGGCCAAAAACATTCAATTCCTTATGATTATGACTACAGACTCTTGAACAAAATAGACCAAATGTATCTGACTCCGACTCTTGAGATAAGCGAGTGTCCGACGCCGACCCACTGCGCCCAAAACATCCGACTCCTTCCAATTCTGACTTCGACTCAACGACCCTAAGGATAACACAGCGCATGCTCTCTGACACCACGTGACCGAGGCAGGACTGTGTCCAAAAACAGCTGTCAAAACTTCTGCATATCAGATCGGCGCACGATATGGAGCAGCCGCACCTGTAACACAACGCAATATCTCACCGCAAGGGCCATACAGAACCGGGGCAGATACATTTGTGACATTGCTCGCTGCCCTCTGGGAAACAGACCGACAGACGGAAAATGAAACGGCCTGGAAGTTCACATCAACGCGGGTAACAATACAGTAGTTCGTAAAATACTATGCTCTCCGTGTCAACATTGCACACGAATTCTAGCATTGAGGAAATGCTATCAGGACAGCTAACGATAATTTGCAATGATGCAATGCTCTCTCCATCAACACGGCTCGCGATTGATTGTAACGAAGCAATGCTAACACAACTCGCGATCAATTACAATAAAACAACACACTCCACAATAACACGGAACACAGCAATTTGGAAAAAAAATGTTCTCCACAATAATACGGCTCACGATCATTCGCAACAAAGCAAAGTTTTCTAACACGGCTCGTGATTAGCTGCAACGTAGCAATGACTATTCTCCACAACAACACGGATCACGATCATTTACAACGAACGATACCATCCGCCTCAACGCGGACCGTGACTAGCTATAACGAAGAGATACCTACTCTGCAACAACTTGGCTCACGATGAGCCCCAACTACATAAATAAGAGACTACAAGCAAAAATGCAGCCTGGGGAGCTCTCCTCAGCCGCAGGCAAGCCAGCACGCACAGATACGTAATTCCAGTAAAGAACTCCAATTCGAGGAATGCACTCAGCAACCAGCCATTATTACCGCAGCAATCCATCCTACAGAACCACAGCGCCTTACATTTTAATAAGCATATCCCACACCGAAAGTTTCCCGCAGCTGTCAGTGATAATTGCTGCGTGCACACAATTTGTAAAAAGCGTATTTTGTTCGGTTAAAGGATAGATAATACATGATAGTACACCAATTGGAAAGTGGACTCAACATAATGGAATATGGAAATGCGTACAAAAAAGTTTCGAACTGTAGTACGTGACAGTCACAACTGACTGAAAATTTTCAGCAAATTGGATAGTTCACTGAACTCGTTACAATTTCATGAATTCGAAATTTTTCTACGATTTTGCGTGCGGATGGAATAGGTGAGACAGGTTCGGAACTTACCTAACAAAATGCGGAACTGGTAGGAATATTGTGTAGCACCAAAGCATCCCGGAGCAGCACAATTGATAAAATAGCATCGCACAAGAGAAGTCTACCGTAATTAACTTCTTCTCTCAAGAATTAAGCTATCTCGTAGGAATGGCACAGTCTGAAGTGCCGTAGTTGGGCAAGGCACGCTATGAGACAAGAAGTCGGAGGCCGACACACGCTTACTTGTTCCGGTAGTTCGGTCGGATGACTTCAGGTTCCCAAGAGTAGAAGTCGGACACGGGCTGGAACCAGGAATTGGAATATGACTTGGTCCATGCAATCCCGCTACACTGATGGCAACACAGACACGGCTCCCGTGCCATACCTAAATGTCAGTGATACTACAGAGATACGGCAATCTCTGATGAAGTATTCAACTTTAACCGGCAAGTATGTTGAGCACGCTGCAAGCCTCCATGCCAGACTGACTGCACTGTTTAAAGCTTAATTTCCATAAATAACAAGCACAATCGTAATATTGATTTGAGCCCCAAATACGGTTTCTAGAATAGGTAGTATACAGAGGCTCAAATACTTCGCAGGAGACACGGGTATAGGTTGGTCTGATGCACCAGTATTTCGAAGGTCAGCCTCAATAGATGAGCGAGCTTCGCATGCGAGCGGCGAGGTCCAGGTAGGGATTAAAGTTTTTAGGTACACCAACAAAACGTATCGTGGGAGTGTTTGAAAGAGGGGAGACCTTCGCGTTTTTTTCACTAAATTACACCAGCCAATCTAATTGTTATTTATGAAATTCTAGCAGCCTACGCGAAGGTTCATTCTACAGCACATGAACTAGTTCAACTAGTAGGAGTATTAGCTACTCACTGTATACTGTCTCTCACGGTTCAGCAATCATATTTAGCAAAACAACATAGGAGACTGTGGTAGTTAAAAACTGCACGAGGTAAACTGTCAAGGAAAATGCAATGAAACGTAGGAAGAACCGTCTCTGTCCTTAACAAAACAGACGGCTGTGGACTCAAAATGTGCATAATACCGAAAGATAAGCAGGCGGAAGTTTTTGCGGCTACGATGGGGCGATGCAGGAGTTGCCCAGGGTAGGCAAAAACCTGCCTCGCTACCTTGCTGCTGATACATGCATGCATCCGTCCTCCGGCGCTGCCGAGTCTCCTCCGTGTACACAGTACAACTCTGTGGGTTTTTCCAGTGAGGGTATTTTGAAGTAATCCTAAATGCAGCAATTATTGTGCACCTGCTGAATGCACTATAATTAAGTAAATTTAAGCGTATGGCTAGTTAATCGTATTAGTGCATTCATAGCTTCAACTTCTCTGCCCACAGCGGTTCTTGCGATCCAAAGAAAGGAAATAAGAACCAGCAGGACGTCCGGTAAATCGAACAACCCACGTACGGAAATAGCACTGATTTACCGACACTACGTTTCAAGAACCTACAGCAAACCACATGGTTACGTTCTTTTCTGCCTTCCGCGGTTTTAATAAGACTTTTTAGAAATTTATCGTTCCGTGACCATGGTTTTATTGCAAAATTGGCAGTCCAGTACAACTTAAATTGCAGAAATATATAACGGTACGCGGTTCTCTCCCATTATGTGTCAGACGCAGATGAGGTATAAACGCACTACAACTAGCAACACGTTTCCAAGTCACATTAACTCTTTTTTTCATTAATTAATTAGCTTTCCTCCTACGATTAACAGTAGCTATATGAAGTGTTGCATACATGCAACAGCATGAGAGAAAGGGTGTTAAGATAACCGCAAGTGCAGTAGAATTATTCCATCGTAGATGAGACTAGAAAAGTCTCGGTCAGAGAACATTCGAGGCAGCGATGCGGGCGGCGAAGCTACCACGCCGGAAGGAAAGAGAAACCTACAGTTTCTCTCCAGCATCCCATGGTCAAGGTTGTACCCAGGGTTGCAGAGTCGGAAGGACCAAGTCCGACTCCTGGGTCCAGCCAGTTACCGATTCCCATTCCAGGGACGGAGTTGGAATTCCTAGCCTCCCAAAAATACCAACTCGCACCGCCTGCGACTCTGCAACTCTGGTTTTACACCTTGAGGCTGCTACACACGCTGGTCAAAAGAATGAGTGTCCTCCGTTAATCGTCTGAACGTTTCGATGAGCTCCCGTCAACACAGCTATTAGTTTGCTAAAGCAGGTGTCAAAACGTTAGGAGTCGGTTCAGTTTGTTCGGCAAGTGCCGCTTGTTACGTTTCGGATAGGTACCTCTTCAAATGTGGAGGGCATTACGATTCGAAATTCTTCGCAAGTCAGTACTATTTAAATCGACACAAAAACGAATCGAACATGGAGATGACGAAACTCGCTCTCTTGACTAGAGAGTGTAAAGACTAAGAGAGCACCAAACATCAAATGGTGATAAGAATGTAAAAACTCCTGAGCGAATTATCCTCTTAATTAACTCTTTACCGGAGTCTGAAATACGTCGTAAGAATAGCGATATTGAAGTAACCATATCCGGTCACTCGCAAGGTAAAGGGTTAACGTACGAACTCGAAATATAAGGTGGTCTATTTTCCCACAAGTTAGGTATATCTCCAGCTATGGCACGTCAGGAATTAGATAATGCCGCCACTCTCCGTTCGTTGTTCATCAGTATGGGCGGCGTCTAATAATATTTTATATTATATTTATAAATATAACTCTTGATTCAGTTTAAGGCTAATAAAATTTCACCGAGCTGTTGAAAATTACTAGTACAAGAACAGCATTCTAGAAGTAGCCATAGGTAATTACGTCCCTTAATAGAATGTCAAACCTGCATAGGACTTGAGTTTTAATATGATACACATAGTTTCAATCATAACCTACGAACACGTACGTTTTCCGAGATTCCAGTAACCCTATTCAAATTACGTTCAAATACTATTACAGTAGTTAACCCTTCACTGCGTAGTGTATCACCTATGATACAATTTTTATAGAGTTATTTGAAAGGAAAAAGCAAGATTAAGTCACACATTGAAGGTTAACATGCCTACTTAGGGAACGCCTCTCGTGATCAATAAAAACAGTTCCAGCTCGCTCGTGAAGAAGTCAAAGCACAATAAACTGAATAAAGGATCAGCAAGCAATCAAGCACGGCTTAGCCTACACTAGGCCCTACATGATGAATGTTGGTAAACCATGAGAAAGGAAATAAACACGTGAAATAGAGGGGAAAATGCACAGCCCTCTAAAACGATGACGACGGTAATATACGTAACCAGTAGGCCTACCTGTCAGAGGTGAGGCACGCCACTGAATGCCATCAACAGAGCTTCCCACAGAATGGTAAACTACCTAGTGGAAGCCTACTAAATCTGACGTAACACGATGGCACGAAGCTAAATGTTCGCTTGTCCTTAACCAAGAACCAATTGATTTAATGAACAACGGTAGAACTAATGCTCCACCGTGTGAACGGATCATTGCAGTAGCGACTTTTGACGATTATATTAAATCAATCTCTAATACCACAGAACGTAGGCAATATAGGCTGATAAGAGGGAAGGAGGGCAGCAAGTGCACCAGCTGTGAACACACTTGCGGGAGCTCCAACACTGCTGCGGATTGCCGACACGTCACCGGCCCATGCAGGTGAGGTGAATGAACGTGGCTGCATTAGTGGCCACATTATGCATGTACTACGTGTGGTTCTATCTATGAGCTGCCGAGCTGGCTGTCATGCAGATTAGATAAGATACCTAGATGCTGCACTACGGACAGAATAAGAGGACACCATTCCAAGAGAGAAGTCAGTGCCTCAGCTTGGCTTCCCTCAGAACTACTGCCACTATGTTAAACAGCGTACCCCTCAGGAAGCATAGGATGGGCCGTCGGGCTTAGCGAGTTAGGTGCTCCTATCCTATAGTAAGGGAAGTAGCGCCGCAGGGAGGCTGTCCATTGGTTAGCTTAGCCTTAGCTAAGCGTTCGGGACTCCTTTTCGTCATGCCCATTGTGTTTCCGAGTTCCGACCATTTCCAGGCTCCTATACTAATCACTTTGCATTCTATTCTTCCTCTTCCCTCCGCACTTATTGCTCCCACGCGCGTTGATCCTATGAGGAAGACTTTCGTACATGGAGTTTCACGGTTCAGTCGACAAATTGTACGTCCCGAATTTTATCCTATGTTAGATCGCCTTTTTAGTGGAGACGAGAGCTTAAACGTTTCAATATGATAGTATGCACAGCACAGTAAAATTCCTAATAAAATAGAGAAAGGAAATTTAGTGGCGAGAGACAGACGACTGAAGCCAATGCGAAGAGCGTGCACACACGCAACATTACAACGGCGGCCCTTTCGGTACAGAATTTGAAGATGACTGTTACATAGGTATGTTAGCTGAAGTGAGGCACGTTAGGTTAGAATAATGTAACACTAGGTACGTACAAGACCTAGGGTAGGTTAGGAAACGTAGGATAGGTTCTGTTCAAGACGACTGCAACGACCGACGCAGGAAATGCCGCCAAGTAAGTACGTTCGTGCACACACGATCAATTGAAACGGCTTGGAAGTAAAATGTTAGGTTTCTCATAGGAAATGAGTGCAAGAAACTGAGGTNAAATACCACATAATTTGTAGCGTGGCCTACGTGCGCTACTACGGGCAGGAAACAAGGCGCAAAGCATAGTAGAAGACACTCGAGTGGTCGGCCTCTTTCACGGCCTTCCACACGAGAGAGATGAGAAAAGTCCCGCGGACTAGGTACGCAATCTCGATCGACAGCCCACCTCGCGGAACAGAAAAGGAAATAGAGAACCTACCTAACTTTACAAAACTAACCTCGTCAACAGGAGCTGTGGCCAGATGCTACATCCCTGCGGAGAAAGCACTCGGGACCCTTGGGTGCGTGATGCCCAAACATATTGTGGCAGGGAAAGGGCCCGCCACAATATGCCCCTGAGAGCAACTGAGGTAGTGCACACGTCTGAGGGAGTAGGCTATAGCCATGTGCTGGTGGTTAACCTCGCACAGATGACAGATAGACATCGGCTAAGTCGATGTGCTTGATGGATACAACACTTGTCCAATAGGAAAAAATTTCAACCTCAGCAAGAGCTTCTTGCTTTCGATTCAGTATAACAATGCAGTGATGAGCGCACCCACCACCTGAACTTACACGAACCTTCCATAATGAGTAAGGTATTGGTTCACATCAAAGTATATAGGTATTAGGCCCATACAGGGAACATGAACATCAGATAACTGTTCCGTCATTCTCGCGTGCAGGACACAAAATACACCCTCCTCTCTGCTTCTCCTGTGCAAAGATTGTAACAACAAAAACGATTAAGTCACCATCAAGGCCTAGTCATTTAAACGCAATCCGGCAGGACTGTGATTCCGGCAATGATATCCACTGATGCTGGACTGAAACAAACAGTTGGTCAACGTTAAGAAGCAACCTCACGTCAGGCTGAAGTCAGAGTACCAACAGATTCTTTACTTATGACTCGATCGTCCCCCACGGTGAGGTACAGAGGTAACCGGACTACCTGCCTGTCAACCCAAAGCACCTATTCTCGACTGAGAACAGCTGGGCAGCGCCTGCTGGCTCAGAGAAGCTGACCCCACTTGCCATGAATCACAAGTACATTTATTACCAACTATACCACGCACGTACGTAGTCCTAAATCACGGCAACATAAAAACATACAATATAATTTTGAAGCAATTACGTAGACAACACAATCTAGCCAGTGCATTGTCTGAATGTCAACAGAAAGAGACGCAGGCGGACAGAGCGTTAACAAGTAGGTACAGTGTACAAGATGTTCAATTACTATCGTTACGACTTTTTTGTTTAGCTATGCATATTTTTACCTCATATTCCTTCTTCACCAGACCTTATCCCTTTGATATCAGCATTTGGTCCATATTGAAAAGCAAGATCTAGCTTCCCATCACAAAAATGTGGAGGCTTCGAAGGTTAACACTAAGGAATAGGCAAAACTTCCCATAGGTATCATTCGTGACTTGTGCAAAGCGATGTCCTTGCGTTTGCTGCAGGTTATCGACGCCGAAGGAAGGCATATATAGAATATATTATAAATATTCTAAATAATAATAATGAAACCATGTTTATTTTGGTTTGCTTCGTGTATATCAATTTATTTTACATTGCATTAATTAATAGTTAATTTAATTATTATTAAATAATTAATATCAATTTAATTTTGTATTTACTAATTGTACCTAACCATAAATTTGAACACCCGGCGTGTGATGAATTATCTATACATTCAGTATTGGGGACAGCATCGGTAATACTTTCTATTCTCAGTTGAATGTACGATACGCTGTAATCAACTTGCACTAGGACAGACCCAAGTTTCTCTAGTCCTCCACAAGTCGCTGGGTAAACAATTTCAAAGCGAGGCTAGGGGGCCTGTGGCTATGGCCCGACCGACTTCTTTCATGTAAATTGTTAACACTTGATTTTCCAAAAAGCCCCGTCTATAGTATTTAGATTGTGCAACTTTGTTGCAAAGGCTTTTTTTCCTATAGGAATACAACAGGACAAACAACTCTTATAGCAAAGTAACCTTTACCGTCCATATCAAATATGAACTTAAATATATCTGGCGATATTAAGAAAGTGGCCCAAAATAAAGAATTACGGCAAGTCTTTCTACAAACAGCGAACACGGCGATGCTAAGAAAAGAAGAAAGGACATGCTAGATGTCGAGCAAATGAGCAACCCATTCATACTAACAGAAGACCGGAAAAAGCAAAGGAAGAGAAACAGAAAAGATGATCAGCAGTACTTCGAAGAGCGAACGAAGGAAGCACAATGGACATGAAAGGAAAGAAGTCCCGAAGGCCTGAGGCCCAAGTAGGCTACGGTAAGGGGTTCCCTGAGGGCGCAACTCCCTGCCACACAGGATGGACAATGAACAGCCCACGGCCACAGCATAAAGGGCGACAAGGAATACCGGATCTCGTCAATATATGTGCACACTTCCACAGCTGGGTGTGCACTGGCATATAATAGGTACTGTTGTGCATAATACTTTTGTTAGGTTATACTACAGTATGTTAATCAAAGGACATGGGCATTCACTATTTTTGGCAGTGGAGATATTCAAGGGATTGTTTCTCTCCACAAGAAAATGTTTGCTTCATCAATATTAAGAAGACGGAAAATACAGTCATGAAACGTGCCCGGATGGAGCAAATCTGGACAATTGCCTGGATATACACAAGAATGAGGGACCCGATAATAAGCAGCGTGACGTGTGATTAGAAACTCAGTTAAGACAGTGTAGCCCTATTGCACGACATATGGACGAGCTATTTGCCATAGCTACTCTACGTACAGGGTTAGATATAAATAGCCAAGAGTATCGATTACCGTATAGGCGATCTTAAACAACCCAATCGAAGAATGACCTAATTTAGCAGTACTAGTGACACGCAGCCGTTGCTAGGGCCGGCAGGCTGCCATGCTTACCAATGCTCCATTACATACCATAGCGAAACGAACCCAGTACAAAGACCGCTAAGTAGCTACTAGGCCTATACAGCAACTTCCGAGCTGCGCGACATAAAACTAGCATCAACTAATTGTAATAGAAAATGTGTCGCAAACGCAAATAACCATGAAATTTGTAGACTTCCATCAATGACAAACGGCACAGCGAACATCTCAAAATAATACCTTGACCCTATGCATATACTGTTTTATCTTCCGTAGTGGCTATTGGTCCGGCACCGCCGGACTAATAAATACGCAGGCTATTGGTCCGGCACTGCCGGACGAATAGACATACAGACTATTGATCCGGCACTGCCGGATCAACAGTCTGATGTGGGTTCAAAGGCTATTAGTCCGGCACTCAGTAGACTCAATATTATAATTTTGCTTTGTTTGAGGCTCCATTCATCCGTCCGTCCATGAGTCCATACGTTACGCTTTTCAATATTAGTGGAAGCTTCCACTTGCAAGAAGTTTTGATTTTCTCGGCAAAATTCAAGGCACTCTTATAATTAATTTTTCACGATATCAAGTTATCAACATGAAAAATGTGAAATATTAGTAACTGATGTGAAGAGCCAATGACAAATAAATAACTTTGTATATTTTAACTATTCTGATCAATATGATAAAATACAGCTTGACAGTTGCATTCATCAGTCTTTCTCTAACTTAGCCTGACCTGTAACTACAGGTGTTAATTGTACAAACTGGCATTCAAGGCTATTTCTCATTTCGTGGCGTTCAAAGGCATTTTCAAAGTTTGAAGGCCCATTTCAAATTTAAGGAATTTTCAAGGTCGTTATACACCCTGTTGAACACATTTTTCTTTCTCCTACTTGCTCTGGAATGAAGTTGGCTTATCGATGCGAGGTCTTTTTCTGCTGGATAGTCTAATAACATTCTGGTCCTAGTATCTCTTGCAAAGTTCCACAAAGCAAGTTTCTTGGAAGTGTTTCAGTAGCCTTTTAAGATTTTCCCATGAATCAAAGGTTTCACCTATGGTTTCACTCGCCAAACTACTTAACCCTGATACTTGAAAGGCCAAATAAAATACCAGTTGATTGAGAGAGTAATAGGATTAATAAGAATTTTAGGCCACATTGGACGTGGAATAGCATTGTTTGCAAAGGCGTTTTGCAAGTACGCTGGTCCTTACCCAGTAAATGTAGCTAAAGGTCACAGTCACACTGCGTATGCAAACACGAACAGTACAAGCATGATCATATCCGGCCACAGCCAGGCGGCTAATCGCCATCACTGTCCAATTCCCTGAGACAAAAATTTTACCGTATCGCTTCGCCATTTTCGGCACATTATTTCTGTATTTCTACAGAAACCTGAGCACGAAACTGACCGTATCTTAAGCTCCATTGTAAACACAAAAATAAGAAGCCACTCTATTCCAAAAAGAAGTAGACAACTTCCTACGCCGCTATGTCGGGAACGGAGAAATTGTAGCAACGATTGTGGCACGAGGGAAGAACGGGATGGGTGTCGTCAGCTGACGTTAGCTCAGGACCACCACATCGATATATCGAAACGACTGTAGTCACTGTACCAACCAACAGCGAGTGAATCGAGTGTAGCCAGCAGCGTGAGTACAGCTGGTGCACGAGAAAATCGAAGGTTGACTTATGAAAGCTTCGTAGGGAAAGCCTGGCGGCAGCCTGAGGATGCAGGCAGGCGGCGAGAGCTGCAGCAGCAGAAGTAACCGGCCATCTAACTGGCCAACAACACCTACAATATTCAAGTATCTTACTCTGAAATAGAAGAACTGTCGACGGAAAGGGATGCACCAAACGTAGAACGGTTGGGCTAATGCAGGTACAACTTTTGGAAAGACCAGCACAGGCAAATATAGAGCGGCGGATGAAAATATGAGCGGAACACAAGTGAAGTAGCTAACCAATTGTGGCACTTCCGCACGCACTCTGAAGCTCACTCAATGTAGGCACAGTTGACGCTCGTCTTGCGTGCGGCACGTAGATAATAAAGTTGCGGCTAACACCAAAGGGAAATAAAGAATACAGCAATGGTGAGAAGCACCGAGCGCGGCACACGTTATACACCAAGCCTCACGGCACCAGACAATACACTGGCGCACCGAACTGGTGCTAACACTCCGCCCACCAACATGGCGTGATGTCCAAATGCTCTGCTATTCACAGGGGCGACTGATGCAACAAGGACAGCCAGCCGACACACGTCACACATCCTGCTGATGTGACACCCATGCAATCAATTGGTTCCAGCTACGGATGAAACTGAACGGAACTGCTATGACCCAAGCGAAGGATGAAAGCAAACGAAACTGCAAGGATACATACAAGCAGCAAGTTATGGATGAAAATAAAAAAGAACTTCGCCGACAACAGCTATGAGTGAAGTTGAGAGTTATTAACAAATTATTCCTGGTAGCACGACGTCGCGGCGTTCTATACGGAAAAATGAAGAACTGCTGGAAGGTAAGTAGGTATCACGTTAAACAAAATGTGGAGCCTATGCATGAGATAAAATGAACGGAGATGTCGATATTTTTCATCGATCGGGTGCAAAGTCTTTGCATAAATTCGACAAAGATGAAAGGGGAGATTTTCAAGTATATACCTAATACAGTGATCGGCAAGCTCCATAGTGTAATTCCATTAGCCCTTTCCGATGAGCCACTGCACGGGATATATACTGTAGCGCAGATTTCACAGTCCTATTGAGCGAGAAGCGTAGCATTGTAGGTGCGACAAAACAATGATACGCATATAATCCAACACACCAACAACACGACACAAACACGAATGGCTACAATACATAACTACGACCGTGTAAATGTTTTTTGCACAAGTAGCGTGATGCTAGTTTGTGGCGACACATCAAATATTTAAATTTTGAAGTCTCAACTCAGCGGCGGCAGCAGCAGACAAGGGGCTCCTCGCAGTTCTCTCACGAATGTGGCTAAAAACAAAACAAGGAAAGGAATCGAATCAATGGAACATATAATGAAACCAGAAACATGTGGGAACAGTGAACACTCGGCAAAGGCTCCTAAAGAAATGTGAGCTGGAAATCGCGCAATTTTCTAGCAAAAATGATGTGTATTCTAGCGTTCGCTTGATCTCGATAAACACTTCACACGTTGCTAAATGCAGTTAGTTATATAACCGTAATGAGTGGATCTGAAGCGTCATTGCTCGTAAATAGCACTAATTTACAGAATCTCAAGATAAGCTGGCAGTCGGTATTGGCATCTGCTATTCCACTGCACGAAAAGAATTACACCAATCTAAATGGCGTAGTTAGCCGTGGAAAAGCTTGGCCGACCAGTTGTGTTCAGCACCAGCAAAGCGCTTCGCAGCTGGTCCTATGTTCATCAGCTTTGCGCAGAGGCAATATCGTAACCAATGAGGATTCGTCCGAGGTGCGATTATTGCTAGTTGAAAACTTTAACCAATACCCCGCCATGACGACGTGAAATACCGTCGGCTACGGCAATTTGTGAAAGCCCGCTTCAGGGCTCTGCAATACTGATAAATACTGACCATTCAACAGCACCGACTTCAGACTAGCCAAACCACGTGCAGCATTGTTGTCTAAGCAACACCGATGTAAGTAGGCGTTACGCTGTATTGCAGATAGATTTTGTTTTAAATCATACAAGTTGAAAGACACAATATCCAAGTGATATTCAATACAAGGGAGGTTTCCACTAAAGTCAATCTAGTGATATGTTTTCAAGATTGATGTAGTACATGTAGAGTTACGTGACTATTATGTGCGTATTTCGGCCCCATTTGTAACGTGTCACGCTTTCTTGCAATGTCTAATATGCCTAGTTTAGCTAAAGAAAACGAACTATATTCCTTGTATCAACATATAGCTTATTCAAACTACAGCACCGAGAGAACAACTGCAACGTAACATACATACGTATACTGTATATGTTGCGTACACTTTTTGCTGACAGTCTACTTTAGTTTTTGTCCACGTGTTGTCCTTGATTTGATATGACTTTGAATAGTCGATCATTCATTGAATCCGTCAGCAGTAGATGTTATCCACCCAGCAGCACTTTGCATCAGCTTCCACAGAGTCTCCTTCGACGCATACTGAGCACCTTCCTCTTCAAGATGGACCACAGATGTTCGATGGGTTGAGATCAGGAAAAGCAGAAGGCCATGTCATAAGATGTGCCTCACTGAGGCCTCGACTACTCAGAAACGTCGTTGTAGCCTTGACGAAATGCGATGTCGCATTATCATGCATGAACATCAGTTGACGTTGGCGTGTAATCGGCAGGTCTTCTAACCATGGCCACCAATGCACTTCCGGAAACCGGCAGGTGATTTTTGTACTCTCGGCCACTTGAATGGTCGTACCATTCACAACCGATGACCCTCACCCAGAACATTACTACACCCCACCTTGCAGACGTCGAAGTCAATGGGACGAATTCCTCCAAAAAAAGAGGCTAAGCTTGGTCCATCCGCCAGGTCCATCAAAGATACCTCGAGCCTCACCTGTGAAAAGTACATTACGAAACTTGGTTTTTATGTATTTCTTTGCCCATGTGAAGCGTTTTCCCTCGTGGGACCTGTTCAGGATGTGTCTGGGGATATGTTTCACACATTTGGCCACCTAAGAACTTTATAATGAGTACTTTTTGACACAATCCCAGCACATCCAAACAAGGCAGCACTGGTTGCTCCAGGATTTCGTACAGCCTGCCTAGGTATTCTTCACATATTCCTGTTTTCTTTCTCTGCTTGCCTGTGTCCTTCCTGACCATTGTGACAGGGTTCTTCATGCTAACTCCACTACAGAAACACCATCTGCAAGCCCTTATAGACAATCCATTCCTTCTTTGCAGTTGTCAGTCGTTGCCGACTCGGCATCTTGCCACACCTGCAATAAAGCGTGACACGTTAGAAATTGCTTCAAAATACATAAAGTCACAGAACTCGGCGTTTATGCATCAATTTTCTTAAAAATGTATCACTACACGAACTTAAGTGGAACCCTGCCTTGTATTGAATATCACTTTGGTATTGTGTCATTAGACTTCAATTTATTTAAAAAATCAACCTGTAATAAAGCGTGATACGTACTTCAAAGCATCCACGACTAGTGATGTATCGGATGTCATTTTTTGGACATCGGTGGATGCGGTTCTTCAAGCGTTGACATCCGCGGATGTCAAAAAGGGCGCGGATGTTAGGCAGTTACGGATATTCGCCCCATCACTATCCACGACATTCCCTAACACAACGACTTTCATCAGCGATGAGCAACTTCACAGGGTACAGAGCACTAATGTTGCTGAGCATTTACTACAGAATCAGTCTCATATCTTTCTGCCATCACCCACTCTCTTTATAAAAACAAGCCGAACGTGCGCGTAACTGATAGAGCAGTGAGTTGCACTACGCTTAATCCTCCGTATCTAGGACACTGGAGAGCATAAAGACATTAAGGAACAAGAAACGTGTAGTAGTTTACGGGAATCGCAGGCACTCAAGAACGCCGTCCTCGGCATAAAGCCAAGGAAAGATGAGGCAAAACAAAATGTGGATTGACAGCGAGAACAAGAATATGGAAGGAATCAGAAGTAGGGAGGAAAAAATGCCCAGTCTAATACATGAGGTGAATATCTTATTATGAGAAGATAATTATTAGGATTTCAGAATATATGTGATACATTAAATAGGCCTACGTTCGCTATTAGCATTGTGTTATTCAAATAACCAATATCCGTCTAAACGTTTACGTAACCATAGGAACAAATAAAACTGTCAGAATTGAGACGC
>LQNS02278094.1:30078974-30100710 GCA_001587735.2 Parhyale hawaiensis
GCTTGCAGTGTGAAAGGCAAAGCGTTTCTGCATAGGAATACCAAAAGATATTTAACACCGCGCCGCGCCGCTCTTGGTGTGAAAGCACCCTAAGGCGCAAAGCATCCCTAAGAGACTAAAAGAAAAGAGGAAAAGATAGAAGAAGGAAATAATCGTGAGAGAACTGAAGTCCCTTCCGTGGTCCTCCCCACACGGCAACAGGTGGCAGTCGCATGGGAAGTCACGCTTACCCCCATTTGTCGGCGCACCTCGCACAACAGAAGGAAAAGTAGAGAACCTACTTAACTCTACAAATTAACTTCAGCCAGCTGCAACTTCCCCAGCGGAGAATACACTCGGGACAGCCCCTGGGGGGGAGTGATCGAGGTCCATATATATGCATATGCTGACAGGGATAGGGCCCGCCAGAATGTAGGTACCCCTGAAGGCCCATAACACACCAGTGCTATAGCAAACGTATTTATAAATATATTAGTTTAACCGTAGTTTCCGCCAAGAGGCGATCCGCACACTGATGTTAGTCGGCCGAGTACTATCTAATCCTACTTCGACATCGGCTCTCCTCTACCATATAAAGTAGCTAGTATAAGTTGGCTCAGTGCGCCACTACTGACAGGAAAAAGGCGCAGAGAATACAAAAAACAATCGAGTGGACGGCCCTTTCGCGGCCTTCCATACGAAAGAGAGTGGAAGTGTCTCGCGTACAAAGTCGGCTATCTTGATCGACAGACAACATCGCGGAACAGAAACTGAAAAATAAAGAACCTACCTAGCTTTACAACACTAACCTTTTCAACAGGAGCTGCGGCCAGCTGCAATATCTTCTGCGGAGAAGGCACTCGGGACAGCCCTCAAGTTCAGTGGCCCATACATATTGTGACAAGGAAAGGGCCCGACAGAATATACCCCAGAGGCCAGTAAACGTAATCAAGATATCACAAATATCATTCTTAAGTCCACATAATTTAACAACACCTCATAATAAGATATTCACTGCATGTATGGGGCGGGGCATTTTTCTGCCTTATTTTTTTATTCTTTTCATATTCTTGCGCTCGTTATCAATTCATGTTTCGTTCTGCCTTATCTTTCCTTGGCTTTACACACAAGGACGGCAATCTTCCGTGCCAGCGTTTCCTGTAAACTACATGTTTCTTGATGTTTTTAGGCCCACCAGGGCCAGAGATACACATGATTAAGCTTAGTGCAACTCACTGCTCTATCAGTAACGCCTGTTTTCATGCAGAGTGGGTGATGACAGAGAGTGAAGAGACTGATTCTGTAGTAAATACCCTGAAACAGCAATGCACGGTACACTGTGAGGGAGCTCATCACTCTAGAAAGCGCATGGATCCTTTATATCAGTGCTGCTTATGCAGGGGCCACACTAGGCGTTCGTACGAGCAACGCGCAACTCACTCAGAAATCCTTGTTGTGTATCGGAACGACTGTAGGTGACACACGAGCGACGGGCAGCTGCTCTTCCGCCATACAAAGTCCCGTCCAGACTACCACGTACATGTTCCGCTGAACTTCGTTGCTCATGCTTCTTGATCCAAAGAAACTGCAGTTTTTCTCACATGTTATACCTTATTTTACTTCTAGTATCGATACAACTAGGAATAAACGATCACTGAAAATGCAGATACTACTTATAGCGTGCTACAGCAATGTCCGTACTGCTAAGTGAGCTTAGGTCAACATTTTCATACTTTTCTTGACCACGCGGTCGTGCTTTCGAGGGCGCGGCAATACATTCAATCAAATTAATTGACTGGCTTGCAGAGCAACTCCAAAAAATGATTGACAAGTAAAGGTAACTCGATAATTTTTCGGTTCCCCAGAAGTAGTGTAAAGGGTTCGAACATTTATTTTATCTACGAATAAAAACACAACTGTGTTCACAAAACGGCGATAAAATGTTTACCGTCAGCTCAGTATTCTCCGCAAGTGTCACTTCTGTGATGAAGTTCATATTTCTCGTCAAATTTGCAGTGAAATGGAAATCAGAGTGGCTTAAATGCTTTTAAAATGTCTATAAAGAAACAAGAAAGCCTCGTGGAACGCCTAATTTATTCGTTTTTCGGATGAACCTGCTTTGTTTGCAGCCTAAATCGCTCGGAAATATCTAACAAAACGGACGCCCGCGAAAACGCACAGAGCTGCGATTTGACGGCAGAAATTCGCAGCGATCAGCTAAAACGCCACAATGTGAGCAGATTTTTTATTTCATCTCAGTTCGTAGGATAAGTAACTAAAAACACTCTACAAATAACAAAAAAAGGGCTTTTAAAAAATACTCAGAATCACACTGTCAATACAAATTCGATTTACACGCCTGTACGACCAACTGGTTGCCCATAGAAAACCTCAAGCGACCTTTCGCCGCAACTTGTCTGTTCCTTGCACCAATTTTGCTGCTCGCAGACGTACGAGCTGCGCGTCCTGACAGCAAGTTGCGAAGATGAATGCCTAGTGTGGCCCCTGCATGAGACTACAATGCTGCACGTGGTTGGGCTAGTCTGAAACCGGTCCTGTTGAATGGTTAGCATTTATCAGTATTGCAGAGCCCTGAAGCGGGCTTTCACAAATTGCCGTAGCCGACGGTATTTCACGTCGTCATGGCGGGGTATTGGTTAAAGTTTTCAACTAGCAATAATCGCACCTCGGACGAATCCTCATTGGTTACGATATTGCCTCTGCGCAAAGCTGTCGACAAAATTCTGGTGCTTAACCCGAACGCCACGGACTGCTCACGCGGAACAGCAACAAAATTGTAGCAGTAACTGCAGTAAAGCTAGTCATGTGGCGTAGATGTAAGCCAACCTCAGTAGTTGGACAATTGTAACACATCGTACGTTGGTGTGCTCCGACGATGCTCACACTCCTCCTTACAATACGTTTTAAACAATGCTAATACTACAAGAAACTGGTGTTGTGTTCAGCAGTCATTGAGTTGAACCTGTTTGCCACGGCGCAACGATGTTTCGAGGAAAGAACAGATGTTGTGAAGAAAAATCACAGAGGTAAATTGACGCCATGCGACAGCTCTGAATAAGACGGCGTATGGAAACAAAAAAACAGTAGTAGCCGGACACGTTGATGAGCAGCATATCACGGAAAAAATAAAGTCCCGAAGACCTACATTAGTGTAGAGTAACCTAGGGGCCGCGTTAAAAGGCGTGACATCCTCTAACTTAATGTCACCCCCTAGCTCATATGTTGTACCGTGAGGAGAACAACATAATGGCAATCCTTTGCCACTCCCCATACAATATAACAGGAACAACCGAAAGTTCTAGCATCTTTCTATTGAGCATTCACTATAAATTTCGCACGAAACTTCTTGGTTACTGTAATATTTTCATACCACCGAGGTTTTAGTTCACCTTGCAAGTAGAATTTTGTAAGGGATATAGTTCGAAAAATGAGAAAAGCAGCCATGTGCAACTGCCAATGTGAAGAGCAGACGAAAGATAATTATCGTCAGGAATTGCCATTCCGCTGACAGGAGGTACAATCAATGACCTAGCGATTTGCTTAGTTTGGGACCTAAACCATTCTCTATTTCTGAACAGAAAACGACGCATAAGTAGCAGCAATGTATAACTCATCCACGACACTACCTACAGTATCTTTTGGTGGCTACACTCGTAATAAGAATAACCGTGATCCCTGAAAAACACAGGAAGGGTCAAATATTTTGTGAGCAAACCAGACGTATTTTTGTTTAAAAAAAATAGATGTCTACCATATTCACACGGAAGATGGTGGCGTAGGAATTTCTTAGGAATTTTAGTTTATTTTCAAGTCAATGCATAAGTGAACTAGCAGTATTTAACGCATTTTGAACACTGCAGACATAAATCAACGAAACTACAATTCTAAAAGCCAATATTCAAACCATCACAGCAACATTCTTCAATTTATCAAATGGAAGAAAACGTTACGAACTGGCATTCTACATTTTGTAATTTCGCTTTACCAACGGCAGTAATCAGTCTGATTACGCTTGATCAGCCCTCGGGAGAAATCACGGTGCGCTCAATTTTCACCGCTGATCACCATTGCAATCACGTTAGAAAGTGATCACAAAAAACGCACGGATCATGCGCAATCACCAGGCCACAAGATGACGCCTATACAAACTGTAACACTTAGTAGTTTTAGAAAGTGAGTAATGAAATATCTACCGCAACAGAAAAGACAACTAAGCCTTTACTGTTATTAACCCTTCAGAAACTCCTGTATGAAGGTTCGGGAATGCCATTTTCTTCTCAAATCTACGAACAACTGCTGAGCTGGCAAACAAGACGACAAATGAACAATAACGCTACAGACGTTAATTCAAATCATGCCGGTTACTGCAAATGCACGACAGAGTTTCGGAGCCTACATATATATTACTGGAACGTTTTCCCGTGCCTTTGCAAATACGGCACGACAGTGTGTCAAACAAAAGATTTAGAAGTAAAATTATCTAAAACGTTAGCCGTCACGGCAGCTAGTGTAGTGTTATTATTATAGTTTGGGATGCCTCTTTAAATTTGGAATCAATCGGATTCAGACATTAGAAAGTTGTGCACTCTTTTGCTATTCAAACGGATTCGGACAACGAGGACCCGCCATAAATGGGCACGAAATAAAATACGTATGACCGGCAGAGCTAGCAAGGCTATGCTAATGCACGAAGTTCAATAAAGTGCGGCTTTAATCCACCGTATGTCCCCTCTATTCAAAAGCTACATCACACTTTTTGTGCCACAAGATGTCTGACATCAGTGGCGTAGCAAGGGCTTCTAGCGCCCGGGGACAAAGGCTGATTTGGCAATCCCCCTCCCCTCCCATTTTTGTTGGCGATACAGAATGTACGGTATCTAGGTATTGAACTGCAGTTGAGAGTACCGAAAGTACGAGCCACACGCTGTTTGGGGCATGCGTCCTCGCAAAGCAATGAAAACCGTATTTCGAGTAATATCTTCTCTGTCTTGCGATAACAAACAGTAAACAAATTTGGGCAAATATCATACCTACGTGACTGGCAGGTATTTCCATTCGTCGATTAGCTTCAACAAGCACATCTTGAGCAACTTACCGCTGATAAGGATGAAGCAACGCACTGGGATGTAGCAGTCATAGAACAGAGTTTATTTGAGTGATTTGATTGCTCTGATAACTCATCATTACAGGTTGCGTAAAGCTTGAGGCAACCGAACTTCCAGCATCTTTCATGCCGCTACCGCGCCTCACGTATTCGAAATAGTTGCTATTGTGTATAGAAGAATTGTCCCACTGAATTGCTTGGAATTTATGCTGAACTCAGTTGAATCCTTGCTTCAAAAAAATACCCTACCATCGTAACAAGTTGGGCCGGTTAATTTCATTGAGGATCTTAAGCAAATTCAAATTATAAGTGATAATTCAACTCAATCGTACATCATGAAGGGTGAGCAGGCTTAAATATTGAGGGCATACTCGCATGGGCGCCGAAATTAAGCCCTCACGGCTTGGTTTGCTGAAACTCGAGTCAGAAGTTTTGGTTTTGCCATTTTCAATCGTTGTTCGCGTGCTAGAAGCAAAGTGATGGCGTTAAGCCTGCTGAATCTCTGTTTTCCGAAGTACGGTACGATGGAGTTTTTGGAAGTCGAAGTGTAACAGATTAAGGGCCTAGCCTATGACTCAAACTCGATTCATTGGGTCGAAGCCAAGGAACTTGTCTGAAGCAATCGTCGCAATCGAACATGTCCTATAGCAAAATAGTTCCATGCGAGTTTACCTGCTTACCGTCAAGCTGGTCAAGTTTTATCAACATGATTGAACAGACCCAATGCGCAGACGTCCATCACAATCAATCACTAGGAAGGTGCGCTGTAAATTGAACGTAAGACGGTTTTATGGATGTATCAAACCTCTTTATTTAATGCAACGTGAGTGAGCACAGGGAACGAGATGCCGCGTAGCCTTTTTTTTCAAAACGGTGCAATAGTTTTCTACAGAATTACACCGAATTTCATAGCCACAAACGTACATTCATGTTATTTTCTACTACCAAATTGGCGCTCCCAGATGCTGCGCCCGGGATAGCTGCCGCCCCCCCCCCCCTTGCAACCCCTTAGCGACGCCACTACCTGACATATCCCTCATGAATAGCTAATGAAGGTTAATCATTGCCATTATGCACTGACAGTGGCGTGCTAACCAATTAATAGAGAAAGTAGCCTTTCCTCTTTTTTCCAAGGAATTATATTATTAATACCATCTAAAGCACAGGAAGTTGTTCTGTGATACGCTGATTTCTACCAAGTACGGGTCAACCCGGACATATACGCGAGCTGTAGAAACCGTCGTAGCGCATCCAGAAAGATGTCAATCCTGTCCTTCAGCTGGAGAAGAACATCTTGCCACACATGTATATTCAAAAAATACTAGGAAATATACGGCTCTCCACAAGAGATACCAGAATTCCATAATCAAAATACGGTTCAATGGTGGAGACAATGTCGCACGCAGAAGATGCAGTAACTACATCAGAAACATATGCAACGTTCGGTAGTTATTAGAGAATTGAAAAGTCGGATGACCCAGTTCGACCGGAACTCCTGGACACAGCCAGTTTCCGACACCATATACGTGGATTAGCCTACTTGTTTTGTTTTTCCTCTTCTTTTCCGTCTGGCTGTTCCCATGCGCGTTGAACCAGTTTGGGAATAGCCTCGTGCAGGGGGGCCCACATTTCTATCGGCATACTATATGTCGAAAGGTCTTTCTTTTGTGTGGATACGGAGACTCAAATGACCGACTTTAACTAACAACCTTGGCCATGGCAGACGCGACAAAAAAGGCATGCCCACAGTACCTACTGCCAACCGTTACACAAAAGTACAACCAAGAGAAACTAGAGATTAGGCTACGTCACGCCGACACACTGACTACCATAACATCTGCGAGACACGAACAAAATTGCGTCAACCAAGGAGCTTCAATGGGAGGAGTACGCACAAGCCTTCCCTGGGCGAGTAAACACATGGCTTTGTCACGTGACTGAAGCTGGCGTTTGGAGATCTTAAACTGGCTGAAGTGGCAGTGGTCAGCNTACAGACAGGCAGTTCTTCAATATTTTTGCAAGACAATCGTGTCTGAAGATTTATATCCCACTGTTCACCCTGTTACTTTCATCATAAGCTGGTATACAGGATACAAGTTTCCTTTACATAGGCACTTCCATCCGCTCGGAATTTTATCGATGGTTAATGGCTGCAAAAATTTGAGCTCAGGACTCATTCCTACGTGAGGCAATACCTCACGTAGGCAATGCTGCTCTCCGATTGGATAAGCCACTCAGCCAGTTTAAGGGAAACGTTTACTCGCAACGCTCCCGTAGGATAAATAGATAGGGTGCACTCCTCTCTATTAGAACCTCCTTGGCGTCAACAGACGCAACAGTGTACTCCACACGCTTTACGGTATCCCAACTACCGAAAAATGATAAAATCGCATTTTTTTTCATCAAATCACAAACACAATTTAATGTAGCTATAACATCGGATAGCTACTACTGTACGGTACTACACATTGAATGTCAGTTCTTTACAATTGAATTTTAGTGATCAGATTGCAGCCCGTAGACACGCTAGGCAAAAGAACGAGTTTGTTATCTCCGCCTCCGAATGTGTAGATATGTTTATTTAAAACGCGCACACTTGCAAAGAATTTTGGGTTATAGTTCCTACTAAGCTTGAAAAGATGTCCGAAACTTAATTAAAAGGCTGCTGAGCAAATTGAACTGACGGCTCAAGTTTTGCATCTTTTTTGGTAAACTCAAAGCTGTGTTCACTAGTGCTTAACAAAACGTTCAGACGATTAGCTGAGAAAATTCGTTCTTTTGACTAGCGCGTGTACCAGCCATTACACAGCTACCTATGTTTAGCTGTAAGGGTAGACCTACTTTCTCCTAATTTATTCCCTATGGAGATAGAGCCCTTTTAGTTGAAAAGTATGGTCTATGTTTACACTAGAAATTGGATAATTTAACTTGGAAGCCTTAGAAGTAGAATAATGTAACAGGGCACACCTACAGCCATGGGCAAAATTATGAGGCACCGTAAAAAAGTCAGCAAAATCTGTTCAAACGCACTTTATTGATATTACAGTTATACTAATAAGTATGAGAGCATGTAGCTACCTAATACCTAGTATGGCCTTCTTTAGATTTTACCCAGATTTTATTACGTTTTTGCATGAAAGAGACTAAATTAGCTCAAGTCGATGTAATAATTTTGAGCCATTCTTCAGGAAGTTTGGTTCCTAACAGCTGATTTGAGGAACATTTAGCCTATGCATCATTATACTCGATGGGATTCAAGTCAGGGGACTGAGGAAGCCAATCCATTATCCTCATATGCTCCCTCTCATACCAAACCCCCTCGAAATTCTCGATGTGCAGCATAGAGCACTGTCTTGTTGGAAGATAACACTTTCACATATTATTGAATATATTCTCCAATGCGTGGCTGTACTCTCTGTCCAACATGCTGGTGTCCGTTGCAAAATTCCTTCTGTCCTTGCGAGTGAATAGCATTCCAGTTCCTGACGTCCCCAAGCAGCTCCAAACCGTAACACTGCCTCGCCCAAATTTCGCCGTAGGTACAACGCATTGTGAGTGACAAGCTGGTCCAATTCTTCGACGGACTTAAAACGGCGCCAGGTGTTTCAAATATCTACTAAAAAACTATTTTTATTGTAGGCCTAACAATTCTCGAACTCTGTGGCAAATGGCATTGCAAATTTCCTTTCGAGAACCATCAAGAGACTCACCTCACAGTTGCTTTCATCTGACAGAATCACTTTAGCCCAAGCATCACCAGTCCAATATTCATGTGCTTTTGCAAAACAAAAGCCTTTTTTTTTCTGTTGGTATCACAGAGCAATGGCTTTTTCCCAGCTTTGCATCCCATGAGACCAAATTGTACAAGCCTATATCTCTTCGTACGCGAAGATTTCTTTCATTGTCAGTTGCTTCCTTAAACTCAACTCAGCATTCAAATATAAAGACATTTTTCTCCTGTCAGCCTGCGATATATCCTCTCCATCAGGCTGTCCTCTCTTGATATCGTACCGGTACTTCTTTGCAGGGCTCATCCGTAACTGTTTTTGAAAGATTTGGTCTCCTTATACCTTTTGATAGCACTTTAGACACCACTCCTTGAATACTAATTTTTTTTAGCCATTTCATTTTGAGAATGGCATTTTCAAATACAAAATGCAACAATTAGAGCCACTTCTTTTTCAATAATTTTCTTCTTCAGTGACATTTCCTTACCTATAAACAGATGTGACAAACAGAACAAAAAAAAAACGGTAAAAAAATTGAGGTTCTGTAAATGAAAAGAGGTATATATTAAACAAATTTAAATGTGGAGGATTTGAACAGGTGACTTACACGCAATTCGCTGCCGCGACTGACTTAACTAGTTTCATCAGCATTACGGTAAAAACTTATCTAATTGTGTTATTCAGACTTCAGAGCATGTCATTCTAAAAGGATGAAATCTGTCACCGGACATCACATGCACGGACAAAACCTATACAGATACATACCGGTATATCTAAAAACAAACTTTTCCCGGGGTTACTCATATTTTGTCCATGGCAGCGTTATAGACAATTGGGATAATTTAGCTTGGAAATGAAGTGCTGAAGTTTGCACGCAGCAACTGCATACGGGCTGTTGTCACCAAGGTTTCCCAAGTTGGTGCCTTCGTTGTCAGATGAGATCCCCTCGTTACATATAGCTAGTTGCATGCAAAAAGGGACTTTTAACGCAAACTTTTCGTAAAATCACGGGTATAGCAAAGGTTCGCAGATAACGCACAGACGGTAACTAGTCAACATACATGCTGCGAGACATCATTAATGAGATGTATATTTATATTAATACATACACACTACACAGTAACATTTTCAATACTCCGTAGCATCATATTCCCATTCGATAGCATGCTCATGAAACCCGGCCGCACCCCGCGCCTCTGTCATTTTCATCGCGCTGCCACTCTCCCATCTTTTCATCCCCTAGAAAAGTGGAAGCTTACCTACATATATGCAGCCGATTTAAGAACAGCTGGAGCGTAACCCAAATCATCATTGCATCTTATGCATGCATAGCACAACGCTATTACGTTAACATAGATTAGACGAAAAGAAGGTGCACAAGTTACACATACAGAGCTCACACGGGTACATGGTAATCAAAACAGAACATTTTTTAAATGCAAAAAATATGAAAATAGTCACTCACGCGGCTGTATGGGAGGCACTTGCAGACTTCTCCATGCACGGGTCGGGGCTGAACTTTCAATCGAAAAAGCGGCTGGTATTTGAAAACCGCGAGCCTTTGGTAGTGGATCTTATCCTGTAACAGAAGTACCTTGAAACACCTTTCTATATTTTCCTCAGTAAAAGTGAAAAATTATATGCATAACAGCATATTAACAAAGCAAATATATAACAGCTTGTACTCAAATAATTTCTGGCTTTTTTTTTTTTGCTTCAAGAACAATGTAACATTCTCCAGCCTCAAAAAAGTTAAGTTGTGTAGGCACTGGGTTGGCCAAAAAGTTCGGTTTTTCAAGTAGGTACAGTAGAACGTGCTAGTTCACGCGAGATGCGTTCCAATAAACCAGCGTGAACTACCACGACAGCGTGAACGGGCGTCATACTATGATTTGCAAGTCACGCAAGAAAATCACGAAAGAAAACTGTCATAACGCACAGAAAATGCACGTTTAGGCACTTACAGTAGAAAAGGAGAAATGATAATAGCGTAGGCACCCTATTGTAAAAATTGCTCGTCACACAAATTTTCGCTTCGGCCGTCACATTGCCCTGACTGCTACTTACGGCGCTTGAATGTCACGCCAATACGACGAGTCATTGCAACTTTACACCAACTCAGAAGTAATAGGCATTCTCAAAGCGTGACTAACGCTGCTTGTCATAAAGTACATACTACAAGAAACGACTCATAGGGTAACATGTCTAGTAGCCGTCCACTTTGCTAGTAGCGGTCCACTTGGCACTAAAAAACTTCCTGTGTGAAAACTAACAGTGCTAGAAAGCCGTACATAGACTCAAGCTGTAGGCTAGTAGTGCCGCACCATCCCTGAAAGTGACGGGCGAAAAAAATTAAACAAAAAGAAAAGGTGGTGGTTTTCACATTTTTTCAAGTTTTTAGTGAAAAAATGTGAAAATCACCATTTTTTCTTGTTTTTTTTTTCGCCCGTCATTTTCAGGGATGGTGCGGCACTAGTTAGCCTACAGTTTAAGCCTATGTACGGCTTTCTAGCACCGCTAGTTTTCATACAGGAAGTTTTTTAGTGCCAAGTGGACGGCTACTAGCATAGTGGACGGGTACTAGACACGTTACCCTACTGTACCTGAGATCTTTTTAGTGCCATAGCAATGCTCACGCCGAAGCCTTGTGCAAAGTGCACTACAACGCAATTGGATACAGAATGGCGCGGAAATGCAACTTTTGCGTACGTGCGCCCTCGCTTTTGCCAGATCGGCCGGGCAAGTGTCTGTTTACATTAGAATTAAGGGTCTAATATAGTCATTTTGTGGCCACTTTTGCGATCAGAATTGACCATGATTATCGTGATCACTAAAAATACAAGAACAGTCAAGATTTTCTAAATAACGAGGGACGCTGTGTTTGTTTCTTTCGATATTAACATGGAAGATAAGGGAAAATTAATTATTATGAATTATTTATTTTGAAGTCAATGCATCTGTTAATTAGAAGTATTTGACGCGTTTTGAACAATTAAGCACAGGCAGAAAACTAACGAAAATACAATTTTGTAAGTCAATATTACAAACAATTATAATAGAATTATTCAATTTTTCCTTCAATAAAAGAAGTAGCGCGAACTTACGCTTCAAATTCTGAATTTTTGCTTGTATAACGGCTGGAATCGCTTCGATCACGCATGATCAGCCCGCGGAAGAAATCACGGTGCGATCAATTTTCACCACGGATCACGGCTGATTGCCATCAGAATCACGACAAACACTGGTCACAAAAACGTACATATCAAGCGCAATCGTTCACACGGTGGTGACAAAAAAGATGCCTCGAGACGTTTCTACGGTGCGTGAACTATAAGTCTATCGTGAACTGACATCTGACTCAACCTAAAATAATAGCGTGAACTACCACCCACGTGAAGTGACCTCCCGTGAAGTAGCACTTTCTACTGTACCAACTTTTCGGTCTTCTAATCATTATTTCTATAGCTATTCTTTTCCTTCGGATACCTACTGGATTCGATTGAGCAACTACATTTACATCACTGGGAAATAAGCCCCCAAGGAGGGAGGTTCCAACATTTTTGCTTTCATTTGAGCCCTTGACATGAACGATCATGCGGAGCACTATAGGCATCGCATCTATGTTTTTTACTACAGGAAAGAAAGAAAGCAAAAACTGCCCAAAAGGTATGCAAAGTGCATGAAGAGAATGCTGTTTCACAACTGGTTTGCCAGGAATGGCTTACTCGACTTCGCTCTGAAAATTTTTATCAAAAGATGCACCTCGCTCTGGCCGGCCTAAAGATTGACATCGGCCAACTGAAAGCTGTAGTGGAACAAGACTGCAGTCTGACCCCTCGACAGATCGCAGATAGGTATTCTCTACATAGCTAGCTATCAAAAACAAGTGTTGGAAAATGAATTTCCACCCCAAAAAACGAACTTTTTGGACAACCCAATATATGCTACCATGTAGCAACTAAATGGGTTCTGTATTACAGTCACTTTCAAAATTACATTTTCGAAACGTTGGTGAGGGAGATGACATCCACCTCGCTACTTACCAAAATAAGACAGATTTTGCCTAGTTATGTATATTATATAAATCCAAGGGACACATAGCCATGACGAATGGAAGACATACACGAGAATGTTTTCACACTTGATCAAAGTGCACCCATGGGAACAGCGTATGGTACGCCAGGAAAGGAGAGGAAGAAGGGAACAAACTAAAAATAGATGGAAGCATGAAAGAATGTTGTCTTTACGGCCAAGTCAAGGCAGTGGAAGCCTATGGAAATCCTGAGGGTACAGAACTCCCCAGAACAGGATGGGCGAACCTAGTCATCCTATGCATTTGGTCTATGACCATGGCGTACTCTGTGTATATGACCCATTCTACGCTCCCTGCCAGGCTCTTCACGCACATCATGTAGCACGAAAAATAGCAATACTACCTATACAGTAGAACTACCAAGCGTGGGAAGTAGCTCTTCAGCAGTAATATTAAGTTCTGAACTGGATTTAATACTTCCATTTAAGAAGTTTGAGCAACTGGAATACTACTATGTCATTCCAAAAAGTAGGCTTTGTCCAGACCTTTGCAATAACAGGCCCAACTGACCAAGTTCCACGAAATAAATCAAATGTAATATCATTAATATGGTCACTATTTATCAATGATACTTTATGAACCAACTGCCAAGGCCATGAAACGAGAGGACGCACTGGAAAGCAGGCAACTGTCCATGAGCTGTAAAGATACGGTACATTCATTACTAAGCTCTCCATTGAGTATAAGTTTTCAGTTGTTAAATCTATTACAACCTAATTCATAAAATAAGTTAGCCACAGGAGTGACTTCAGCAATCAGCTTCAAACTAAGGTGCATAGCCTATCGAACTTGAGGTAGGTAGCTACAGGACAACACGACTGGGAAGCTAACCATAAGGGCTAATATAAAGACTGACACTTGAGTATTCCCAGAAAATATGAAACGAAGGAGAAAAAGGGAACTAAAAGAGTCATGCTTCTCGACTTAGTAAGGACTAAGGATAAACAACATTACACCATGAGCTTCTTTTGCATGATGAACGAAACCAAAAGCTACCGTACACAACACTATACACCAACTGTATCAGCAACTTACTTCAGGTCGATGATGAATGCGATCAGTTCCAACCTTGCTTGAACTAACTGATGCAGCACCAAGAGAGTTTCTATAAGAATTTTCGCTCCTCTGACTATGATGATCGCCACGAGAACTCTTCTTCACGTACGAGGTAGTGCTGTCCGGGAGAGATTCATAACGTCCATTGCCACGGAAATTGTTGCCAGATGAGCGATTTAATATCAATCTCCTTTGTTGATAGCCTTGCGTAGGCCTCCCATCAAAATTCTGTCTTCCATGGAAAGGGATACCTTTAGAAAATGAATACCTTTGTTCATGGTATCTTGGCCTAAGATCCTTCCTTACAGGCACGGAAGAAGGGAAGTCTCTGTAGGACTTATTTTCGGACACAGCATTCATATTTAACTAGACACAGTAATATAAGGTATATAGTACTGAAGGTACACTGTAGCTAACAAGTAGGCAAACTATTTGATCCTAACTGGCAAGAGAGAAGAACAGCAGAGATTAAAATACGTGAAACAAAGCGAACATTTTTATGCCGGGATCACACTGGAATGAAACGCCGTTGCCAACGATGATTCCAACGGTTTTGGTAACACGTTGAAAACCCCGTTGGAAATGCGTTGCGATCTCCTTGTGAACGGTTGGAGGTTTTGGAGCAAGTGTTGGAAACCCTGTTAGCAACGGACTAGCGAATAAAACGGCGAGAAAAAGTAGTGCGCAGTTCCGAGAGTAATTTGTAGTCTTGAGTTTAGAAGAAGCGCACTTCTAAAGGGTGTTCCATTAGGACAGACAGAAGTTAGCATTAAATAAAGCGATGTTATTGGCGAAAAATTTATTTCTTTATTGTATCAAATTATGTGATTGATGGTAATTATGCGTGAAAGATAATATAGACCAAAATAATGTCAGCCGAGGCTTCGGCTGCACACCTCCACTCGATGGTCAAAATTTTTTATGTTCGTCTGTATAGATGGTTTCCGGAATTGTGTTACAATGACAGACGATAACCATCTTTTTGTAGCCTGAGTTTGATGCTATGGAGGTTGAAGATTTTTGGTTGCAACAGGACGGCGCCACACAGCCAAGTTAACAATGGCTTTACTGAATGAGAACGTTCCAGGTCGCATTATCTCTCGAAACAGCGAAGTCAATTGGCCATAATTATAATCGTGCGACTTGACGCCTTTAGATTTCTTCCTTTGGGATCGTCTCACAAGTAAGGTCTATGCCAACCAGCCAACAACAGGTCAACAGCTGAAGGATGAAATAATAAGGCATATTGGTGAGATCGAGGGCCAACTATGCAGAGTGACATCAAAAATTTTGACCATCGGTTGGAGGTGTGCCGCAGAAGCCTCAGCGGACATTTGGGCGATGTTATCTTTCACATGAATCACATAACATGATACAATAGAGAAATCAATAAATTTTCACCCATAATACGGTTTTATTTACTACCGCTAACTTCGGTCCGTTATAATGAAACATCCTTTATTTAATGCTAACCAATAAGGGGCGCACATTACAGCAAAAAACATAATAAAATTTTAAATAGGCTACTCATATACATAGTACCGGTAGTTCCGTGGTTAGAACATATTTTGGGTTGTGTGTTAAATATCCGAAAACATCTGAAAATAAGGTAAAATTTTCCTACACCTAAAAAGTCTGGCTATCCGTATTGAATTCAAAAAATCCGTACAGACCCGTACTTGTCCGTATACTATCTGGCAACACTGAGCTGAGCTCATAGCCCTAGGCTGTCATCCATGTGACCAGTGATTTTCAACATGAAGAGTGACCACAAACAACAACGAATAGGGAAAAGGTAAAAAGTAAAAATTCACTTTTCGACGCGCACACCACACAAAAACTTCACGACAGCAAGTTGCTAATTGCTCCAGACCAATTCTCTACAAAAGCTGTTGCAAACGGTGTTGGAAGACAGTGTGAATGGGTTTTCCAGCAGGCCTTTCAAAAGGAGTTTCCAACGACATTGTCAACAGGTTGCCAACACGTTGCGAAAGGCTTGCCAACAGTAGTCGCGAACGCCTAGCAAACGCTTCGAAAACACTGGGACCGTTCAAAACTATGGTTGCCAACACCGTTCGTAACGCGTTTCCAACCAGTGTGAGCCCCGTGTTACAGGAACAATAAGCATGCGCAGGGCCAGTAGATTGGAAGTGGAAAACCAAGCAACTTTCTGATAACATGAAAGTGACGGGAAGCAATGTAGGCAGTGAAAGAGAGAAATGCCTCAAGGCCAACAAAGAGTCAACTTCAAGTAGGGTAGCTCTCGACACCAGCTTTCTTTTTTAATAGCTATTGATTTCACACTATGTTAGAGATTCATTTTACACTTCACCAGTGGCTGCCTGGTGCCTGTCCAACATATGTAATAATCTATTAAATAACTATATAGCTAACTTGCAAAACTCACAGTTCAACTGAGATGTAGTATTCCAAGAATATTGCACTTACCAACCAGGTTATTTATACTTTGTGATCATAATGCAAGAGTTCCCAACGGAAGAAATTTTGAGGATGAGGCTTACGGCTAAGGCAACCACTAGTGAGAAAGTCCCATAACATACCTAATTTTAATAAAGTAACCTGGAATAAAGCCAAATTAATATTGATAATAATATATAATTGAAGCATGTCCCACAAACAATAGCTATTGTTATCATTATATGTATAGGCCTATCTATTATATTGAATCGTGTAAGGCTTGTAGGTAAGCCTTTTTTCGCTTCCAGTTTCTACAATGTTTACGCAACAGAGGAAGAAATAAGGGACATATACCAGTACGTTGACAGAAACGTAGAACCCATGCATGAGGGTGTTCCCACATAGGTTCAATGCACACGGGAACAGTAAGTCGGGGAAAAAAGAACAAAGGAAAGCTAGATCAGTAAAAGTACAAAATCAAAAGGAAACAAAGTGAATAAAAAGACAGACATCCCAAAGGCCAGCTAATGGCTAAAATAACCTACAGCGTTCCTCTGGGGTCGCTGTTCCCCATAACACAGGAAGGGCGAGCCTACAGTGCCTTGACATAAGTAGGCCTATTTGCACAACTCTATTTTTCATGTATTTTAAAAAATTTAGGGACTGCTTTAGGATAATCAATACAGGAAGTTTATATAACATACTAGTGGCCCGGGCCGTCATTATAAATGACGGTAGAAAATTAGCACCTCAGGAAAACCCCCTCTGTCTCCTGTGCCTATTACTGTTCAGAGGCTTCTTTAATGAAAATTCAGCATACTGCCTGGAGCGCTCAAGTCTGACCCCCGTATCCAAGATACCGTCTTCGGTACCTGAATTTTCTCCTATCTTATTCCCATAGAGCGTGACAGGAAAGATATAAATATATAAATAAATAAAAAAACGACGTGAATTATTATATAGTACTGATATACAATAGAATATTTAAAAAGAACAGTGAAATGTGCACTTATAACAAAAAAAATTAACAGAAGCAAAAGTAATTAGGGACAGAAGTATTTGACCAAAAAATTATGACATTAGTACTTGGTGGCGTGACCTTTATTGGCAATAACAGCATGGAGACGATTGTTATAGCTGGAAATAAACTTTTCACATTCACTTGTTCGTATTTTCTTTTGCATTCTTCCATGCAGATAACCTTAAATTCAGTAAGGTTTTTGGGACACCGTTTGTGGACACCAGATTTAAAAAGACGCCACAAATTTTCTATTGGATTAAGGTCCGGTGATTCGCTAGGCCATAGAAGAACATTTATTTTCTTCTTTTGAAACCATTCTTTCGTTAAATTCGCAGTATGCTTCGGGTCATTGTCTTGTTGGAAGGTCCACCTGCGCCGTCCGTAGAATTTTTGGCACTTGGAAGCATCTTCTTTTCTAATATCTCACCCTGTACATAAAACTATTCATCTTGCCATCAATGACATGAAGATCCCCAACACCATGGGCAGTAAAGCAACCCCACACCATGATGCTGCCCCCTCCATGCTTCACGTTGGGGATGGTGTTCTTGGGGTCATAGGCAGTACGGTACCACGTTTCCTCCTTACATGCCAAGCTTCGTTTCGGCCAAAATGCTCTATTTTAGTTTTGTCAGACCATATAACCCCTTCCCAAAACTCATTTCCTTTGTCCAGGTGGTCTTTGGCAAATGTTAAGCGGCTCTTGACATGTTTTGCTGTAAAAAGAGGAGTTTTGCAAGAAGTATATGAATGAATGCCAGTACGGTTCAATTCCCTACAATAGTTTTCTTGCTGACATGCAGTCCCTGAGACGCCAGTTCACTCTGAAGGTCAGCACGAGTTGTCATGGGGTCATTAGTCACCTTACGTAGCATGCAGCGCCGAAGACGACCCATGATCTTACGCGGAGCTTCAGCTCTTGGCAGGTTGGAGACCGCCCCAGTCACTTGATGCTTGCGGACTATTGCTCAAACCGCTGAAAAAGGAACATTGACACGTTCTGCTATTACTCTATGCGGTAATCGCTCACTACGAAGTTGAATTATCCATTTACGAGTAGCTTCAGGGATTTCTTTATTTTGGGCATTGTAGTGAGTGTGCGCGACTTCAACGAGGTCTAGAGAGGTAGTGATTGCGCCGGCTGTGATTTGTTTACATTGCATTTCTTTCGATTCATTTTGTGAACGTTCTAGAATAATTTCCGAACTAATTTATTGAAATTATACTATTAAATATCAAAGATTCAACATCATATTTATTTTGGTCAAATACTTTTGTCTCTCATTACTTTTACTTGTATTAAATTTTCTTGTTATAAGTGCACATTTGACTGTTCTGTTTAAATATTCTATTATATAAACCGGTATGTTATATAAACTTCCTGCATTAATTATCCTAAAGCAGCCCCTAAATTTTTTAAAATACATAAAAAATAGAGTGGTGCAAACACTCACGTCTAGGCACTGTAGCTAACCTTACCCTGTGCAACCCTTAGGGGAGTCTCATAGACACTGCAAGGACCTGTTATGCCAACAGTATAGGTAATGCAGTAGTAAACAGCAATTAACAACTAATTTATCTGAAACAGAGATGGCATATGTACAGTCACTGTTGCCAGCAACACTCCTAATTTCACTAAACCACATTGATAACACTCAACACAATGAACTATAATTTTTTTCACCCCTATAACTAATTCTACTATCTATGTATGGTAATCCAGAAACTAAATGTCAGTGCAGTAATCCAGTTTGTCAAAACTTAATGCACATATATTCCAATACGCACAACTGTGTAGCACATCTACTATTTTTATTTCTCATTTTATACAGGAGTTGCTCCAGAGTAAAAGCAGTAATACTAATACGTATGCCAAATCGCAGAGACAACGGCACTACTATCTACTTTTTATCAAGAACAGGATTAATTACTGAATATTATAAAAAAACGTATAGGTACCAACTCAAACTTTGAATGACTCTAAAAACAATTTTTATCAAACTACGCATAAACTGCATTGATGGTATGAAATTAACTATATAGGCTATATTATGAAAGAAACAGATAATCTGATAGCATCTTCTTCCATCTTACCTATTCAGTACGATCAGTTAAAAGAAGCCTGATTTGATTAATTACTGGAATGTGCTGGTGGGTCTAGGGGTAGCATTGACATGCATAGTTTGTTATCTCTGGCTAACCATAGTGGAACTCGGGTCATCCACTGAGGCTGGTTTGCCAGCATTTTGGTACCGAGGCAAAGGTAGGGCTTTTCGGTCCAGGTGTGAGGCTTTGGAACTCTTTGCGAGAGGAAGTTGTTTTGGCTCAGTCTTTCGATATATGTGAGGGGCATCTTGCTTCTCATTTGGGGAAGGCGTTGTTTGACTTTGTATGATGTCTTAGGCCTATATGGTGGCATCCTGTTAGCTGAGTATGGATTCTCTGGCTTGTTGGTCACGAATACCGTACCTTTGGAATTTGTTACCATGCAAGGGTGTTGGATGTGACCATGGTTTGTTGGATGACTGGCTGTGTGGGAGAGAGTAGTCTTGTTCATTGAGGGGGGTTGGTGGGTGTTGCTGTTGAGGGGATTTCTGTGGTGATGGTGGTGCAACTGTTCTGGAGAGTTACTGGCTAACAATGCTCGGCTCTCTGCTCTCCACATGTTGCATGAATTTTTAGTGGTCCTGCTGTTTGTTTGTGATAGGGTTGGCGAGGGTTCTGTGGTGTTGGGGTGACAACATGCTGGAGTGTAACGAATACTGCTTGGCTCTCTGTCATGGTGGTGGTGCTTACCCTGTGCCACATACCATTGCGGTTTTTCAATCTTTCTGTGAAACCATCCATGTGATGATGTGTGTGTTGTTTGTAGGTGGCTGCCTGGTGGTCAACTGCCCACTTCTCTGGCTCGGTTGTTTTGCATACCTGTGCGTTCTCTTGCTGGCGCCAGAGCGCAGCCAGAGCTTTGGGTACTGCAGAGTGAGTTACAATATAATGTAGATGAATGTTAATGGTGAATTGTAGAAGTCAGCAGAGTTGCAGAATGGATCAATTTTGATGTCAAGAGTTAATGAAAATGAGCTTATTTTGCAAGAGAAAAAAAGTCAAAGAATTGTGTGGTCCAAGAAAGAAGTGTGAGTCAGAAACTGGCAAAGCCCAGGAATTGAAATTGGACTTTGGTTGTCAGACTCTGCAGCCATGAAAGTCCTGGCTGTTAAAGTGTGAAATGAACACGGTTGCCAAGTAAAAAAAAAAATCACAGGGAATTGAACATCTTGAAGACGAGTGAGTTTGAGTTGAATTGAAATTTATGGGTTTTTTATGATTTAGAAATTTTGGGGACTGTAAGGAGTGAGTCAGACCTTGGACCATCCACCTGCGCATTCTTGACGAAACATACCTAGTCAAGGTCTTTGGAGCATGTCATTATTGAATGTGGTAGGTTGGGAGTGATAAGAAAGGTCTCACGGCATGGTAAAAACTGTATTCATGAAATTTTATTAAGAGGAACGTGAGCTGTGGACATAAACCCATTGAGACCCACCACTTATAAGACTAGGATTTTCTAAAAAAAAAAAAAACAGCAGCTTTGTAATGTATGCTAAGGGGTGTAAAGTAAATGAAGTATGTGCAATTTATTTGACTTTATTCATAATCTTTAAAATTAAATGGGTGTACTCAATTGAGTACACTGGGTCCTCATGCAAGTAAAAGTAGGCTGACTTTGCCCTGCCTAGAATTTGAAGCTGTAAAACGTTTGGCTATAGATAGCTCATTTAAGAGTGCTAGGAAGATGCAAACTGACATTTTCAGTATTTTTTTTTCATATGGAACCATCAAAACAGTCACATTCTTTGCAAAGGGTTTTGAGACGCCAACGGATTCAGGCATGAGAAACAGTGCAATTACTTTTCCAGCTCTTTAGGTCTGGATTTATTTTTTGTTAACAAAGATACACAGCAAGCTTGAAAAAATACAATAGTGAATATTTCTGTATGCATATTGAAACCGGATTAAATTGTGCACCCATGTGTGATGTGTCCGTTGTAATCGTTAGAGCATAGTCACAATCAAGATGAAATTATGCTACGAAATAGTTAGTTGCACAGTTCGGTTACTGTGAGTGTTAATTTATGCAGTTTTAAGCACTTACAAACGGATAGCCTTTATATCAGGGTTGCGGAGTCGGAGCCGGAGTCGGAGTCGGAGGATTTTAGGTGGAGTCGGAGTTGGAGTCGGAATCTCACTTGCTCTAGGAGTCGGAGTCGGAATTTTTAGCCCGACTCCGACTCCGGAATCCCACTTATAAACAAATA